>CM021107.1:582124670-582416774 GCA_007115665.2 Sequoiadendron giganteum
ATAAGAAGAGTCAGATAATTAGATTTGATACTCCACCTCAAGTAGGGTTTATCAATTACATCCTTGCATGTTTATACCAGTTATAAACTCATAATTATATGTCAAACAATTAAGAGAACTTGCTAGATAGGAACCATTCATTGAAGGGTTTCATTTGACTCCATTTTACCCAATAAGGAACTGGTCTCCCTTATTTTCATTACATTAATTTTATCCATTTCATTTGACATCTCTTAATTGAACATATTAATTCATACCTTGATATTGCATATACAATTTATACCAAATTAGGATCACATCTTTCCACTATCAAATTGCCTTTTGTGGATAGTTAGATCAAATAGGAAACATAATTCAAAATCTGTGTCATTTATATAGGTGCACCCGCCTAGGTTTAGTAGAGCCTTAAGAGTAGAGGGTTTAGCCATATTGGTTGGCCTTGTTAGTTGGCCATTAACATATTGAGAGTGTGGCAACCTCTCATGGTTCATTCAAACCAGCATTTTTGAGAACTAACAAATTGGCAACTCTACTGGGGATAACTTAAGAAAAGTCTGGTAGTAAACACCTTTTCCATATAGAGTCATTAGAGAAAGATTCATAGTTAAGAGATTTAAAAATTAACTCTGCTGGGTAAAATAACAACATTTGCTCACTTTTGAAAAAAGTGGGTGGCGACTCTAAATGAATAAAATCATTGAGATTGGTAAAATAAAATATAGATCAGAAAGAAATTGTCCTAGAGTTCAGACCATCATAGTTACTCACAACATGCAAGGAAGAAGATCTTTGTACAAAGATGATGGTTCTGATGATAAAGAAAAGTCAACCTACAAAAGCAATTATGGCAAGAAAGTATTTAATGAATTGGACACAGCAGCTAAGAACATAGCATCAAAATTATTGCTGGAAACACATAACCTATATGATACACTTGCAAACGAAGAGAACTTGCACATAGAGCTTCACACTCCTAAGGAGAAGATAAGTCCTTCCCACCAAATAAACCTTGAGAAAGCTGATGAGCACATGGCTGAGTTTGAAGCTAGAAAAAGGAGAGAGTTTGAATATGAGCAAGGACTTGAGTGTGATGAAAATTTTGAAGAAAATAATGAAATCATGGCACGAAATGAAGAAGATACACAATGGGAGCAGATGAGGCAACATGCCAAAAAATTAAGGGAAGAATATGAGCAACACCTTCAAGCAACAGAAGAGTTAAGAAGGATGAAATTACACAAAACTCAAATCAAAACACCAATGACTGACTCACCCAAATATACCCCTCTGCATAAGAACAACAATATGAAGTCATCAGATTCCCCACAAACCCACCGAAATCCACTAAGGAATCAAAATAGAAACACAAATGCTCCACCACAACACCAAAATATTCAGCCACCTCCTTATCAATAGCATATACCCCCACAAGGCCATCAATACATGGGAATTAATAATCCAGTGTACCAGCACCAACAATACTAAAATCCTCCTCCACAATGCACAACTATGATTAGGCAATTTGATTTGGCCGGGTTTCAGATGTATACTTACCCACTGGACAACAATTGGAGGAACTTAGTCCCTAAATTCACACGAAGTAATGCAGTTACAACTGAGGAACATCTGAGAAATTTTAAAGCAGTCATTCAAGACTTGGACATGCAGTATGAGGATGTACAAATGAGACTATTTATGATGTCACTTGAGGATTCTAGAGATTGGTTTAACAGTCTACCAACTGCATCCATTTATTCCATTCAGGTGTTTCATGAATACTTTCTTCAACAATATGGGAATCAGTGTGCATAAGATTTTGCCTTGCATGAGTTAGTGACTATCCAAAAGCATCAAAATGAGTTAGCCTTTGATTTTAACCAAAGGTTTGTTAAATTACATAATAAAATACCTCAGGCATCCAAGTTAGCTGATCCTGCTGCATTTAGTATCTATTTGAAAGCCTTTGACCCCAAGATAGGATATGAATTGAGAAACAGAGGTCCAAGGAATCTAGTTGAGGCCCAAATGATAGCCTTAACCATTGAAAATAATAGGAAAGCTACAGGAATTTTTTCTAAAAGGGAAAACCCTAAGGTTCCCCAATATGCTCCCCCGAACATAAAAGAAAAAACATATAGGAATGAAAGACCTAGGTTGCATGACATGCCTTATAATACCAATTGGAAGGATGGGAAGTCGGTAAATGATAGGCAAAGAAATAAAGAAACACCAGATCCATTAAAAAGGAAAGGGACGTATGTGGTAGATAAGAGTCCCTGGTGCTCAGTCTGTTATGTACCACATTCTCTAGAGCATTGTGTAATAGCTCAATCAATACCATAAGAAGAGACATAGGAAAATGAGGGTGGCGGAGACCAAAATTTCTATCTGACTTCCCACATTCTTAACTCTTATGAGCGAGAATATGCATCTTTAGAGGAGGAAGGATATGAGTATAATGTTGATCACCAAAAATACAATATTCACATGGCAGAGCAACATGTTTTCTCTGACCATGAGGAACGTGATAATGAGCAAAACCCCCCTGTTGCATCAAAACAGACTAATAGATGCAGTATAAGGAGACCGAGTGAGGAAGAGATTGAAAGATTGACAATTGCAGTAGTGGAGGAAGCCAGGAACAAATATTGTTTGAGAAACAGAATGGTGAATAGAGATGAGGGTGTCCCAAGGGGGATATTTATAAAAAATAAAAAGGCATCAGATGAGTCATCAAAAGGAACTGATGATAAACAACCAAACAAAAGAGAACAGAAGGGATCTCCTAAGGAGGAGAGTAAAAAAATTCCCATTGAGAAGCAAAAGCCAGATTAAACATCAAAAAGGGAAAAAGAAGAGAACAAAGGAGAATTCATTGAACCTAAAAGGACAATCAAAACTGAAGATGTCTATCCCATTAATTGAAATGATGAAAATTAAGGAATATAGGGAAGACACCATACAATTAATTTCTAATGGAAATCAAAATATAAGCCCAGAAAATACAAAAGTTTCTGAAATAAATAATAAAAGGAAGGAGGTAAAAATCCCAGAGGACTGCCTAATGAACACACCACAAATTGATCCATTCTTCACCACTTTACTCATAAGCAACAAACTAATAAGAAATTGTATGATAGATTCAGGTGCCTCCATGAATATCATGCCAGTAGGGGTGATAAAGTAGCTCGGTCTATGGATAGATGTGGAAGGAGGTAAATGCTATGTCATGGAAAGCAAGCTTGTCCCGGTTGTGGGAATAATGAAGAATGTGGAGGTAAGATTAGCAACTTACCCTCAAGCTGCTTACACCATTGACATAACCGTAATTGACACACCTCCCCAGTTTGGAATGCTTCTATCGAGATAGTGGAATGCAACAATAGGAGGAAATGTATAGTTTGACTTATCATATTCCACCATACCACTAAATGGAGAAGAGGTAAAATTGTATAGAGAACCTAGAATGAATCAAATTATTGAATATGCTCCTCAACAGCCACTTAATTTCTTCTGTGATGTTGATTTGGGAAGTTTTAGAGTAGAACTATCTCAACCTGAGTTGGTAGGTAAAGATCTAATTGATAAAAGTATTTTTGAAAATCAACAAGGGATATGGAAAATGTACTTTGATGGAGCATGCAGCCAAGAAGGCAATGTAGCCAGTATAGTTTTTATATCACCTGATGGTTTAACTTTCAAATATTCATTTTTGTTAGCATTTGAATGTACAAACAATGTAGTGGAATATGAAGCTCTGTTGATAGGATTTAATTTAGTTGTTAAACACAAGATTCAACTTTTAGCAGTTTTTGGAGACTTGGAGCTGGTGGTGTCTCAGATCAGATCAAAATATGTAGCAAAAAAGAAAAGATTGAAATAGTACAGGAATGCAAGATGGGATGCAATTGAACTATTTGATGCTTTCTCCATTGATTGGGTGGACAGATCAAAAAACATAATGGAAAACTTCTTGGCAAATGTAGCATTAAAACAAGATGATATCACATTAGTAGGAGTGTCCCAAGTTGAGTTCAAAACAAGGCCTACTGTACTTGACAATGTATACAATTGGCAAGTTTTTAATGATGAGACTGATCTCTTAAATTTCCTTCAATGCATAGACCAGTATGAGGCTCAAGAAATTGATTTCAACGCCTTTGTAGAAGAAAAGGATGGAGAACAGACAGTATTCGGAAAGAAAGTCTTGCTACTCAAAACTAATAAACTCCCCGAAGGATTAGTAGCATTGGAGAGAGTATATGATGGAAGTGATCAATCTCTTATGAAATAGACACCAGTCAAAAAACAAGATATCGAAGAAATAAACTTAGGGACTGAACTGGCACCGAGAAAAGTATATATTGGGAAGAAGATAAGCCCGATAGTTCGAAGAATGCTGATTTCATTATTGAGGAAATATAAAAATGTATTTGCATGGTCTTATGAAGATCTCAAGGCATATAGGGAGAACCAATTTGAACATGAAATCCCTCTGAAACCAGATGCAAAGCCTTTTAGATAGAAACAAAGGCCTATTAACCCCACATTGGAACCAAAAATGTAGGAAGATTTGGCCAAAATTAGAGATGGAGGTATCATTAAACCTGTCAAGCATTCAACATGGGTGTCAAACCTTGTTCCTGTTAGAAAGAAAAATGGAGATATCAGACTGTGCGTGGATTTCAGAAATTTGAATGTGGCATCCCTCAAGGACAATTACCCTCTACCCAATATGGAGGCTATACTACACAAAGTGACAAGGTGTGAGATGTTATCCATGATGGATGGTTTCTATGGTTATAATCAAGTTAAAGTCGGGGAATCTGAGCAGTACAAGACAACTTTCACAACTCCATGGGGAACATATGTTTATGTAAGAATGCCTTTCGGTCTCACTAATGCGGGAGCAACTTTTCAAAGGGCTATGGACTTAGCATTTTCTGACTTGATCAATTCTATAATGGTGGTGTATCAAGATGACCTTATGACATAATGGAAAAACAAGCCTTTACAATGGTAAAAGCCACAAAAGCCTTTAGACCATATCTTGTTGGAGCAAAATTTATTGCTTGTGTCCCTTATGCAGATGTCAAAGACATATTGACACAATCAGAAGTGATAGGGAAGAGGTGCAAGTGGATTAACAAAATTCAGGAATTTGATATGGAAATATAGATTACTAAATTGATAAGAGGCCAAGGATTGGCCAAGTTAATGGCAGAAACAAACATTGAGGCAAATAAAATTTGCAATGTACAAGAAGAAGGAAATGCAATTGCAAGTATTGAGCACACACCTTGGTACATAGACATCATGCATTACCTCAGGAACGCAAAGTGTCCGGAAGGATTCAATGATAACCAAAAAAGAACTTTGAAACTACAGGCCTCTAAATATGTATTTATAGAAGGTGATTTATTCTAGAAAAGCAGAGATGGAATGTTGTTGTTATGTTTGGATGAGTCACAAGATGATCATGTTCTAAAAGAGATGCATGAAGGGGTTTGTGGAGGGCATTATTTAGCAAAAACAACTGCACATAAAATCCTTAGGGCAGGTTATTACTGGCCAAAAGTTTTTAATGATTCATTTTCATATGTAAGGAAATGTGAAGCATGCCAAAACTTCTCAGGGAAAATGAAGTACTAGGGAGCTCTACCACTCAAACCTATGTAGGTTGAAGCCCCTTTTCATCAGTGGGGGATTGATGACATTGGGGAAATATAGGAGAAATCAAGTGGAGGACATAGGTGGATACTAGTGGCCACTAATTACTTCACCAAATGGGTGGAGGCGATCCCAACCAAGCAAGCAAAAAGTAAAGTTCTAATAAATTTTTTAATGGATAACATTATTACAAGATTCGGTACACCATTGAGAGTGATTACAGATAATGGCATGTGTTTCAGGTCTGATGAGTTCAAAGAGTTTTGTAGAACATATGACATTAATGTTTCTTATTTTTCCCCATATCATCCACAAG
The DNA here is from genome assembly GCA_007115665.2 of Sequoiadendron giganteum. NCBI lineage: Eukaryota > Viridiplantae > Streptophyta > Pinopsida > Cupressales > Cupressaceae > Sequoiadendron > Sequoiadendron giganteum. Next base: position 582,130,657 of record CM021107.1, read on the forward strand.
CCAATGGTGAGGCAGAATCTAGCAACAAGAGTATTTTAAAAATCATAGAAAGGATGCTCGGTAAGAACAAAAAATATTGGGATTCAAAGTTAAGATTAATTGTATGGGCATATAGGATTACTATCAAAAAGGAAATTGGAAAATCCCCATATGAGTTAGTGTATGGAACACAAGCTAGGATGCCTTTACAAAATTTATTACCAGTTTACAAATTTATCCTTCAAGAAGATATAGATGTTCCTGAACTGATGGAGGAGAGAATGGAGCAACTTGAAAAACTTGATGAAATAAGAAGAATAGCTCAAAACAAAAACATGAAATTGCAAGCACAAATGAAGTATTTGTTTGATAAAAAAGCAAAGGATAGAAAATTTGTAAAAGATGATCTGGTATTGATGTGGAATGTTAGGTGCTAGGAGAAAGGAAAACATGGGAAATTTGAGGCCTTGTGGTTAGGACCTTTTTTTATTGTTGGGAAGAAAGGAGAGGATTCATATTATCTGCAAAATATGAGTGGTGAAGAGTAGAAGTTGCCTGTACATGGGAAATTTCTAAAGAAATTTTTCTCTTGAAAATTACAAAGGATCAAGGGTTGCCAGTGCATGGACAACTCTTTAAAATAAAATAAAAAACTTCTCACAAACTTTCCATGCACAGTAGTATAGGAAGTAAAGGATACAGGAGATTGATAGTACATGGACAATCCTAGAAATCCTTATTTGATCTTCTTCCATGTACAATAGTTTAGGATCATTTTCATCTACACTTGCCTTCATCCATAATATTTGGTCTACTCACCCAAAGATCTGGATCCTTGCAATGATCTTACAATCAATCATCCCTGGATGGAGCCACTGTTGGAACTGTAAAATTTTGACAACCTCATTAACCCTTTATGCTTATTAGTCTCCCAAAAAGGTTCATAATACAAACATTTAAATACTCACATAGCATTTTTTACCAAAATCTAGATTAAATTTTGCCATAAAGCCCCATAAATTTCATCTAGTGTTAAATCTTTAACATTTGAAAATAGAGGCATAAGTTGATGCAGGTCTCATCAATGATAATATACATTTACTCAAATATATCGGCAAGACATGAGAAGGGTCATACCGATGAAGTTATACACTAAGAAGATGTGGGTGTTTATGTCTTATCGGCAAGACAAAAGGTATCGGTGTGACGATGTGAGGTCATATCGAGCTATATTACCTTTTACCAATATGAATAAAATAAAGTCTATTGGAGAGACTATGGTCATCAGGGTAAGTTTTCAAAACACTTCCCGAAGCGTTATTGGTCTTGTCGATAAGGCAAGGGAGGACTCGTTTGGTAAGAAAAATGAGACCTGGTAGAGTTTGGAGAGTCTTATAGACCCCTCGGGTTACATTGACAGATCTAAGCATGCAGAGATAAAGGATATCGAGAAAACAATGTGCATGGTCTCACTGAAGAAAAGGCGTATCGGTAAGATATGTCTCAACGGGGAGAGCTAAGAGACATCACGATGAGTATCATTATGTCAGCAAAACAAATACTTGGTCTCGGCGACATAAGTCGATAAAGTGAACATCTTGGTGAGACAAAGAGCTTCCAGAGTAAGGTGAAGAACCGTTGGCTTGATTCATTAAGTCTGGGTGATATTTGCTTCGGTGAAGGTCATGGTGATATAAAAAGCAAAAGGAATGAAACTATCAGGGAGACTTATGAAGTCAAGGAAAGTGCAAGACGTCTTTGTGGATAGGTGAATGTTGAATAGACAGATCGGCCAGAGATTTGAAATGTCTTGCCGATATGATTCCTGATGTGACAACGAGAATTTAAAAAAAAAACTTGTAGCATTCATGTCTCAGTAAAGATATTAATGGTACCATGAAGCATAAAGATTTTGCATATCAGTGTATTCTCGATTGAAATCATTCTTTCACGGAATTGACAACGAAGGAGAGAAGAGGAATCGGTAGAATAATTAGGGCATTCATCTAGCTTGGATTTGCAGGCAAAATACAGTAAGTTTCTCATCTTCTCATAATTCATAAATTTTAAATATGGAAGGCACTAGTTCATGAAAAATAAAGGGAAAAAGACTCGGGGAGAGTGGTCAATCAAAGGCGAAAAGGCAGGAAACGAAATTGCAACCAGAGGGCACGGAAAGGAAGTTAAATCAAGACCTCATAGACCAGTTACCTAGTTCAAGGCCTAAAGCTAGGTGTTCTATGCAGCTCAAAGCAGAATTCGACAAATTAGATGAAAAATACAAATTCATAGGGGATGTTTGGACCCCAATTAGAGGGTATGAGTTGTTCAATTTTCATTACCATAGGAGAAATCACTTTGAGCCAATATGCAATCCGTGGAGGCTCAATTTGGGAAAAATAGTAAGCCCTAATGTCTTTGTTGATGTCGAACTAGTAAAATTGTGGGTTGGTCATTATAACGTGAAGAATAAAGCTATATGTGATTTGTTAGGGAATCCATTGATACATATTTCTGAGAATGCAATAGTTGAGGTTTTCAGATTGGAACGGATATGCAGTCAGAAAATAGTAAGTGAGGATCTCGATAATGAATTCAGAATGATAGACACAATTTATAAAGGATGGAGATTACCCCTGCATAGAATTAGGTGTCATGGCAAACCTACTTTGATGGAAGATAGTGAGGGACCACCATTTCATGTATATCTCTTTGAACCCTACCTGAAGTACACTTATTTTTTAGTGGGACAGGTATTAGGGATGGAAGTCCCGGAGCATATGGCGGCTGTACCCATGGTGATTGCTGCAGATATTCAGTATCACAATTCCAGATCATTTGATTATGCTTCACATATATTTAAGGAACTGAATGCAAGATTGATAGCGATAAAGAATGAAGCCTATGTCCTACATCTCTGGAATTATTCATTGTTGATGCATTTGGTGTTATATTTTGGACAAGAGTTAGGTTTGTGGCCCCAAGAGCTGAGGATTTCACAATCTGATAAGGAAGGTAGGCCATTGCCTCTTCAGTTATGGACTATTGTTTGGGACAATAGGTTTGCTAATTCCAATTTATTGCATTTTGAAGAATTATTTGCGAAGCCTTTTGTATAGATTTTTCAATCATCCTTATGATTATTCCTTATTTGAAGAAGTAAAGAGGTTTCTTAGCCCTAGGGATTATAATGGACCAATCGACCATAACTAGGGGGATTGGTATTGCTTAGAGAATTCTAAAATGATTAGGGTTTATGGTTTAGAGGATACACCATTCATTTTTCCTAGAATAGTCCCAAAGAGAATTGCATACTTAGAAATTGTTAGGCAAATGAATTTCTCCAGTGTCATGAACTTAAGTTCATATGGGAAACAAGCCTTTATGCCCAGTACACTATGTTTTAGTGATTTTACTGTATTGGCAATGGAGGGTTACAATATGATTCTAGACAAGTTATTACACTACAACATGAGAAGAGAACCATCAAGAAAAAACTTTGATCTAGAGGGATATATCCATTCTGCCAAACAAAGGATAAATTTTGGAAGGTACCAGCATGTGCCCTATCAATTTGATGACATAATCAAAAAATTGAAGGCAGAGGAAGAAGAAATGGTGATTGAGAAGCATGATCAGGAGTTAGTAGATGCTGAGTTGTTATCCTCCATTAAGGGAATATCAGAAGTTGAGAGGCCACCAGGCTCATTTGGGAAGGTATCAAGAATAAGGACTCAGGATTATGACTATACTACTAGAGAAACAAAAGTTGAGGAATCTATGGATATGGATACGAGACATGAAAATTATAGGTCTTTTATATTAGATGATGAATTTATGAAGACCTCTGAATTTAAAACATTCTTGTACAAACAAAAGGGAAAGGAAATAAGAGGACTGGTTGACAATGTCACACCAAGAAATGAGGACCAATTGCTAAAAAACTTAAGGGATGAGGTGGATAAAGAGATGACAAACATGACCCCTAAAAATGGAAGATAGATGTTAGAGAAGGCAGGCGTTATGATCTTTCCAGGGCTGGATCTTAATTATGCATTAGTTTTCGACAGTTTCTTAAAAGACAACAATGCTACCCACAAGCTTAGCATAGAGAAGGTGACAAAGATGTATATAGGATCAAGATACATTCCCGATGACAAAAAATTGATGATTTGGGATTTGTATCCCCCCCACAAGAAGTCAATTTTTATTGATACCGAGAAGGCATTCAAACATGTCATGACTCTAAAGGCTGGATAGGCTAATCTTGTTTAAACTGCAGACATTGGGATCAATATAGAAAATTTGAACAAAGCCCAAATTCAAGCATTGATTAGAGAGAGAGAAATGTATAAAACCAATAATGAGAGGATGTTGAGAGAAAATGAACATTTAAAGGATTTGGTAGGTGCTTTAACAGGGCCCACGAAGATGCTCACCCAAGGTGAAAGATCATAGACAAGGGACGATTGGGAAGGGTCAAGTGCATACTCACAAGGGAAAATGGACGCACTTACTACAATAATCAAAAGGAGGAAGGTTTTTTTCACCACTTGGTTAAATAAACTTTGGTGAAAACATTCACAATACGTGGATGCAATAAAAGAACACCGGTGAGTGTATAACATAATTCAGGAAGAGCTCAAAGAATTAGAATAGAGGGATACTCCTAATAATGCACAGATTGAAAATACTAATTGTATCATGGATAGGCACAAGGATTTCTTTGAGGAATTACAAGGGGATGTGCAGGGATTGATAGAAGCTCCCAAAGATAGATTGACTAAGTTCTATGATAATGAAGGAAAACTGAAAGAAGTGACTATCTCAAAAAGCAAATGTGAAAATATACTCAAAGAGATATTGAAGACAGCCATTGTGAAGGACGTAACATTGGAAGAAGCATGTGAGTAGAATGAACGAATGATGATGATGGAGATTGTGATCCGCGATGCATTAGGAAATGCAGATACTCATGAGTGCCAAGATTATACCGAGCATATGTCTACAGTTCATTTGTGGTTCAATAAAAATTAGTTAATGATAAACTTGTTAACATTATATGCTTAAGACTTTTCGAAAAGGCAAGTCCTTTTGCAAGCAAAATGTATAAGTATCCATTGTTGGATAATAGGAAGAGGAAGTAGAATTAGGATATGATAGATTGCTGTAATCATTATATTTTCAGAATGATGACATTCAAGGAGACTATGTTGCATGTATGAATTTTGAAGAAGATAATGAAAGAGTGTTGATTCACTGGCTTCATTCTGTTATCAATTGTTTGTTGAATTCTTGTGATTATTTGATTCTCTCCAATCTGATGTTTCTTGATTATTTAAATTGATGTATCAAGTATATATTTGATTTATCAGTGCACATTTGTTGTTTCTGTGTAATTTGATTTATTGGATTCTTTAATGAAGAATTAAATCCCTTTTGATCAATTACAGTAATCTGGAATGTTATTTGGATCAATAAGAAGAGTTAGATAATTAGATTTGATATTCTGCCTCAAGTAGGGTTTATCAATTACATCCTTGCATATTTATACCAGTTATAAACTTATAATTATATGCCAAACAATTAAGAGAACTTGCTATATAGGAACCATTCATTGAAGGGTTTCATTTGACTCCGTTTTACCCAATAAGGCACTGGTCTCCCTTATTTTCATTACATTAGTTTTATCCATTTCATTTGACATCACTTAATTGAACATATTAATTCATACCTTGATATTGCATATACAATTTATACCAAATTAGGATCACATCTTTCCACTATCAAATTTCCATTTGTGGATAGTTAGATCAAATAGGAAACATAATTCAAAATCCATGTCATTTATATAGGTGCACCCGCCTAGGTTTAGTAGAGGCTTAAGAGTAGAGGGTTCAGCCATATTGGTTGGCCTTGTTAGTTGGCCATTAACGTAGTGAGAGTGTGGCAACCTCTCATGGTTCATTCAAACCAACATTTTTGAGACCTAACAAGTCGAAGCCCATGCAAAGAACATTATCGCACCTTTGGTCATTTATACAATTGGGGTTTAATGTCCTTTTTTATATCAAATTTGAGGATTTCTCACCATATTTTAATAGCATAATCAATCCCCCCCCCCCCACTGTCATTTCCTCACCCATTTACCTATTCATACACCCTTCCCCTCATGACTTCTAAAAGTATTCCTCGCCTAACCTACATACCTCCCCCATTCCCCCCACAAACCTAGACTAGAGTACATTTTGTATCATGACACAAAAAAAAACATTATGTATTACCTAGGGGCACTCACATGGTTTATCCTTTTCATCTATTTTATAAGTATGTCCATAAAATTGTACAATCCATTCAATCCTTAGAACATCCATACCATAATCATACATTTCATTCCACATCACCATTTTCATATCCATTATTAACATGCATAATCCATTCATACATCGACCATCATGCATATATGACCATTAATATACATTTCATAACCCCAATGAAAATCCATATCCATTATACATTATAATTCATACATAATCATATACATACATAAAATAAATCATTGCCATCCATATATCCATTACTTTATCATTTATTCATCATTCATCCATTATACATACATATCCACTTTTTCAATTAATCCATTATACATTTGACCATTTTTATGCATATCCACTAATCCATTTACATACATTTATCTATTATACATTTATCCATTTTATACATATCCATTAATCCATATACATTAATTCATCATGCATATATCCCTTAATTTATCACATACATTATCCCATCATGCACATATAATCATAACCATAATTATAGAACACATCATAAACATAATCATAAACCATAGAAAACCATAACCATATCATATGCATAGTCATAATCATATACATTGTAACCATCCTACATAAAACATGTCAACATCATATGCATCATCATAATAAAATTCCATACATGAGTACATTACATCAACATCTGCATAAAAAATATGTTGAAGCCATCATATCATATATACAAAACTTAATAATGTCATTATACAACATGAAAAAAATTCTCTCATGTGTACAAAAGCCGGATCCCCTCCAGGGAAAAAAATACAAATTCATAGTCATCCTGCATGAGGATCTACCCAGTATTGCCCACGTCTAACTCAGCTAGCCTTTATGGTGAACCTAGAGGTGGTGGACCTCATTGTAGCTACTATGGAGGCCCCATACTGACTAATGGTCTTCATCTAGTCAACCTATAAGACTTGTTGCTAATTGTAACATTGGCCACCCTCTAAACTTTTAGGACGACCTTTTCATATAGCCTCCTCCATTGGTCAACCTCTTTGGTGGATCTTGTAACCTCTAAAAAAGTATATTCCAATCCATTTCCACCCAATAATCATTGAGCGGTATCTCGCTCCTATCCCAATCTCACAATATCTGCATGGAGTTGATCTCGCTCCACTATAACTACCACCGACTATTTCCCTTCTCCTCCCCTTCCATCCACTAATGCTTCTAAATGGGAAAAATTGCTCTAGCAACATCCCTCTTTCCTCGGAGTTGGTCTCACTCCACCATCACACCTCTACCCCCCATCTTCATCCAACTGACCATGTAATCATACCACCTCTTCTCTCACCATCTCTCTCTCCCTAACCACTTGCAAGTGCTCCTACCGATCCTAATCTCTCTCCTATAGGAGACAATACCTCTCCATGATCAATGATTGTAATTGTGCCTACATATCCCCTTCTTTCCTCTATCACACTCAATGACCCTATGCATCAATCCACTCCCATCATCACTGCTATCATCACCACTACTACTCACCTTTATAACAACTAGATGGTCATGATGGATAGTAAACCAAATGGGCCTATATTTGGCCCACCATGCATTGTACTCAGTAGTAGTCCTTGTATATACCACCCCTAATCATGGATCCCATTCCATTGCAGGAGTGTCCCACCAATTCTAAAATGTAATATCAAACTATACGTATCCTCCCCGTACTCCTCTCTCCCATTTCACCCATGCAAATACTGCCTCTACCTTTGGTACTGTCTACTGCTACTCAAACTATCTTAGAACCTATATAGGAAGGTACCTCCCAATAGTAGTAGGGGTCCTCCCAATAATATAGTGAATCCTCTCTCTATATATGGCATACATATGATCATCATTCCATATCTCAGAATCTAGATAGGGCCACTAGATAAAAGATTCCATCTTGTCTATAACCTATCGCCAATGAGCCAACCTCCCCATAAGATGGTGTCAGTTGAATCCTACATACATAGACACATATGGTAATCCATCACCCCTCCTCTTGCATATTGGTCACAACACTACACAATGCTCATAGGTCCACACATGTAGCTAGGTCACTCCAACCCCTAAAATCCATCCATCCCCATACACAATAAAATGCATCTCTTGATACAAATCCATTAGGATGTAGGAACCCCATGCAAACAGTCCCATCTGACAACATCCTATCTAACACTCTAGCCCAGCCTATGACTAACCCTCACAATCTCCTATCAGGCATCAAGGCCCTTGTAATCAACAAGGCTATGAATAATGAGAGCTCTGGCTACTCTCCCATCCCTGTATCTAGATCCACCTTCATGCCTCTGATGGGAAAATGCATAGTCATAAGAACCCATTGTAAGGCCACTCTGGCACCCCAAAGATTATACTATACTAGCTCTTCATAGATTGATAGCTACAAGATCCACCATACATCATCTAGTGTGATGGTAGCCTCCCCTATCAGTAAATGGAAGCTAATCATATCACTCTACCACAAATATACTAGCATGATCATCAATGCCTAATGCACTTGTATCTAGGGCATTCTCAAAACCTAATATAAGCCAATCAGGTGTAACTAATCCTCATCCATATCTATCAACCAACCCCACAATGTCAGCATGATCTCCATCCACCTCTCCTGAGATTGAAAAGGACCTGAACCCTATTCCATCATCCCACACACTAACATTAGCCATAAAAAAAGTGAATTCCTTTTAATTCTACTCCTCAACCCTTACGCACTTGCATTTACTACAAATTTGTGCTTCCATTTTTGTGCAGGCACCATTATTTTTGGCATGGGTGCATCCTTTTTAAACTTAGGAACCACTTTGCATAGGCACCACTATTTTCTTTTGAGGCACAACATTTCACAACATAGGTTCCACTTTACATGGGCACAATGAAATCCTCCTACCCTCTCCAACTACCTAAATGGAAGCGCACCTTTCACAGGTGTGTTGATCATAAGTGTTGTAAGTGTCAATAAGTAAAAAAAGTAAAAACACTCCTTAATGAAAAACTGTATCAAATATTAAGCAAATAAACTAATCTAAAGCAAGAAATTTACTAAAAGCATATCATTGTCTCCTATCTTTAAAGATTTATTAAGCTATTGTGCTCTCAGATTTAAAATAAACACTATAACTATTAAAATGACAATCTAAATAATGAAATGACGCTGATGAAATGACGTGAAGCTATATGATAATGATAAATGATAAAAGAAACTACTGTAACATGAATTGACATGAAAAACTATGGATGAAGCTACACGAGGTAGCCATGATATGAAAATCTCAAATGTTGGATGCTTGAATTTATCGATGCTTGATGCTTTCTTGTAGAGTAAGATTGCATAAAATTGATAATCTGGATCCTTTCTTTGTTGAATGAAGTTGTATTTATAGATTTTCCAGCAGTAGCTTTGCACAGGGGCAACAAAGTAGAGGCTTGGATTCAATCTGGAGGATTGAATGGTGAGAGATGGAGGAGATTGAGAAGATTTTGGGAATTGTATCTACCCATGAAAACACCAGGCAAGAGAATAGGAAGGACTGATGGAAGAGGATTGAGAGATGGATTTCCAATTTGTCTCCAAATCTTCTCGTGAAGATTGAATCAATTAATTTTGACATATTTTTGACATAAATTAGACATAGGATATCTAATTTGGTTTTGAGGAAATATAGAGAAATATTCTTTATGCCTTTATTTAAATATTTTTGATTATTTAAATTAGCAAAAGAGGGATAAATAATTTAATAGAACAAACCATAGAATTTGTTTATTAAATCAAAATAGAAGAATATGGTAATTAATCAATAAAGTGTTTGACCTTTATTAAATTAATTAAGATTGATGTGATAGAATAAAGTAGGGGAAATGATAATTAAATCAAGCACAGTATTTAATTTTGTTTATTTAATTAAGATGAGATAATAGAAGAATTAGAAGAATTTAAATGTGAATTTAAACATGAACTATATAAATAAATATTTCTATTTATTCAATAGTAGAGGAATTTAGGATAATTAATCAAATAATTTGTATTTAATTAATTGGATTCTCCAGACCAAGTTTAGGTGTATACATTTTTCCCCTCTTTAAAGTGATGTGTTTACGCATTGCTTCAAAGAAAAATTTGCTACTACTGCCAGTATTGACGAAAAAAATTCAGTATGCCCCAGATGTGCCCCTAGATGAAGAAAATAAAATAGAATGCCCTCGATATTGGTTTTCAGATGATTGATGATAATATGTCCCCTCGGGAGATAAATTAATGATTTTATGAATTTTTTTGGATTTTTGAAAATTTAGATATTTTGATGATGATTTGACGAAATTTTGATGAAGAAATAATTTATCTCCCGACATTGATGAATAAAATTTAGCCCGTGGATGAATTTCAATTAATTTCATAAATAAAATTAATTAAAATAAAAGAAATCCCCTCAAAAATCCCTTTTGAAAAACCTATATAAGGTCAAAAATGCCCTTTTCACCCTCATTTGTACTTTTGAATTTTCAAAACCTATTGAGAGAGACATTTGAGCCACCTGGAGCAGGATGTCGATCGCCTACCACACCCACTAGTTTGAGCGTGTGTGACATCACCAATGGAGGCTGCCTTTTGGACCTCCGGTACGTACCCATAATCCACCTCGTTATTTTCTCCTTCTTGATTTTCATGTTATTTTCATGCATTTATGTGTTTTTGTAGTTTTAGTGCATCAATGTCATGCTTTAGCACTTTGCACAGTGGTGTAGCACTTCTAGTATGCATTTTAGCACTTTGAGGAATTAGCGATTCCATTAATTTCTTTAGCACTTTTGTAGGATAAATTAGCGCTTCGAAGAATCAACGCTTAGATAGATTTATTTAGCGCTTTGATGCCCGATTTTATTGCCTAGAAAGTTATAGCGCATTGATGTAATAACTTGGATTTTTGATAGACTATTATACCGATTTGATAGAATGTTATAGTGCATTGGTGTGATGAAATAACACTTTTGTTTTTTTAGTGCTTTGGATGCTTGTTTTAGCACATCGAATTGCTGAAATAGTGCTTCAAGTTTTTTAGTACTTAGGGTGCCTGTTTTAGTGCATTCAAATGATGAAATAGCATTTTTGATTTTTAGCACTTTGGATGCCAATTATAGTGCATCCATGTCATATTTTTAGATTTTGACACAGTTAACCTTAATTTTGTCAATTTCGATCACGTCCATTCTTCGGTTTGGTATGATTTGATTATCCAAATTCCCTAATGACTGATTTTGATGATAAATAAGACTTACTCTCATGATAAGCAAGAAATAATCTCATTTGTGATGATTCTCATGACAGGCGAGGAATGATTTCATATATGATAAACCTCATGATAGGTGAGGTTAGATGATGGTTGTGATGAACCTCATGATAGGTGATGTTAGTTGATGTTTGTTCATGAATTTTGATAAAAACTCATACCAAAGTTTGATTGGATTTGATAGTAGATTGACTTGTGAATTTTGACATAGTGTATTGATTTGTAAACCTTTTATGATGATAGGATCCTCTGGCTAACCTCCAGATATGAGAGCGTTTTCCATGGACTACTACTTTGATCCCAAATTTGACTAATGATGAGATTTAGATCATCTCTCGATGTGGTTTGTCTACTCTTCTCGATATGCCCCAGATTAGGATTAATTGGGGTCTCCTTACTACCTTAGCCGAGCGGTGGCACAATGATCATAACACCTTTCACCTACCCACCAATGAGATGAAAGTCACATTAGAGGATGTGTGGCGGATATTACAGATACCTTTCATGGGAGAGATTATAGTTTATGATTCACATGAGGCTGGTGGGAGAGATGCACTTCACAAAGTATTTCTAGATAATCATATTGCAGGATTTGAGTGTTTAGTGGTAGACGATGGTTGACGCCTACGCTACCCTACCAGTAGTGCTAGTTGGATTCATTGGAGGCCTCCTTTGTCCTGATCCTAGGTCAAAGGGATTCTCTATGGGTTGGGGCCATATTCTTGAGAGCATGGTCGTGCATGAGACTAGATATGCATGGGGGATGTGTATGCTAGCCCACCTTTATCATGATTTACACTCTATGGTATATTTGGGAGGACACAACTTATCAGTCGGAGTGACCTATTACAAGTTTGGGCATGCGATCACTTTGCCATTGCTCGACCATTTCCAGTACGTGATAGACCTGCAGGCAGACCATATGTTTTTCGTTATAGAGGTTGACTTACCTAGTCTCGAATGGGTAAGTTAGAGCATTGGAGATGTGTTTTGGATGACTTAGAGAGTTTCATATGGCGGCCTTACCTAGATTGTGAGTAGTGGGATGAGGATGATGCAATGCTTGGATTTTAGTGTGATTCCATGTATCTGATTGGAAGGACCCCTTTTGTCCTTGAGAGATTTTTATTGCGGCGGGTCTATAGGCAGTATGGTATTGTGCAGTGCATGCCTTAGGGGGTTGCTCATTATGCCCGATGGTGGAGTGATACAACAGATTAGGGGCCATGATTTTCCTCTGACACATTAGTGGAGGGATACTGAGCTCTATAGCCATTAGCTTGGGATATGCGTTGGGATATTGCAAAGGCACTTGTGACAGAGGAGTATGCCCAGTCTTTGCATCCATGTCCTTGGATTACTATTCTAGATGAGCCAACACCATTATGTGTGGAGGAGGATGTTGTTGAGGATCCCGCCGTAGCCATTGAGGGCAAGGAGGATAGTGGATCTGACACTGAGTCGAGTAGTATTGGTGGGAGCAACAATAAGGATAGCAACATCAATGATGCTGATAATGGTGGTGGAGGTGGCAGAGGGGTTAGGCTAGGAAATGTAGGTCCATCTTTGAGTAGGCCTCACAAGAGGTGAGTAGTGGAGATTCCTTATGTAGATAAGTAGAGATAGATTGCGAGCCTATAGGTGCAGGTATAGACTCTACAAGGTCAGTTAGTGCAGGCACAGGGTTTACTTGTGCAGACTCAGACACAACTGCAGACCCAGGCATAGGCTCATGTACATGCATTGGCACAGGTTCAGGGATAGTTGGAAGCTATTCAGACACAACTTGGTACTTTGACAACCAAGAGGGATAGTTCCAGATAGATTGCAGAGAGAGCACAGGAGACTGTAGAGACTTTATAGAGGATAGTTGATGGTACCTCCATTTTTGATTATATGAGGGAGGTTCTGCGGGTTGGCCGAGAGGCAGAGTTCTACAGGGGTTGGTATCATGATGTAGTTCCTATTGAGCATAGAGTGAGTTATGTCGCTTCGAGATCTGGCAGGACACATACCCGGACAGTTAGTGAGGGTGTGATGTAGCCTCCATGGAGAGATCCCAAAGATCCTGGTCCATTCGGAAGTGGTTGTGGTATTGGTCCTGTGATGCCTGCACCATCTAGTAGTAGCAGATCCTAGATGTTGTTTGTGATTTTGAGACATACTTTTTGAGACATGATGTACACTTCGAGTCAGCCTATTTTGATGATGTATCTCTTCTTATTGCAGACTTCATTGTATACTTGACATTGATGATATAGGTGATATGCAGTTGATTTCTATTGATCTATGATGGTTATTTATGATTATATGATGGATGCATTTATTTTAACGTGTTATATATCATGTCATGATTCTATGGTGAATGCCTTTATTTTATGTTATGTGATTATTCTAATTTAAATGCTTATGTATGAATATGTGATATATTTTGTGATGGATGATATATGGATGACAATGAGGTATGGGTTGAAATTGATCAAATGCATATAATAATAATGAAAAATGATGATTTTTGTTATGGATGATATATGGATAATAATGATGATTTGTATATGGTAATAATGAAAATTATGTAAACAAAAACGATAATTTGTAACGGATGATAATGCAATAAATGATATGGTGTAATGAACATGATGTATTTATTTATGATATGATGTGGAAAATATGGTACAATAAATGCACAACTAGTTGATGTTAAATGCATGAATTATGAGATGATAAATGATTTGCAATGATGAGATGATGCTCCTATATGTTTTTGATGATTTTTGGTTTATGTCAAGTATACTCAATCATATTTGTAGAAAAGATAATCATTAATTGGAATCCTTTATGTAACAAACACTTAGCAAATGTAGAATTTATTATGAATGTAGTCTAATTTTATCATGCAACTATATGAAAACCATTGTCATTTTAACATTACTTTTGTGCTTGGTATCATCATAGATCTTTTTAGGATGTTGAAAGTGAGTACAAGCGTTAATGGTATATGTTAGACCAATGACGACTTGAGTACTAATTTCATGATTTTTGATATTGCAAGCGAACACAAGCATCTAGGTATAATTGAACCGAGATGACCTGAGTATTTCTTGCATAAACAAGCAGAGATTAATCATTTTAGTGTGTGAATTCTGAATGTCATTGGTGATACATTTGTATAGCACATCCCCCAACAATTCACATATTTATATGATTAACGTACAAACAACAGACAATAAAAATATAATTTTTCTTCCTTGTTTCTCTTTTTTATTTACATCATTGAGTTATTCCAAAGGAATGATAATAATTAATCAAAAATACAATTCATCCACCTTTTACTTAGAGTGTTTCAATCATTATTCATATTAGATTATCCATCTTGATTTTGTGATGTTTTTGTGATTTTCCATTATTTCTGACCAAAGATCTGACCTACTAACCTATTCTAGGGGCCTCGAGGGCTGACCAAAGATTAGCCTTGCCTATGTTACACACATAGAGACCACGTAGTTCAACTGACATAGACTCATCTTTTTGGTTTTTTCTTTTCTAGACTGACTTTTCGACTTGTTTTTGGATTTTCTTGATAGGATACAGATGTTTGACACGTTTCCGATGGTGATTGATGTTGCACTTTGATCATTGTTTTTATTGTACTTGTCATACCGTTGTTTTCCCATTTGGCAAAGTCGATGTTTTGCTGCCCCCATTGATATCTAGATGTTGTCCCCAAGCTAGAGTGAGACATGACCATGTGAAATGATTTGATAATGGATGCAATGATGGAAAGACTAATGATATGATATGACATGGTAATGACAACAAGACTAATGATCCTGATATGTATCAAAATAGATGGGAAATTTGGTTTAGAGTCACATACGACTCTTGTTTCTAGGTTTTCACCATATGTTTTGATTGCACTTTTGTTTTTGTATTTTCCTTTGTTTCATTTTTCTTTTTGTATTTTATGTATTTTTTTTGTATTTTTTGTTACTAAGATGCCTGTTTGCCAGTTTTTCATCAAGGAAACCATTTTCCAGATGTTTGACCCATGCACTAGGTAATTTAGGTATAGAACTTTCTGATATGGATACTATTGATAGGTTCATCAAACAAATCCCCCTCTGATGTTGATATTTGATAAGCTCTTGATCTGTACACTGATATGATGACAAAGGGACCTAGCCAGTTAGTTTCAAACTTCCCTTTCTTTTCCATGTCCTGCTGATTTTCAGGTTCTCTTTTAGGACCAAATCACTAACCTGAAAGACTCTAGGTTTTACCCTATAATT
This sequence comes from Sequoiadendron giganteum, assembly GCA_007115665.2. Classification (NCBI taxonomy): domain Eukaryota; kingdom Viridiplantae; phylum Streptophyta; class Pinopsida; order Cupressales; family Cupressaceae; genus Sequoiadendron; species Sequoiadendron giganteum. The sequence continues at coordinate 582,146,551 of CM021107.1, forward strand.
TTAGCTCCTTGATATTCATTGTTGATATGCTATGAGATGATTGATAGCTTTTTGATGATGCTCATCCAACAATTCCTATTCTTGAAGCCCGGATACCCTATAGTCCTCATCTAAAATGATTCCTCTTAGTGATACACAGAGTGATGGAATCTCTACTTCAATGGGTAGTATGGCCTCTGATCCATATACCAAGGCATATGGTGTAGCTCCTTTCGGTGTTTTGATGTTGGTTTTGTAGGCCCATAGTACAGGATTAAGTTGAACATGTCGATCATGTCCAACATCGTTAACCATTTTTTTGATTATTTTCAGAATTGTTTTGTTAGAGGCCTCTGCTTGGTCATTTCCCTAAGGATAGTATGGTGTTGAGAAACGATGTTGGATATGAAACTTTTCACGTAATTCTTGGACATCTTGGTTTCTGAAAGGCTGTCCATTATCAATGATAATAGATTGAGGTATGCCATACCGAAAATTATGTAATTCAATATGAATGACAAAGATCTATTTTCCAGTGATAGTTGTAAGAGGAACTGATTCTATCTATTTTGTAAAGATTATTGTTGCTGTGATTATGAACTTGTGTCCATTGGATGAAGACAGGTTTATCTTTCCTAAAAAATCTAGTCCCCATTGACAAAAGGGCCATGTTGGTGTGAATAGATGCAATTGTTGAGCTGGTGCATGGATTAGATTACTATGAATCTGACACTTTTGGTATTTCTTTACAAACTGATAAGACTCTTTCTCCATACAAGGCCAATAATATTCTAAATGATGGAGTTTCTTTGCTAGAGTTATACCACTCGAATGAGTGCCACAAATACCTTCATGAAACTCACGCAAGGCCATCTCAGATTCATTGTGATCTAAACATCAGAGTAAGGTAGCATCTAGACCTTGACAATAAATGATGTCGATGATTAAAATGTCGGGCGGATTGGCGGAGGAAGTTGCATTTCTAGTTCCTGGAAAGATCGGGAGGGAGGATATTGTCCTTTAGGTAAGCATAGGTTTTCTCATAGATAGAGGATTCAATGGTATCTAAATGGAATATGGTACTAGATTCTGAACTATTATAAGAAGGACATGATACTTGTTCTACCATAAACTCATAACAACCACATTTCTCTGGCAATTGTAAGAGTGAAGCAATTTTTTCCATAGCATCTACCGCTTTGTTCTTTGCCCTTGGAATTTGATCAAATTTGATATTGACAAAAAAATATTTTAGATCATCTATTTTTTGTTTATAGGGCATCAAATTTTCATCTTTCATCTGGTACTCATCATTTACTTGATAAATGACTAGTTGAGAATCCCCATATACCTTTGATTCTGTGATCTTCCATTCAATTGCGATTTTGACCCCAATGACTAATGCTTCAAATTCTACCACATTATTGGTACATTGAAACATCAGTCTATAAGATTTCAGGATGGTGTGTCCTTGGGGAGTGATGAACAAAATCCCTACTCTAGATCCTTGTGGTGTATATGATCCATCAAAATACAATATCCATTGTTGTGGCATCACTATCAGAATGTCTACATCTGGAAAATCCATTGTCATAGGTCGATCATCTGGTAAAGGAGCCTCAACCAATTGTTTGGCGATTACTTGACCCTTGATGGATTTTCTTTCCACATACTGAATATCAAACTCACTTAAATTTATGACCCATTTGGCCAGTCTACCTGTTAAGGCAACCTTATTGAGTAGATATTTTAAGGGGTCGAGTTTTGCTATGAGCTTGATTGTGTGAGTCAACATATAATGTCACAACTATTGAGTAGAAAACACCACTTCCAAGCAAGATTTCTCAATGAAAGTGTAGTTTATTTCATAGCCATTTAAAGTTTTGCTGATGTAGTAGATGGCATGTTCCCTTCCTTTATAATATTCTTGTGCCAATAATTCTCCTAAAGAGATATCTATTGTTGCAATGTACAATATCAAAGGTCTTCCTTTTGTAGGCAGCATGAGAATAGGTGGTGATATTAGATATTTTTTTATTTGGTTGAATGTTGTTTCACACCCATTATCCCATTTGAATACAACATTTTTATACAATAGATGATTGAATGGATGAATTTTGTCCGCCAGTTGGGAGATAAATCTCTTGATTGATTGGAGCCTTCCCTATAGTGACCTGAGTTGACTGATGTTTTTGGGTGGTGGCATTTCCATTATTGCCTTTACTTTTTGTTGGATCTAATTCAATGCCCTTTTCTGAGACTCTGTATCCCAAGAGTTTTGTTGATGTGACCCCAAAGACACATTTCTTAGGGTTTAGCCTGACATTGAACTTCTTTAGCCTTGTGAAGATTTTCCTCAGGATATCTAGATGTCCCTCCCTAGAACAATATTTAGCCAAAATATCATCCACGTAATCCTCCATAAAGGTGTGCATCATATCATGAAAGATTGTGGTCATTTCTCTTTGATCGGTTGCCCCCACATTTTTCAAACCAAACAAAATGACATTTCTGCAGAAGGTTCCCCATGGACATGTAAATGTAGTCTTCTCCTGATCTTGTGGAGCTATCTTAATTTGGTTGTATTCAGAGAAACTGTCCATGATTGACAACATGGCATGCCCTGCCGTTAAGTCTAAAATGATGTCTATATTAGGAAATGGGAAATCATCCTTTGGGCATGCCTTATTTAGGTCTCTAAAATCTGTACATATCCTAATGCTATTATCTGGATTTGAGACAGGTACAATATTTGATATCCATTCAACATAATCAATAGACCTGATGAATCCAACATCTAATAATTTCTTTAGCTCAGCCTTTACATTTAATGCGATATTGGGATGCATTTTTCTCAAATTTTTTTTTTATAGGCTTGATTCTTGTAGGTAAAGATAAATGATGCGTCAGAAGATTTGGGTCCAAACCTAGCATATAAGAATATGACCAAGAAAAGTTAATGCTTCTTTCCTTAAAGAATTTGATAAATTCCAGTCTCTCTTGTTCTATCATAGATTCTACTAGATGTAAAATCTTTTCTCTTTCTTCAGTGCCAATGTTTACAGACTGTGTTGGCTCCACTAGAATTGATGACCATTCATGATAATGATATGGAAGAGTGTCAAATATCCCATGTTTTAGTGCCTCAGAGAGGTTTTCATCGTCAGATGCATTCTTTATTTTTTCTTTTTCAAGATCTAATGCTGTCATAGAATGGTTTTCACCATTAGATCCATTATTCCTATTTTTGATTTTGCAATTGGAAGATTTGAAACCCTCTTGCCGAGTCATGTTGTTATGATAATTATGGATAGAAATTATACTAGGTTCATCACAACATAGGAAATTTACAATGGAATCATCATTTGCAAATATGGGTAAATTTATAGGTTCAACAGGTTCCCAATCAATAAGTTCGGGATGGACTAAAGGCATGAAGTCATCGAGTTAACTTAGGTTAATGGGGGTAAGGGTTAGGACAACTATGTTGTCATATTCATTATTATAGATGTCGAGATCAGTGATGGTACCCTCTTCAAAATCGTCTAGTTCACTCGATGTATGTTCATCCCCACTTGAGTCATTGATATTTTGTGATCCTAATATGAATGGTGTAGACCTAGAACCCTATCCCTCCTCACGTGTAGGTGCATATTGTTTTATTACATCAATTTGGATATCTAGGTAAGATATATCGGAACATAGATCCCATTCATATTCATTAGAATCTGTTTTAGAGCTATCTCTAACCTGAAGGATTCTTTCAACAACCTTCTTTGTCATTTTTTTTTTTGTTCTTCTGACTATCCCAATCATATCTTATCTTTTGAATGAAGAGTAAGAGGCTAAATAGGTTCTATGATGCCTTCCTTCCTTTTTCCAACAGGTCCCTATCCTTCATAACCCATTTTTTCTAGAATAGCCTTCCCTTTTCCATACTTATAAGTGTTGATGTTGATGTTTGTTGATTTCGATGGTTCTCCATCTTTGTATAACCAATTGAGGATAGATTTGTCATCTGATTCATCCTCTATAGTACCGAATTTTACAAATCTTTCTTCTAGAACTGTGACAGGTAGTGATGTTTGATGTTTGATCATTGATGATTGTCCATATGTCTTTGGAGATGGCATCAATTGTGAAAGATTAAGCAATTTCTCAATAGAATATTGTCCCATTCCCTTGTCTGTTAGTTGGACCTATTCTTGAAATTTCTGTGATAAAGAATTTTGGGGATCTTGATTGTCTGTTAATTCAGTTTCAACAAGACTTTCATCTTTTGATTTATCCTTTTTCTCAACCCACTTGGTGGTGATATTTGGACGTTTTTCTTCATTTGATGACTTTGAACTGCATGCTTCCCATTTGTGAGGCACAAAGGTATCTTGAGAGATTTGGAGTGTGTCATAATGCCAAGGATGATTATAATCATTTGATATAGTAACCTCCTATCCATTTACTAGGAATTTTAAGCATTGGTGATATGTGGAAGGTACTGCCTACATTTCATGAATCCATGGGCATCCTAAGAGTATGTTGCAATTTAACTCTTTTTCCAGTACCTAGCATGTTATGCGTTTCATCATCGGTCCCACTTGAATGGGTAACACAATCAGTACCTTAGAAGATCTCTCTTCCTCATCATATGCCTTTATTGTCATTTTACTTTGGGCATCAATAGCATTATCTGAATACCCTAGTGCACGGATTAACTTTAGAGTGCAAATGTTCAAACCAACTCCCCCATCTATTAAGACTCTTTTGACATGATGATTGTGGATTAAGAATTCAATATGGAGTGTGGTGTTATGGGGATGGTTAAGTGACACATCATCCTAATCATAAAATGATAGAGAGTGTGGTTTAGTCAAATGTCCCACCATATCCTAGAATTGGCAAACATTTAGATTTTTCGGTACTGTAGTGGAAACTAGTGCTTGTTCAAGAACCTCCTTATGTGATGGTGATAGTTTGAGGAGTTCTAGTATTGATATCTATGTTGGAATGTTTTGAAGCTGATTGAAAATTTTGTAATATGATGGAGGTGGAGTTGTGTTCTTAGGTGCAACTCCCTTTAAGAATACCTTGGATTGTCCCCTTGTCATTAAATTTACTGGTTGATAGTCTTTGTCATTCTCTGAGTTTTAAAACGTTTATTTGATTTTCATAGAATTGTATGCTTGGGAGAAAATCCAAAGGGGTAATGTCATTGGTTTTGTGTTTATCCATGTTATGACCAATGGTATTATCATTTTCCACTTTGGTAAGATAAAGGATCGTATTATTGTAGACATGATTGATATTTTTACCTTTGTTGTTCATAGAAGATTATGCTCCTTTGTCATATTTTGGTAAATGGTCCTTGAAGGCTGTATGATCATTATTGTTTTGGTATCCCTCTACACATACTTTGTTATTGTTAATCAGATCTTGAACTGTGTGTTTTAACTCCAAGCAATCATTGGTCTTGTGGCCTTTATTGTTGTGGAAGTTGCAATAATCTTCGTCATTCCACCATGGTGGTTTGACCTTTGGATCCCAAAATCTTGCTTCCCATGTAGTGATAAGATCACTTGTGACTAGTTCTTTCATCACTGATTCCAATGTTTGGCCTAAAGGTGTGAACCTACACTTATTTGATGATTTTTGGTATGTTTGCGGTTTTGTGATTTTGTTGTTTTGAATGACATTTGACTTGATGATTTGATCATTGTTTTGATTTGTTTTTGAAGTAGATGCTGCCAAGTTGAAAACTGGTTTGGCATTTTGTAAATCATTTGTCATTTCATTGGTCCCCATATTTCTGTTCTTTTTCCAAAATTTTGGTTTGTCATTGTTGGTGAATTGATTTGAGGAGTTTGTGTTATTTGATTTGTCATTGTAATGTTTAATAACCCCTCTTTTGACCAACGCTTCTTCAATCTTAAGGATATTTTCTATCACCTTTTCGAACATAGGAGGACATTGTAATTTGAGTCTTTAACTCATCTCGTCCATCAAACTGTCTATGAACAACTCCATTTTCTCTTCCTCGGGAATGGAGCAAGGATATCTAGCGAATAGTCATCACCATATTTGTAAAAATGGAAAGAATGTCTCCCCTTTGTTTTGTTTCATGTTATATAGATCCTTTATCGTGACATCGTGTCAAATGTTAAGAGAATATTGGGAGATGAAACTATTGATGAGCTCTTCAAAGGTTCGTATTCTTGGTTGTAATTTGGAAAACCATTCCATACATTGCCCTCCTAAACTTCTTGGAAATAACCTCATGAGGTAAGTTTCCTCTTGTGCAAACTCTAGGCTCATGGTTTTGAATTAGCAGATATGATCGATCGGATCTGTCTTTCCATTGTATTTGTCATACTTGGGGAATTCACACTATTGAGGAAAAGGTATCATGTCAACTATTGAGTCAAAAGGATAAGGAAAAATGTCTTGTAATGCATACCTTTTGGTGTTTAATTTGTTGTTGTAAGTTCCGCATTTGGGTTGTTAAGGCAACAATTGGATCTATAGCTTGTGTGTGTTGTGGTATTTCGGTTTCGCTTGTTCCAGGTGCTTCTTTCAGGAGATTTATGTCTAAGTCTCTAGGAAGCTTAGCACCCAATTCAACCAACATTAAGAGGTATTTCTCCATGTCCTGCTCTAAGATCTTTTCCATGAATTTATGGAATTTTTGGATCCTGTTGGGCTGTTTGTATGTTTTCTAGAGTTATTTCATTTTTGTCACTTTGATGTAGACTATTCTAGGGATTTTCTTCTGCCATTGTATTTATATGTTTCAAGTTCCTTTTCTAAGAGACTCTATTTTTGTATTGTCTACCAAACTTTGATCTTCTATGTTGGAAAATGTCAAGTGAATTTTTAACAAAGTCAAATAAGATGATATATCTTATTGATAAGACTATGCTAATTTTTGTTTGATTACTATGCCTTGTTTCATGATAATAGGATGATAATCTCTTGATGATGAAATATTAGCGTAATAATCAATATTTTGTTTTGATTTGACACTTTATGATTTTCAAGATCTGCGTTTTTGTTGAAAAAAAGACTGGTAACTTGTAGGAACCTATCTGATTTCAGTTTCTAAATAGTGACTCTATTAAAAAGATACTTTTGTTTAGAAAAAAATTCATGTTTAGATGACAAACAAACAAACTGATATGTTTTGGAACTCTCTATTTTGAAAGCGCTAAAACAGAGTTCAGGAGCGCTAAAATAGGACTTGGAAGCGCTATTTCACAGAAGCGTTGAAATAGACGATGGAAGCATTATCTTTATGGATGCGCTAAAACCGTACTCGAGAGTGCTAAAATAGTGCTCGGAAGCACTAGTTTGGGGAAGCGCTATAATAGTTCTTGGAAGTGCTGAAACAGTGCTCGAAAGCGCTATTTTGTGGAAGCGCAATAATAGAGTCCGAAAGCGCTACAATAGATTTCCAGAGTGCTAAAACGGAGGGTGGATGGTTAAGACTCTTTATTGCAAAATTTTATTTGGCCTTGTGGCGTATTCTATCACTGGTTGTGGGATGTATGATAGACGTATGCATTAACTATGATTATGATATTATGTGAGGGATCTCCTTTGGAAGAAGGCTCATGAATAAAGAGGCTTAATGGTGTAATTAGCAGTATAACCTCTAGAAAAATTGTGATACCTATGAATGAAGGTTTTATGTTGTAACAAGATCTTTCGACTTTGATATAAGAAACACCTTTTTCTCAAAAGATTTTGGTAACCAAGTGTTCTCTTGGGTTTCTTGACTTTGATGGTTTTCTTGACAAACTTTGTTGATTTCAACTCTCGAATCATGAATTTTTCTACCTTGATTGGATTTGTTGTTTTCTAGATGATCCATTATCTGATTTATAATGATTTTGAAAACACAACAAGCAAATTGTAAAATAATTGTTATAATCCTAGAATCTAAACATATAGTGTATATTCAAGAACCATGAATGGTCCTTATTGATTTTCACTGATTTGTTTTGAAAAATATATACTTTCAGATAGACTCACTCTTAAATTCAAAAAGGTAATTGTTATACTTAATAACCCACATCTTAAAATTGTGTTGACTCACACAGCCATGTCACCCCCTAGAGGGTTCCCGTGTTTTTTTCGTTTCCAGGTGCGTACTAAAAGTTGGATTTCTTGTCCTCTGAGCAAACGGTCCTTGGCAATTATATGGTGAGTGTCTTGGGGGCAGATTCTTCCCTCTCCTTGCACTATGAGTATTACAATGTATGGTTACTGACTCAGCTAGATACTATGCTATGGTTCTTTAGATAGGGTTTCTGTGTGGTGCGGCAAATGATAAAATCCCTCAGGAGACCTACCAATCTTTAGAAAAAATATTTTTGGGATTGTTATCTTGCACACTACCGTCAAGTTGGACTTTCATCAACAACTTGCATTTGATTAGAGTGGGTTGGAATCCTTGGCTTTAGGTGTTCCCACTTAAGTCGTTCTTGTAGGATGAGTATTTTTTCCCACTACAATAAGCCTTCTAAAGGTTTTAATAAAAGAAAGAAATTACATGAAAGGTAAAGGATGAGTCTGGCACTTTGATCACCCAGTTAAGGGGAGAGCATAAGCCTATTCACCACACAAGCACAATAGATAAATGATTCATTTTAAGCCCAAAAGACAAATTTTTCTAGTCTATGTGAAGATTTTGCTTCACAAAAGTCATGGTGTCCATTTTAACTGATATAGAAAAAGTGGGATGGCTACCCTAGGATTGATAAATTTTTAAACCAAATGACTATCCTAGGATTGGTTCATTTTAATCCAAATGCATCAAAATAAAATTCTGGACGTGGTCACATCAGATCTAGATAAATAATTACACGAGTGCTAAAACAATCAATGAAAGCACTATAGTATTTACCAGATGTGCTATAATCGAAAGCGCTGAAACAAAGATTCGAAGCACCAAATTTGTTCATAGAAGTGCTATATCAGCTATACTAGAGATGGTTGATTGATGCACTGAAATAGTTCATGTAAGCGCTATAGTAGAAATGCTAAAATATTTAGCGGATGCGCTATAGTTTTACTGAAGCACTAAAACAGAGCATGAAAGCACCATAGTTTTTGATGGAAGTGCTATAGTTTTTGACGAAAGTGCTGAGACAGAACACGCCAGAAATCTGTACAACACTTTTTAGAAAAATTGCAAAATATGGGATTAAGGCCACACGATGGGCGCCAAATTATAAGTGTGAATAAGTAAGAAAAGTAAAAACACTCCTTAATGAAACATTGTATCAAAGATTAAGAAAATAAACTAATCTAAAGCAAGAAATCTACTGAAAGCGTCTCATTGTCTCCTATCTTTAAAGATTTATTAAGCTATTGTGCTCTTAGATTTAAATAAAACACTATAACTATTAAAATGACAATCTAAAGAGCGAAATGATGTTGATGCAATGATGTGAAGCTATATGATAATGCTAAATGATAAAATAAACTACTGTAACATGAATGACATGAAAAACCATGGATGAAGCTATAGGAGGTAGCCATGATATTAAAATCTTAGATGTTGAATGTTTGAATTGCTCGATGCTCAATGCTTGATGATTCATGCTTTCCTGTAGAGTAATATTTCATAAACTTGATAATATGGGTCTTTTCTTTGTTGAATGAAGCTGTATTTATAGATTTCCCGACAACAACTTTGCACAGGGGCAACAAAGAAGAGGCTTGGATTCAATCTAGAGTATTGAGTGGTGAGAGATGGAGGAGATTGAGAAGATTTTGGGAATTGTCTCTACCCATGAAAACACCAGGCAAGAGAATAGGAAAGATTGATGGAAGAGGATTGATAGATGGATTTCCAAATTGTCTCCAAATCTTACCGTGAAGATTGAATCAATTAATTTTGACATATTTTTGACATAAATTAGACATAGTATATCTAATTTGGTTTTGAGGAAATATAGATGAATATTATTTATTCCTTTATTTAAATATTTTTTATTATTTAAATTAGCAAAAGAGTGATAAATAATTTAATAGAACAAACTATAGAATTTGTTTATTAAATCAAAATAGAAGAATATGGTAATTAATCAATAAAGTTTTTGACCTTTATTAAATTAATTAAGATTGATGTGATAGAATAAAGTAGGGGAAATGATAATTAAATAAAAAAAAATGTATTTAATTTTGTTTATTTAATTAAGATGAGATAATAGAAGAATTAGAAGAATTTAAATGTGAATTTAAACATGAACTATATAAATAAATATTTCTATTTATTCAATAGTAGAGGAATTTAGAATAATTAATCAAATAATTTGTATTTAATTAATCGGATTCTCGAGACCAATTTTAGGTGTATACAAGTGTTATTTCTTCTAACCATAGGTGTTGAAATTATCTACATATGCAACTTTATGCAGGATCACTTTTCATGACATAGATGTCACAATCGCACCCTTAGGCACAACTTTATAAAGTTGAGCCTTCACTTTGCTAACCTTCAAACCCTTATTATACCTACTCATTGACCCCCTAGACCACCTAAAACCTAAGGGTTAGAACACATACTAGATTGAATGTGTCCAACTATTGATGCTCTCCTCTAATTGCAAGGATGAAAATGACTTTTTGGACCCCTCCAAGGCCTATTTATAGGTTTAAACTTATTTTTTCTTCCCCCAACTCTAATTTTCAATAATGGACACATCAAACACATCATATTTTCTTCATTTTTGAGACTATCCTTCCATTTCTTCTCCTAATTTTCACTATTTTCCTCTACACCATTCTAGCCTGCCTTTTTTGAGACGTCAACCGAAAATATTTTTTCAATTTTTTTCTGGACAACTTCTCAAGGGAGGATTACCTCCCAACACATTGGTGAAAAAAATTAAACTTCTTTGACATGGCATCACTTTGAACACCACATCAAAGAGGGGCAAAATTTAGTCACCCTGATTCTGACATCTTTTCCCTAAGTAATTAAAATTTCAAATTTTATTTAATTATCCTTGTTTCTTCCTAAATTAATTAAATTTTATATTATTTAATTAATTCACCCCTCATGACTCCTAACAAATTAAATATTTATATTATTTAATTAATTACTCCATTTTTTTCTTATAATTAATTAATTATATAATTTCTTAGCCCAAGGTTCTTCCAAGTAATTAAATGCTTGAGCTATTTAATTAATCCCACCATTATTCCCATTTCATCTAATTATACTCAAGTTAATTAATCTTTGATTAATTCTTTATCCATCCCTTAACTATCATTAGCCCATCCTCCAAAATTTAACTCTACACATGTTAAATAAACCCTTGGTTTATTAACTCAACCTAGCATTTTGATTAATTAATTTAATCCTTATCACTAGTTCCCATTAACATTTTCCTCTAAATGGGGAGTGGAAAAAATTCCAGGATTGGGACCTATCTTTGAAGGTTCTTAAGGATTTCTTGTGCAATGTATGTATCCCCATTTTTCCTAGGCTGGATAGGGTTGTTTGGGCTCCTTGTGCTAATGGTAATTTTTTGGTGGCTTCTTCCCTTGTTATTTTGCTAGAAAAGCCTGATTCTTTTCCTTGCTATGGAAATTTATGGAACAAGAAGCTAATCCCCAAGGTGAATGTCTTCTTCTAGTTTCTTATGCAAGGTAAAGTCTTAACATAGGAAAATCTCTGTAAAACGGGATTTTTAATTCCTAATAGATGTGTTCTTTGTGAAGATGATGCTGAAAATGCTTTCCATATCTTCCATGGGTGTGATTTTTCCTCTATTTTTTGGAGTAAATTTCTTGGTCTTTGGAGACTAGATTGGGTCTTTCCAAACCCCTTGATAAATTTGTTGACTAGTGGAAGTGTCCCTCCGCCTCACCTATTCTTTGTTCGCTTTGGGATCTTATGGCCCCACATATTGTGTGGGGGATATCGAAAGAACGAAACAGTAGAATATTTCACAATTCCAAGCCCAAAGTTGGTCATCTTTTCATCAAGATTCATTGAGCGATTTTGGAGAATTTTGATATCATTGGTTCTGAGGCATCTCAGTTTGCCCTTGTTGCTTGTTTGGCTAGGTATGACCTTTTGGTGATTTCTAATTCGAAGGTCCCATCTATTCCTACTACAAATTCTAAGTCCAATTTAAATGCTAGATTGAGTACTAAGTGGATGCCACCTCATTCAGGGTGGGTCAAAGTTAATTTTGATGGGGCAGTGAAGGGTAACCCTAGGCCTATAGGATGTGGGGGGGTGTTGACGAATGAGGATAGAAAACTCTTAGGCATGGTGGCACTCCTATTGGGAAATTAGACTAATCGTTGTGTTGAGGTGAAGGTTGTGTTTATTAGCATAAAATATGTTGTGGACAGGGGTTACTCCAAAATATGGGTTGAAGGTGATTCCTTAAATATCATCAATTATCTATGTGGCACCCAAAAGCCTAGTTGGAATATGGATCATTTAATAAAAGATACTATAATCATGTTTAGTTCTTGTGAAGAGACCCACGTCTCTCACATTTTCTAAGAAGGAAATTCACTACATAATTTTTTCCCAATGAGGTTGTAAGGTTAAATGAGCATTGTGCATGGGAGGAGGGATCTCTCCTTCCTGAGAAAGCTGGGATCTTAATGAGAAATGATGGAATTGACTAAATTGATGTGGTGGTGTCATTTAATCTTTAGTATCAATTCTCGACTCACACACTTTGTGGGTTTTGTTTGGCTTGTTGGTTATCAATTGAGTGATTATAGCATGTGTTTTCTTCTTATAGTGTTTGAGGAGATGGGTGGCGACAAAATAAAAATTGAATCACACTCTTGTGTGAACTTGAGGAAGAGTAAGAAGCTATGAAATATTCTCGACCATGGGAATTTTACGCCTTTTTTAGAAAGATTGCATGGGCATGAGCCAAATGCCTCAGCAAAATTTGTGTCCTGTTGGCATAACCACAAGCTCTAGATAAAGGACCTAGTAGTGGAGGTAAATGAGGAGTCTATTACTACTGTGACTAGGTTGTAAATGGTTGGCAGTAAGTTTTATAAGGAAAAAAAGAGAAATGAGGAAGCAATGGCCCAATTCTTCAAAGACGATGAATTTAGAAATTGTTAGAGATGGAAAGTTGGGGTTATGAGCACAAGTCCCTTAAGAATATATGAGCGAATGTTGCGGAGGTGATAATATGCTATGTGACTTTGGAAGGTAGGTTCACTGCAATTCTTGGTCACCATTTCAAAATTTTAAACCCTTTCAGGCATGGGTTGTTTATCTCCTTTCCATTTTTTTGTTATCTTCCATGGAGGTTTTTGTTCTTGCACATTTAAAAAATAGGAGGGCTTTGGTCCTCCATGAGGGTCTCATTCTTTTAATCATGTAGCATGTTAAAGCTCTTCTCCCTGCCCCTACTATTAAAGGCAAGGAGAATATTTTGAGCAAATATTTCGACTCATCTAGCTCAGATACAAGCATTGCTCAAAATGAGGAGTGAAATGAAGAAGATGAAGAAGGATCCTCATCCCCTATGAATATGTCCTTGAAAAGGCGAAAGAATAATAGTCTTAAAATTAATCAGGTAGCTAAACACTTTGATATTTTTGATAGTGAGGATATAGAGGTGGGCTCAAGTGAGTCCTCTCTCAGAAATTTGGAGTTGGTTGTTGGCCCAGGAGAAATCGAAGGTGGAGGTAATGAGGAGGGTTTGTAGGAGAATGTGCTAACTACAAAGGAAAAGCATAATATGAGGAGGGAATCCAAACACATTATAAAATTGAAGATCCAAGACTTGAGAGATTTAGCAAAGGACACCAAGGTGATCTATGAGGAGAAGGTTTCTGGTGAAAATATGGTGGAAATTGATGACTCCCTAGTTCATAGCGTGCCCAATGTGGAGCTGGAGGACAAGATTAAGGGTCAAGATGAGGAGGATGTTGAGAAGAAGAGTGCTAAGTTAGGGCCTCTAAAGGTAAATCCCCTTTTTGAGGACTTTTCCTATCTCAATGATGATTCTACCTTAATTTTTGAACTGTTGGACATGGCTAGGGCTAGGGCCATTGGACCCTGTAAGTTATCTAAGTGGAATCTTCAAAAGTTTAATAAGATTAACATTAAAATAAGGGATTCGAAGGAGAACTTGAAGAATATTTTGAAAGGATCAATATTGGATATTCTAATAGAAAAAATTGTGGACCTTGAGGGGTCCTTCCATGACTTCAAATCTCTACGTGAAGAATGATTGGCTGGTTTGGAAGCTAAGATATTGGATACTAATGCAGACACAAAGAAGCTTCTTCGTGCATGCCACATTTCAATGAAGAATAGTGAGAACTCTTTGGAAGTCTTGTTCCACAAAATTAGTGATCTCATGGAGGACCAAATGTATTTTTTTGAATTGATGGAGAAAGATCACTTGGCCAAAGGTAAAGGAAAAAAAGGTGCAAAAGATGATGGTAAAGGCCCTACTATTAGAGGGTCCATTGAATGGAAGAAGTCCTTTGAAGCCGAGAAGAAAGAGTTGATGGACATGATTGAAGTGCATAGGAACTAGGAGCTTGAGGTGGCCAACACCTTAAGTAGTATGAAATAGTGTTATGCTCTTTCTCTCTCTTTTTCATTTGTTATTTTTTTCCCGCTAGGTCTTAGTTTTCTTCATGTTGGTTTGTTGTTTTTTTTTTCTATTGGGTGCTACTAATTGTTAGCTATATTTTTCTCTCATGCAAAAATCTCTTTGTTTTTTTATTCTAGGTTCTGGTTTTCTGTTGATATCTCACTCTTAGTATCTTTTTAGTAGCATTTTGTATCTTAAGTTTTAAATGGTTTTAGGTCCCTTCAAAACCCATTTTTCCCATATAATCAAAAAATTTTCCTCTAATTTAAAATTCCCTCACCTCTCCCTAAAATTGTCACATGGTTCAACAAGTTTCCTAGCTTATCCTCTACCCTCTTCTTAGACATGCGTGAGATCTCACTTACCCCCACTATCTCTTACACCTTACACAAACCACCATATCTCTTACACAAATTAAATACCTCTCTTACCCAAGGTGTGCTCACATCATCTCTTCTTCCTTTCCCCATTGTGAGAGAATGCTCTTGATCCTCACCACCACTAAATCTCCACCCTTGATTAAGTCAATCAATGCCATCCCTTCATTCGTCTCATCTCACATCCATAAATTAAAGTCTCACCCTCCTCATTTTCACATCTTGAGTTGACTTAACTACATTATGTTGGTATTTTGAGTGAGAAATCCACATAGCAACACTTGAGAAAATCTATCAAGAGTTTGGGCGCATCTTGGTGAAGCTCAATCATGGAGAGGAAGGTATAATCTAGTTGATGCATATGTTTATATCTCATTTGAATATCATTTACATTGCATGCCTTCATTGATTTCCTTCTCACACAACCTTTTACAAGGATCAAAGGTGGTGTTGTTGGAAAAATTATTTGAGAATACATGCTAATCATTCTTTATGTAGCGAGAAGAAAATACCCCATTACACTCTCCATTAGTTATTTTTAATTTTATATTGAATGCAAATAAGTATTCATTAAGTATTATCGATATTAGTGTCTTTGGTTATAGAGTAATTTTATTAATCATAGTTTGTGGGTGTCTACCTTTCCTCTCTCTTAAGAAAGTAAAGACGGCTTAATGAATGTGGAAGCAACCATGATTGTGAGAGTAGAAACACAAGTGCATGGATATTTTAGTTAGAATGAATTAGGCTAAAAAATGTGATAATTCACTAGCATTAAAATATGATAATATATTTGTAAATGGGTTATGTTTACATCATTTGGTTCAATATTAAAAGGTAAAGTTTAGCTAATAAAAATAAGACAACTATTTATGACTTTTTATTTTGGATGAAGTGTAAAATTTCTATTGTCTATTTGGTCACTGAAATAGATGATATTTAAGTAACATTAGTGAAAAGTGGAAGGTGGATAATATCTTTGATATTGACTAATGGAATATGCTATAAGAGTGATGATTTCACAAGGAACTAACAATTGAATGAGATATAGTGAGTATTTTGAGATATAACAATGTTTTGGTTATTGAAAAATATTCCCATACTATTGAATATTCAAAAAAAATCTTACTAAGCCTATTGACTAATTGCATATTTTATTGAAGAAATGACATGCATAAATACTATGCTAGGAAATGAAATTATTTAAATATAATTGTTCTTAGTATTTTATTAACTATTTTTAATTATTGTATTTGTTGCCTACTATTATATAGTACATTTTTAAGGTATTGTTAATTTTTTTTCTTTGATTTAAGATTTTATCTATTAGACAATGATGGTAAATAGAATTTAAAAGTATGTTTAATTTTAAGTTTTATATATTTATTATTGCAATGGTGAAAATTGTATATATCAACTCTTTTTTCTTATGTTTTAGATCTACTTTGATTAGATTATATTCTAGTATTGACTAGTGTACAATGTTGCTTACTTTTGTATGAAATTTGGCAAACAACCCATCTTATCTTATTCCATATCCATATATTCCAATAGCCTAAATTCACCCACTAAACCTATCATTCACTATCCTAGTTTAGATATGTAGTCATGGAATTAACCTAGGTCACTTTCATGCATGTAGATGTGAACCTTAAATTCAAATTTCTTCACGTATGCACATATTTACCTCTCTTACTAGCTATTATGACCCAATTAAAATATAGATTATTTTAAACTGCATGTTAGATGATGTATTTAAAGAATAACCCTAATTAATTTGAATCATCAAGAAGAACCAAGAGAATAAATGAATAAAAAAATATATATATATATATTTAATATAATCTTGTTGCATTAGTATTGCATCATCATTTTAGGAGTATATTGCATGGCTGGTTACTACATTCAATAGTTGTTTGTCATTCTTGAATTAACTCACCTAGGGGGTTTGATAAGATGAGAATAAATCCTTATCTAATAGGTTTCTAAAATATGACATTTTCATAGATACAAGTGTATTAGATTGAGGAAATCATTTTTTAGTCATCAAAACTTTGCTCATTTATTTTTGAACAAGAAATTTAGGTCTACATGCTAGGTTCACTTCTATAGGCATGGAGCTCATTTTTACATGCATGAAGAAATGATAATAAAGCAGTATCTTGAACTTGGGAGTCCATAAAAATTTATATTATGTTGAGGTCATTGTCTAACAAGTCCAATTTTTTTGGTATAATGGGAAATTATTGTGGCAAGACTGAGAGTTTAGAATTTTGTTTATTTCATTTAATTTCTGCATTTATTGTTGTATTTTTTGTATTGTCGATTATTAATCCCAACTCTTAAATCAAAGATGACTAATTGTTTATTTAGCCTAGATATTTATATGAGATGTGGTTTAAATTCCCTTACATAAATTGGTGAGCCTAACATTCCTAATGACAAAGGGTTTTAACACTAGGATTTATCCTTCATTTATTAAGGTTTTCAAATTTGACTTTTTTATTGCATCACTTTATATCATATTTGATTTTTTAATTGCATCACTTTATATCATATTTGATTAGATTTAGATCCACTAATATTTGCACATCATCAATAGATACTTGTTAGGATTTAGGCTTGTATTACTTACTATTTCTTTGATCAATTTCAATCACCCTTGGCTTGTGCATATTTCATATTGTGGATTCACTTAGATATTTATCTTTACCATATCTATATGCACACCAAACTAATTGTAACATGTTTCCTCATTTTGTTACATATGAATCATCCAACCTTGATACTCTTATATCTTTTTTATGGTATGGATAAGGATTTGTTTTCTATGGGGGAATTTCTCTTTCATGTATATTATTTCTCCTCCATAGAGTTGATTAGTACCTTTATTTCTTTCTTGGATGCATTTACTTCATTTATACATGAGCTTCATTATTCTCCTCTCTCTATGAATAATGATAATAGTGTCTACAAGCATGATGACATGTTGTGCTGAATTATATTTCCTTCTCATTCCTTAGGTCATGATAATTTGATAACTCTTATATGATAGATACAAATGAGGTAGCACTATCATCTATTGCTAAATCTATATTTGATATGTATTGTGATGAGTTTTCTTCTATATTGGTTATTCATGAGGAAATGCTTTGTGATGCTCATTATTTTACATCTTATGATAGTTCTATGATAACTCATGATAGTATTTCACCTAGTGGTACTTTACATGATGATAACATGCATTATATTTCTAATTCCTACTCATGTAAAGTTCATAAATGTTTATTGCCTCCTTATTCATTGCATGCAAATATTAGCACTCTTAGGAGTATATTGTATGATAATTTTGATTATACCTATGATGCATCTAAGTTAATTTTTTGTGTGTCACTAAGAATACATAGATGATATGTTTTTGATTAAATAATCATGGAAATGACCCTGATCCCATAGTTTATAACATTAAAATCTTAAACATAAAGTAAGTCTAGAGAAGATACATGTAGGCCACAAAGAAAATAACTAGGCACATAGGCCACTAAGAAAAAAACTAGGCACATATGCCTATAGAAAAATAAAACACCAAAAAAGTAAACAATCAACAAAACAAGAAACACAACCCACAAATAATAGAAAAGGAAACAACACCTAAGAGCCAAAAACAACTACTTGATTAGGTTCCAATTGTCCATCAAAACATCGTATGACTCCTCCTAGTCCTCTTTGTCTTGCATTATTTTCCCCCTATTTTTTTTGACTTTAACGAATTGAGAGTCCTTGTCATTTCCTCATTCTTAATTTTTTTATTGATTTTGGATTTACTTGACATAGTCCCCATAACAACCTTCATCATAATGCTCGATTCCATTCTCTGCATTTTTCATAGAAATGTTTGACATCCATCTTGCTCTCCATTTCCTTCACTTTCATCTACAAAACCTCTGATTGAGTTCTAACATACTTGAGCAAGTTCTTATCACACTCAATTCTATCATTTGTATCACCCTCATCAGCCTCACCTTTATGTTTGTCCAAAGGAACATGAATTAAACCTCCATCATCCTTCAAGTCTATTTATTCTTCATCATCTTCCTCACCTTCATATTTTGTAATGAGTCTAGATTTTAGGTTAATTATGGGTGGAATACATGGTCTATTTGTTGAAGTTATCATGAACTTTAATATTATATGCTGACACTTTTACATAGTTTTTTCAAACCTTTAGAAATTTGGGTTTAATTCCCTCTCTAATAGTAATGATATTTGACTTGATATGTGAACTATTTATATTATCTTGCATGTGATTGATGGATTGTCTTTCAAATAATTTTAGCTATGCAATTATTACGCATATTGGCATTTCTATGCAGAGTTGATTGGAAATGCCAAGTTAAGAAATGTAGTCGCCGACTACTCATGCAGAGGATGTGCGCGATGGTCAACTGGAGTACGACGATGAAAGATTCCCTTGTCAGCTACATGTATCCACACTTTTATGATCTTTAATGACATTGATCAATGTGGGTGTTACTGCAGTGGTCGAGTCCACTTTTGGGCCTGCACGTCTGAACGGATTCCCTTCCATGTATAACCACTCTTCCACTCTCTTTCCTACTTTCCCTAAATGGCGTCCTCTTAGTTAGTGGGAGTTGACTGCCCTGTTAGCTGATAAATAAGGTTTAGATCCTCCTTCTTAAGGATTTGATCACCAAGCTATTGTATAAGCGGAGAATACCAGACACACTCTTTTTTAATTACATTTTTTTTCCAATGAATGAAATGAGATTCTGAGTTGAGTATCTAAGTTTAATCTAAGTTTGCATTATTCTTAGAGGATACTCATCCAAGGGGGGCCCACTTGGTGAGTAATCTATTAGCTTAGATAGATTAGCTTTAGATTATGTTTAGTACTTAGTAAGAATCTAGCATTGACTGTTCGTGCAGCCACTAGAAGTCTATTTTGTGACTGTTCCTACAACCAAGGCAGGCATAGTAGTTTCTTGTTTTCTACTCAAATTTTTGTTCTTCATTACGCATGTTAAGTTTAGATTTGATTGAGTGATGTTCAAAATTTTCTTTGTTTCATTTCATGCAATTTACTTTCAGTACTAATTCTTTCCTAGTTGTAAAATGAAGGTGACTACTTTGAAGTTCCTAGTGCGCATACTATGTTGACCCATTTCAAGTTCATGTCCCTGGGTTGAAAATTTAAATGTACCTTCATGATGGTTAAGATGACTATTCAAGTCAGATGTCCAATCTCTAAATCATGTCGATAAAGGCTTAGTTGTTAAGATCATTGTAGGAGGCAAACATTTTTGGTGCCATTGTTGGGGATGGTGTCAAACTAGGGAGTACTTTGGAGTCATTGACATTTTTTATACTATAGTATTTCTAGAGTTTGCTCTTAGTGTTAGAAGTTATGACCCACTATTATTTCTCACCCATTCTTTGTGTGAGTTGGCTGATACTGAATTGATACTACATGCATAGAAGAAGAAGGGATGTTTATGGGAGATTTCTTCCTAATGATCTAGAGCCATTTCAGCTAGTAGAGATTCCAAATCTTCCCAAAGACAAAGAAGAAGAAGAGCCACAAACCTTTGCTGATATATTACTTGAGTTGACCAGTTCTAAAGTTTCCCTTGAAGATTAGAATCCAATTCAAAAACCTTTTATTCTAGAATTTCATCAAGCAGGCATGACTGATGCAAATGGAGATAGGCCTAACAGGAAGAACCAACCATCTTTTCCTTTTCCCATTGCTAAACTGAATGAAGTAGATAACCTCAAGAATATCCCTTCTTCAATCCTTCCTAAGTTTTATAGAATTATCACAAATATCCTAACACATTATTGTTTGAGTTTTATATACTCTACATAAGCTATGAATATACCATCGATGCCTAGAGACTTAAGTTATTTCCTACCACTTTGAAAGAAGTTGCATTAACATGGTTTATGGGCCTTGGCATAAACACTATACAAACTTGGGAAGATATGAAGACAAAGTTTCTTGTAAAATATAAGGAGTATTGTAGGGGTAGTGATATGAGAGGAGGTGACATTTTCAGAATGCAACAAAAAGAAGATGATAGCCTGGAGGATTTCATTTCAAGGTTTTCATTTTTTCTGCAGAAACCTCCACATCATACACTCAATGAAGACTCATAAAAGATTCTTTTCCTGAGAGGAATTAGTGAAAGCTACAATGATGCCTTGGACCTAATGGTAGGAGGAGATATCACTCAAGTCCCTTGGGAGGATATCAAGAAGATATGGAAGAACTATTCTAGGGTAGCTTCAAAGAAAGGAAGAGCCTACCAATCCTCTATGGGTAAGTCATCCAACAGTGGAGTCTCAAGGATGGAGATTACTAATTTATTGGAATATTTCAAGTAGGATATAATCAACATTCTAGATACTCAGCTAGATACAATTCAAGCTAAGAAGAAACATGAGGAAGCAAAGGAAATGTTGATAGAATATTTCCCTCATTATAGACATAAGAAGAGGGACTTCATATGCAAGGTGATAGCTAACACTGATAATAAACAAATTCCACTAGAGTTCAAACCAATCTAGACTGAGGAACCAAGTCTACTTTGTTGCATAGAAAAGGCCATGGGCTTCAAGATAAGGTATTCCATCAAATCCATTATCTTTCGCTGGACCATATTTTAATCCTTATTCATTTGGTAACCAGTGGTAGCCACCCTGTCCATCCAACTACACCACAATCTTGGAATAACCCTCCCAATGCTTGGTCCAATTATCAAAATTCCTCACCTCAGAGGCAACAACCTCAGGGGAATTGGCAACAATATTAAGGACCTTGGAAACCACCTTTGGTAAAATGGAAAAAAAAATCTCAATGGAGAGGTGGTCAACAATGGCCAAATCAGACAACCAGCTACATGCAACAATATTCTCAACCCCAAAAACCTAATATAATGCCTCCTCCTACTAATCCAAGTGAAAATATACCCAAAAATACCCAATTACCAACCTAGCCCACACCCAACCTGAATAATAATCCACAACAACAACCTATATATTATGCTGATCAAAATCAATTTCCTACATATTCTATAAGTTTAAGTGACATACGTCTACCTTCAAGAACAACCTTGTCAACTCCTTCCACAGAGCTTCCTATGGAAGAGAAAGAAGAATCTCTGATTGATCCCATTTAGCCTTGTGCATCTCAAAATCCTGAACCAGCTCCAGCCAAGCAAACAACACAGGAACCACCATTCCCTCAGAGATTATAAGTTTCCAAGAAAAAAGAAGATAAGGAGAAAGCACATATGTGTCCAAATGCACCTGTTCCAGCCCATCAAAGATGTCCCTATCTATGGAAAAGAAATTAAGAAAGCATGCCTCAAGAATCTATGTAGGAAAAAAGGACCCAACTACAATTCATGTAGTGGGGCGGCTTGTTGACATCATTCTTAGAAAAGTAACTATCCCCAAGTATAATGATCCAGGTAGTTCTGTAATTGAAGTCATTATAAATTGGATAAACATAAAGAATGCCTTGATTGATTTGGGTGCAACAATCAATGTGATGACTAAGGACATCTTGCAACAACTGAATATTACAAACATGAGATCCACTCCTACTATCCTGCAGCTTGCTGACAGTTCCACAATTAAACTTGATGGCATAGTAGAAGACCTTGTGGTGATTCTAGACTATTGGGAGTATCTTGCTGACTTTATGGTTATTTCTCCCAAAGATACACTTGGCAGGTGTCCTATTATCCTTGGTCGACCATGACTAGCAACTGCAGATGCTTATATTGGATGTCGGTAAGGTGATATGACCATTTTCTATGGAAGTAACACTAAAAATCTTATTCTTTATCCCCTTGCTCAGCCATCCCATGATGAAGATAGCTTTGTATAGCCACATGTTGGTGAAGAGGCCGAAGAAGTTAACTCTATGGCACAACTTATGATGCTCAAAAGAAGTCCTTTCTTGCAACTTCAAGATGAAGATGGAGTGTTATCTAGTATCATTCAGAACCATTGTTAGCTAGAGAAAACATCACCCACTCATGCGTCTGGTTCTACGGACCTCGTACAAACACTTCTATCAATTCTACCTGATCCTCTTGTAGCCATTGTCTTTGTGGGTGGACTTCCTGCAGTAATAGGTATGTTCCACCCAATTCTACCACATGATCTTAAGGTACCATGTATTAATGAAGCATCTATGATCGAGTTAGTTACAAAAGTACAGGTGTTAGAAGGAAAGTGTTTGAATATCAATAGTAAATTAAGTGAAGGACAATAGCTGACATTGGAAAATTTGTTGAAAGCCCATAAAAAAACATTTTCCTAGGATTACCATGATATGAAGGGACTCGATCCAAAGCTCTGCATTCATAGGATATATATCAAAGATGATTGTACACATGTAAGGTAGTCATAAAGAAGAATCAGCGTTGCATTAAGAGAGATTATCAAAACTAAGATGCAAAAGATATTAGATGCAAGATTTATCTACCCAATTTTAGACAGCCAATGGATGTCTCCATTGGTGATTGTGCCCAAGAAGGGAGGAAAATGGAGAGTTTGTGTTGACTATAGGGAGCTCAATCCTGCTACTAAGAAGGAACATTTCCCCTTGCCTTTTCTAAAAAAGTCCTATACTCTCTTGTAGGTAAGAAGTACTTCTCTTTTCTTGATGGATTCAGTGGTTACAATCAGAATCAAAATGCACCAGAAGATCAAGAGAAGACTACATTCACATTTCCATGAGGGACATATTCCTATTTAGTACTTCCCTTTGGGTTATGCAATGCACCAAAAACTTTTCAGAGAGCACTCATCAACATATTTTTAGACATCTCCCTTGACTACATGGAGATCCATATGGATGATTTTACTACCTATGGTGCAAATTTTGATGAAGCATTGGAAAATTTGAAGAAATTTCTCCAGAGATGTAAAGACTAGAATCTATCTCTAGATAGTGAGAAATTCTTCATGATGATGCAAGAGGGAGTAGTACTTGGCCACTACATTTCACACCACAGTATTCAAGTTGACCCTAAAAAAATTGAGGTAACTGCTAATCTACCCAAACCTACAAAATAAAAGGATGTTAGGATTTTTCCAGGTCATGCAAGATATTATAGGTATTTTATCAAAGATTTCAACAAGATAGCAACACCACTGTATAGTCTCCTGACTAAAGATGTTGAGTTTCAATGGACAAAAGGTTGTGATAAAGAATTTTCTGATTTAAAGATAGCTCTGAATAATGCTCTTGTACTTAAGGGACCTAATTGGGAAATCCCATTTCAAATCCATACTGATGCCTTAGATTATGCCATAGGAGTAGTCTTAGGACAAAAATAAGGATCTATTAAGAACTCCATTTATTTAATTAGCAAAAACTTGCAAGGGGTTGAATTAAATTACACAGTAATAGAGAAAGAGATGTTGGCAGTGATCTATGCCTTAAATAAATTTGGGCACTATATAACAGGTTACCAAATATTTGTACACACTAATCATGTAGCCATTAGATACCTTATGAACAAACCCCTAATCTCAGGAAGGTTGGCTAGATGGTTTTTGTTGATGCAGGAGTTTGACATAACTATTATGGATAAACCAGGAAGGCCTGTGTTGTTGTGTATTTTCTTTCAAGGTTTACCACATCAAAAGATAGTCGAGCCATAAATGATTCCTTCCCTAATGAGAATCTATTATCCATTAGTGTGCAGACACCCTGACATGCTCACACAGTCAATTAACTTGTAACAAGGAGAGTTCCCCCTCACTTCTCTCCAAGAGAGGAGTGTTGATTGAAAAATATTTCCCTTTTTCAAGGATAGTTGGATGCCTGTTTTATACTATACCAGATCATGTAATGAGAAGGTGTGTGAGGGAAGATGAGACCTATGATATTCTACATGCATGACATGATGAACCATGTGGAGGACACTTTTCAACCAAGATGACAATAATTAAAATCTTGAACATAGGCTACTATTGGCCTACACTCCACAAAGATGTAGGAAGATATACAAGGAAATGTGAAAAATGCCAAAGGATGGGAAGGCCAACAAAGTCATAAGAGATGCCACTCTGTCCCCAAGTAGTGGTCACTCCCTTTGAAAAATGGGGATTGGATTTTGTGAGACCTATTGATCCACCATCTAATAATAAGTCTTATATTCTAGTATGCACTAATTATGTAGCTAAGTGGGTAGAAGTCAAAGCCATGAAACATGAAAGAGACAACAAAGTTGCAAAATTTCTTTATGAAGAAATCTTTGCACGGTATGGAGTGCCTAGAGAAATAGTAAATGATCAAGGAGCTCAATTTACCTCAACACTTGTTACAACATTAGTTAATGAATACAACATAAGGCACAAAAAGTCCACTCCATATCACCCTCAAGCAAATGGACAAGTTGGGGTGACAAACAAAGAGATTGAGGCCATCCTAACCAAAACAATGCATGTTCATAGAAAGGATTGGGAAAATAGATTATCATAAGCAGTTTGGGCTTACAAAACCACCTAGAAGACAACCATAGGCTTCACCCCATTTGACCTATTGTATGGGAAGACAACCATGATGCCCATTGAGTTCGAGCACAATACTCTCAGAATTGCGGTTGAATTAGGAATGGAAATTTATGAGGCATAGAAAGAAACGATCATGCAGCTAAATGCATTGGATAAGATGAGGAAATCAACCCTGCACCATACTGAAGCAGAATCAAAGAGTCAAATGGCATGATAAATTTATCAAAGAAAATAAATTTCAGTTAGATGAGTGGGCGATGCTTTATGACTCATGGTATCAAGGTAATGTTGGAAAATGGCAAACAAGGTGGCTAGGTCCATATAAAGTTGTTGAGGTATTTCCTAACGAAGCTGTGTAGCTCACCACCATTGACCCTGTCAAATTCAAATTACTACTCAATGGAGACCGTCTCAGATTATATCATAAGCCAGCTTCCAAGGAAGAGTTCTTGTAGTAGTTTATCTAGCATGCAACACCCAAGCACAGTTCCTACAGCCGAAGGCAGTGGACCTAGTGTCCTCCCTTCCGGCTGAGTAAGGTATGTACTTGTCATAATAAAGACTTCTACTTTTGTAGAAGTCCATTTCTCCACCCAACCACCCATCCGCCCATCCATACCACCTTTCTCTCTCTTCCATCACTTCATTCCACCTCACTCCAATTCATCTCATCATCAGTAATTGCTCAATTATTACTTAAAAAGGCAAGTCATACTTTGTTTGAGATCATTGCAATGAATCCTCTACACCATCACATTTGTACACTCTCAAGTATGTGTGCATTAATTTCATTTTTAATTATCTTTTTGAGTGTTTGATTTAATTACTATATGTTAGTGTGGATGTTCACATACTCCCCTTGTGAAATCACTACTGCCATTTCACATGTGTGGACACATGTCCAAATTTAGGTTGGGGGAGGGGTACCAAAGATGTGAATTTATTACCATATATCAGTCCATGACCTGGCTGAGCTGATTTGAAATTTCATATATGATCTGATGTGACACTAGACTGCTGCCACAATTTCCTTTCATTCCTTTATTACCATTTCTTGCCCTGTCATAATCCTCAAATGTAAATGGTAAATTCTTAAAATAGAGTAATGGATTTTTTTTACAATTCAGCTAGAGGGTGTGCAGGAAGGAATTTTCTTACAAAAGAGAATCACAAAATAAAATCTTGCAAAGTAATAGGTTGGTTATAGATAATGGGAGGTAGAATCATCCAAAATGATCCCTCAATTCATGAAACTTTGTTGCAGGATGCACAATGTCAGGTAGCATTTCAAAATTGTGGTTGGATGGATTATTTCTTGAAACTAGATGGTTTCGATGAGAGGATTACTTTGGAGTATTCCCAAGCATTATTAGATGGAAAATACATTGTGAAAGGGCTCGAGGTTATCACAACAAAGGAATAAATTGTAGAGGTAATAGGGTTGCCAGCTGACGGAAAACCTTACCCTATTTCGAGAGATGCTAGGTCAGCCATGACTATATTCACAGTGCATTATGATCCCTCGATCACTATGGACAAACATGGTGCTAAGAGACTCTTTCTACCTAAGCCATGGAAGTAGCCATTTGTCTACATCATCAAATATATCACTTGTGAGGGTTGACTATCGAACCTACATTCAGTGCACTTCAAATTGCTGAGTCATATGAGGCATGGAAGGAGGATGAACGTACCCAATATCTTGTACAACCTTCTCTCCATCATGGAAACAAAAATTCAGAAAGGTAGGGATAAATATGTTTCACACCATTGTATAATTAAATTATTGGTTGTAAAATCTCTACATGATGCTACACCTAGAATGTCCTAGGAGGATTTTGTAAACATTGATCAGTTCAGACCTGAGCAGTTGCAACCTAGGGTTTCATCTCGAGCATGTAGGTCTGGTAGAAAATTGAGCATGACCGAAGCCACCCCTAGTGCTTCGACCTTGGGTGCTGATATGAATCCTTCTGTAGCAAAAGGAACTATAGACATTAGTTCCTCAGAAATTGAGCACTCTAGAAGAAAAATTTCTTCGTCAAATTCTGATGATGATGTCCCACTTGGGACCTTGTTGAGAACTAGGGCCCGAAAAAGAAGGGTACAAGAAGAAAAAGGGAAAGAAAAAGTCAAAACCCAACCTAAAGATAGAAAGGTGTCAAATACTAGAAAGAGAAAGGTTGGCACTATTCATTTTCCAGACAAAGAAAAAAATGAGAGCCCTTCTAAGAAATCAACACCTATTATTGATATGCCTTCAAGAAAAATCCCTAGGCATAAGAGGACATCACATGAGAGTGTAGAGGCTCCAATGGGGCAGGAAATTGCTAAAGAAAAGGATGTGTTTGAAGAAGCAATAAAAATGACCTTGGCAAACCTTGCTGCCATTGTAGAAGAAGTAGAGACCCAAGAACATGAAGAAAATCAAGAATCTGTATAGCAAAATCAAGAGCTCCTACAGCAAGAACAAGTGTTACTGCAACAATATGAAGAAGGAGCCATGTAGTTGGTAGTGGAAGAGTTAAGTGTACCCTCGTGGTCAGAATGTTTTGGACCACTTGAATCAATGCAATTGGTACTATATGGAGCATCAACAAAGATATTGGTTGGAATCCATAATCCCCCTAGTTTTATAGTTCATGTAACATTTTTAAATTTTTGGAAAGAGATACACAAATGGGAGGAATAATGGAAGGAGAAGAAGAGACTGAAAAATTAAATTGAAGAGAAGGATGAGATCATTGAGGACAAGAATCAAGAGATTGCCTCTCTAAAAGAGAGGATGGAAAATATTGCGACCTTGGTGCCATAAATTGTAGCATGCAGAACACCTCCTAGATTTTATGCCCTACACCTAAAAGAAATGTATCTCTCCTTCAAATTTTCAAAACACATTTCAGGTTTGAATCCTTCAATTGAAACTCCTATGGAATTTTTCAATGCTTACAAAATTTCCTCCCCAGAAATGAAATTTTTTCTATGTGAATTCTATTTACACAATTTTGCTGTCAATATAGACCATGATTGGAACCCACTGCTTTATGTGGGGGACATCCAATTGAGATCATTTATGTCATGGGTACAAAATGAAATTAGTTGGGGTGAACAATATAATTCTTTTAAGGGGAAGAAATATAGTACTCCTTTGGCTATTAGACCTAAATCCAGGAACCCCAAAAGCATTTACACAGATTGGAATATAATACTCTTTAGACCAAGCTATGGAAACATGATTATGCCTTGGATAGAGGCAACATACAATGAATATGAGGTCAAAATAGTAGAAAAAGAGGATACTATGAGGAGATACTTATCTCAGAGATGGAACACATTAACTAATGAGCTAAAACAAGCTAAGCCACATTCCATCCACAATTATGTTGATGCACTGAAGATGATTGAAATGTATATTCGGATTGGAAGATTATAGGGGTGAGAAAAGATTTCCCTAACTTTTCAACCACCTATCCTCATGTGGCCTATACCAAATTTCAGATTCTTTTGATATGATAGTGTAGAGGAAAACAAGAGATGGAAGAGACTCAGCCGGTTGGGAGGATTCTATTGGAACCCTAATTCACCCATAACAAACACTAACATTGGGCAATTATCAATTGTAGATTTCAGAGCCATGACTAAGTAGAAGCATAAATCTTCCCTTGTTGGAGGACCATAAAAAAGTTAGGTTGGGGGGAGTGATGAGTCTAGATTTTGGGTTAATTATGGGTAGAATCCATGGTCTATTTTTTGAAGTTATCATGAACTTTTATATTATATGCTGACACTTTTACATAGTTTCTTTCAAACCTTAAGACATTTGAGTTTAATTCCCTCTCAACCAATTTTAATGATATTTGACTTGATATGTGAACTATTTATATTATCTTGCATGTGATTGATGGATGCTCTTTTAGATAATTTCAGCTATGCAGTTATTATGCATATTGACATTGCCATGCCTACTTGATTGGAAATGCCAAGTTAAGAAATGCAGCCACCAGCTTCTCATGCAAAGGATGCATGCGATGGTCAACTGGATGATTTCAATAGAATATTACCTTGTCAGTCACATGTAACCACCTCGTGTTGATCTTTAACTACATTGAGGAATGCGAGCATTATTGTAGTGGTCGATTCCACATTTGGGCTTGCATGTCTGAACAAATTCCCCTGCATGCATAATGGCTCTTCCACTCTCTTTCTTGCTTTCCCTAAATGGCGTCCTCTTAGTTAGTGGGAGTTGATTACCCTGTTAGTTGATAAATAAGGTTCAGATCCTATTTCTTAAGGAGTTGATCACCAAGTTATTGTATAAGCGGAGAATACCAGAAACACTCTTTTGTAATTGCATTTTTTTCCAATGAATGAAATGAGATTCTGAGTTGAGTATCTAAGTTTAATCTAAGTTTTCAATAGTCTTAGAGGATACTCATCCAAGGGGGAGCACTTGGTGAGTAATCCATTATCTTAGATAGATTATATTTATCTTATGTTTAGTACTTAGTAAGAATCTGGCATTGACTATTCATGTAGCCACTAGAAGTCCATTCTATGATTGTTCCTGGAGCCAAGGCGGGCAGAGTAGTTTCTTGTTTGCTACTCATATTTTCATTGCTGATTATGCATATTCAGTTTAGATTTGATTGAGTGATGTTCAACATTTACTTTAATCTAATTTACTTTTAGTACTAATTGTTTCCTATTTGTAGAATGAAGGTGACTACTTTGAAGTTCCTAGTGCACATACTATGCTAACCCATTTCAAATTCACATCCCTAGGTTGACAATTTAAATGTACCTTCATGATATTTAATATGACTATTCAAGTTAGATGTCCAATCTTTGAATCATTGATGCAAAGGCTTAGTTGTTAAGATCATTGTAGGAGGCTGACATTTAGTCTCCTCTTTTTCATATTCATCCTTACCTTCCTTATCTAGTTGCTCCTCCTTTGTATCATCACACTGCTCAACATCAACCTACATATAATCCTCATGGTCCTCAATAGGTTTTTCATCCTTAGAATATTATGATGGAGGAATCCTCATCCTCACAAACCTCTTCCTTATCCAAAATTGAAACAAATTTTATGCCTTTAGTAGCTAACAAAGTACCAACACCAAGGGCTTTAGCTAAGCTAATGGACCTTTGAACCCCATAAGAAAACAAACTATTATGCTCCAAATTATCAATAGCTCTCAACTCCCCTTCAACATCAAAAATATCAATAAGTCCCTCCTTTTCCACATTAGAGCTAACTTTCTTCTTGTTTCCTTTTCTAGTCTTGACAAGAAGAGGGGATTTCCTCTAGATAGGGGTAACAATAAGAGTATCCAAACCCACACTCTCCTAAACAAAATTAATAGATGAAGTCAAAGAGCTTTTCTTACCCTTTTTTACTAAATATTTCCTCTTATTTGGGGTAATGATAAGAATATCCTCCAATAGAGTAGGGATAGAGTTCTCACAAGGCCCAAAAGGCCACTTCTTACTTTTATTTCCCTTCTTCCCCCCAGATTTTCTATCTGAGCTAGAGCTCCCTTCCAAAAATTTAGCAGAGGTAGGAGGGGGCTCAATTTCTGGAATCTTCACATTTATTTTCCTAACAATAGGGTTTTAATTAGTGGCTATGAAGAGTTTGAATTTATAAAGGACCATTATCAAGCCTAGGTGTAAAGGAGGGTAGGCTCCATCAACAATAAACTTCTTAAGGGAGGAAAAGAAATGAAAAGTAAGATTTATCCTATGGCCATGCCTGATATGGTTTAGAATAAGAAAGTGGTAACCATGAATTATTTGGAATATTTCATAATTTGAAGAATTACCATGCTCCATAGTACCAGTAACCTTTCTCTACTATATCCATTTTAGAATTTCATCACATTTTCCCCTTTTTTGAAAAAAAGCTTCAATAAACTTGTCATTGTTTCCATTGCTCCTTTTCTAGATTTTGAAGCCATCACACTATAAGACCAGTCACTTTAGAAATTAAATCTTTCATGACTTGAAATCTCACTCGCCCAATAGTCATGACCCCTTGCTCCTAAGAATTGACAAATTTTGAAGTCAATTTCTCATTGTGCCCTTCATTGACCATAAAGAAAGGGGAACGACCCCTTTTTTCAAATAATTATCATAACTCTATATGTTGCATCAAAACTTCATAGAACTGTGACTTGGTTCTTTTTTTACGAACCTCCCATATTCTCCTTTCCTATTCCTTTCTTTCCAATCCCACAGTTTATACCACTAGTTTCCCTTATATTAAAAAAATTGGAATTGAAATATACAAAAAACAATCAATAGTTAAACCTTAAATAATTGCCACATTTCTTCATAAAATTCAACACCATGATGTCCCATCATCAACCATTTGCATGACCGTTCTTAGCCAAAGTACCATTATCATCACTAATTCACACCCCTTCCTCTATAATATCTTTCATATTATTACCGTTCACACATCTCCTTTGAGAATTAACCTCACACACAAGGGAGATTATCAATAAAATCCATGTCAAACTTTGGGAGAAGAGAAAGGTACTATTAAATTTCTAATCAGAAAAATAAAATATTTTCCCAATGTTTCCTTCATTATTATATAATCCATCATGACAGTTTTTCTATCCACCTCATACAAATTATGAATTTCCTTCCAACTAATGGGCACATCACCCTTAAACCCTAAAGAAGAAAAACCCTTTTCAAATTACTTGGACTCATTCAAATTTTATATTTCAATAGACATGATCTCCTTCACTTTGTTTGAGAGTTGAAAAAAAACAAATAATTCCAATCTTGACAATTTAGACCTTCATTAGAAACAAAATCTGCAACTAAGTTACCTTGTTTGTAGATATGATTTATTTTATATTGAGAGAAACCCATAAGCATTCTTCTAGAGTCATCCATCATATTTCTTATCTTCCAAGGAGATAGCATATTTCCTTTCAATATTTGAATAATCATTCTTGACTCTCCTTCAATCTCTAAATTATGAAAACCCTGCTACTTCATCCTTATTATATCCCAAGAGACACCAATAGCTTTTGCCTCATTATTGGATCTTCTACTAAATGTTTTTGCATATACCTCAATCAGGAACCCTTCTCATCCCTTATAACTCCTCCAATAGTAGCAATATCTAAATTTACTTTTGAAAAATCATCAAAGTTAAGCTTGATCCATCTCTTATTAGGTAGTTTCCATCTAACATTTTTTCTTAAGATAAATTTTGCTTAGTTGATCTTAGTTGGATCTTGGCTAACTCCACAATATTTTTTAATCCCAAAATTTATATATGAAGGAATATTCTTAGAAAAACTAAAATTTAAAGAATTAATATTTTCTTTTAGATTATGTTGAATAATTCAAAAGACTTCTTTTTTTTTTCTTGAAATTTCTTCAAAAATATTATTGTTTCATTCTTTCCATTAATCCTAAGAAATACGAGTAATCTACTTCCAAATTTCAAAAATCACATTATGAGAGAAAGGGGAACTCCTATACTAGGAGATAACAAAGTCTCTTAAGGTCTTAGGAAAGATCCAATCAATACTAAGATTTTAAAACATCTCAACCCTAACTTCTCTTAAGAAATCATAGTGAAAAAATATATGGTCAACAATTTCCTCCTAGTTAACACATAGTGCATCTGTTAACCTAAATTAACTAAATATATGGTTAATAATTTCCTCCTGGTTAACTTCTAGACCAATAAAAAGTAAAAAAGGGGGTGGATTCTCTAATAAAAACCTCTATTAGGTGTTAGAGGATGGGGGACACTCATCTTCCCCTTATGGGTACTCACTTATAAGAAAGATCCTCCACTTGATTAAGGAAACCAAAGAGATCAATCTAGACACTGAAGTAAAACCCAAGATCACGTATGTAGCCAATTATTTGTTAGAAGTAGAGTATCATATATTTTCTAGAATACTTTAGAATGGGTTATTAAATTTCACATGGTCCTATTCTGACTTATCGAGACTTGATCTCGCATTAGTAGTTCATCACCTCGATGTTTGTCCTAATGCTAAGATGGTAAAAAAAAAATTGTAAGATACATCCATAAGTAGCTTTTCTTATCAAAGTAGAGCTCAAGAAACTATTGGAAGCTAGATTCATTCGACCCATTTATTATTCTTATTGTTTATTTAACATTGTTCCTCTTTCCAAACCAACTACGAGCATCTGTATCTACACCAACTTTAGAGATTGAAATAAGGCTTTTCCAAAAGATGATTTCTCACTTTCTAACATTGACATTCTTGTTGATCTCACAATGAGACATACTATGTTGTCTCTAATGGATGAATTTTCAAGATAAAATTAGATTTGTATAGCAGTTTAGGACCAACATAAGATAGATTTCACTACTCCTTGGGGTATATTTTGTTATTAGTGCGCTATGACAACTATCTTTCATGACCTCATCCACATTATCATGGAGAACTATATGGATGAATTGTTAGGAAAATTCAAAACCTAAGAAGAGAATCCTCAAATTTTGGAATGCATCTTCAATTGATTGGAACAATATCAACTGCATCTCAATCCCAAAAAGTGTGTCTTTGGTGTTATCTCAAGAAAGATCTTGGGATTCATTGTATATAGGAGAGACTTTGAGGTTGATCTTGCTAAGGTGAAAGCTATTTTGGATATGCCTCCTCCTAAGATACTTAAACAATTGAGACTTATATAAGTTAAACTAAAATCCATTTGGCGGGGTCTAGAGTGACGTTAGGGGGAGCCCAACCATCATCATCTTTTTTAGAATCTTTATCTTTATCTTCACAACAAGTTGAAATCATCAGATCCAATCATGAGAGATATTTAGAAGTACCAATAACAAGCCAACCAAAACCACCTCTAGGAGCATTAGTTGTAGGCCACTCAGAAGTGCCATCACTACCCCCCACCACCCCTCTAGAAGGCCACCCTAGGTTAGCCCATAGAGGAGGAGAGGTTGACTATTGATGAGTGTGAGATTTGCGGTGAGGAGGAGCCTGAGAGTGGGGGAAAAAATCCTTGGTAGAGCCACTTCACCATCGACCCCATGAAGGTGACCGACCTAGGGAAGAAGTGGTTGAGGGAGGCACACATGCCACAGTACAAGGGGAATTTCCCCAGTGGTCCAAGAGCTCCTAAAGGTGAGAAATTTCAAGCACAACTTTGTTGGATTGCACTTGAATATGAAAAAGAACACTAGAGAAAATAATCACTTTAGAATATAAAGAATTTTTTTTATCAATTTGGCTATGAAAAAATATGTAGGCATGTCTATCTTTCTAAATATTAAAGAGGATTTCCACCCTGAAAGTGTGAAAAATCAGAGTATACTTTGGGAGGAGCCTAGGAGAGTCTCCCAATAAAACCATATGCTAGGAGAAGGGCTCTGGCCAAAATGGTCGAAAGAAGTCATGAATCCAATTCTGCAACTACTAAGCTTTGGTACAAAACTAGAAGGGGTGCTTAAATGACTCAACCTACCTACAAAATGGGAAACAAGGGTCTTGGACCCCCAAGTGAGCAAGCCGAGACCACACTGGTAAGCCTTGGAAAATAATATACCAAGAAAAGTGGATGATTTTTGGCTCAATACTTGTAGACCAAGTAGCATAAAATATTGTATGCCAAACAAACATTGAGGACTAGAGGTGCCATCTCTAGTTTAGGTTGTCAATCATTAGAAAATGAGGAAAAATCCATTGAAAACCAAGTTGAGGCTTGTATCTGAAAGGGATGTCTAGATACCACTTCTAGTCTTTCCACCAAGGTTTGGTGGTACGAATACCCACCTTATGAAGCAGATCAGTCAGAATGACACTCACCAGTTCATCGTAAGTTTCACGCTCATCATTTTGAAAACTAGAATGAGAATGAAAAGCTTCCCATGATAAAATATGCATGGTGGGTCTTTGAAATAAATTTTGAATGGTTTGGATACTATTCTTGTGAAACCTGAGGGACTTAACCCAAGGAAACTTGGCCAATGATCGACTTTCACTCACAAGAAGAGGTGACCACCAAATATTCTGCTGGTTGAGTGAGTTCCCATCTCGAAATGCAGACCTAGAATAGTGGAGCTAGGGCTTGACTGCCTCCCAGGCCCGCCAAATTATTTTGGCCATGAAGGTTCCCATAATATGAATTGGATTCCTCATAACAAGAAGGGTTTGAAAGCTAATTCTCTTCCAAGAAGGTATGTGGGTGGGATAGCTAGATTGAATACAATGCTTGAGGAGGATTTTATAGGCCTCATTACTAGTAAGAGTTCTGATAATCCATTTAATACAAAGTGTAATCCCTTGCCGCTAAGTAGAGAGAAGGCCAAACCCACTAGAGTTTCTAGGCAAGAAACATAACTCCCAAGCAACCTAGTGAAAACATCGGTGAGTCTCAGAAGAGGCCCATAGAAATCATGAAGAAACTTCTCTAGCTTAGCATAAGAGGCCTTGGAAGGGGCCCAACATGAGGAGTGATACATGAGTCGCTGCTAAAACTTTGGAACAAATCTAGAATTTACCAGCTAGAGAGAGCAACTTGGTAATCTAGAAAGCAATTTTATGCTCAATTTGAGAAAGAATTGCTTGCCAAAGATTAGTAGAAGAAACTTGAAAGGTGAAAGGGATGCCAAGAAATTGAAATATTTCACCAGGAGTAATCCAATTCCAACCATATTACTAAATCCAGAG
Organism: Sequoiadendron giganteum; assembly: GCA_007115665.2. Classification (NCBI taxonomy): domain Eukaryota; kingdom Viridiplantae; phylum Streptophyta; class Pinopsida; order Cupressales; family Cupressaceae; genus Sequoiadendron; species Sequoiadendron giganteum. Next base: position 582,182,767 of record CM021107.1, read on the forward strand.
GGGAATGGGAAGGATAAATTGCATGTAGCACAAAGTTTTGTGCCATTGGATAGTAGAACTATAGGCCAAATACAGGGTCTCCAAGAAATCAAGAGAAAATTTGACATTATTTTCGGGTAAAAGCACAAACTTGTGTCACACTTTCGGCCTAAAAAATAGCTCTGAGCGAACTAATTTTGGCCGAAAAGGTTTCGGATGAGTACGTTTCGGTCGAAACCATGTGGTGTGTACGTGGCACACATGGTTTCGGCCGAAACCAGAAAATTAAAATTTTCCCTTCCAAATTTACAATCGGCTTTCAATTTATCTTATTATATGTTAAGGGGTTTCTATCGAAAGGGTTTCGGTCAAAACCCTTTCGATAGAAACACTTTCAGCCGAAAGTGTCTAGTTGGCAGCCAAATTAGCATTTTTTCATAATTTTCTGAAATTTTCAACTTTAAATAAGTATTTCTCTAGTCAAAATGATTTTTTTGCAAAAAAAAAATACACTTTTGTAGAGCAAGGAGTAAGGAATCCAAATATATAAATTTTTAAATATTTTGATTAGTTTTAATATATGTTATTTTTAAAATAATGCAAAGAGGTTGTTAAAATTAAAAAAAAGGCTGATTAGAAATTAAAAAAACGTTAGTAAAACATATCAATTTTTTTTAAAACTTATATGGTGCAGTAGAGGAGAGAGTCTTCTTCAAAAGGGTATAATTGGTTTTTTGAAAATGATTAAAAAAATTTAATATAGTTGACGGCCCATGAAAACTATCAAATTTTGACATGTTTGACTTTAAAATGTTATTACGAGAAAAATGTACTTCAAAATTTGATTTTTTTTTTTCCATGTAGTAGATATTGAAGTTACTTATTTGGAAAAAAAATATTAGGGAGAAATGAAGTTTTTTTCAATCTGTTTCTTGATGGCCAGTGAAGTCACTCTTTTCTAAAATTTTCAGCATTTCAAAATTTGTCCTTAAATTGAAAAAAACATAATAAAAACATTTTTTTTTAAATTTTTAAAAATTACAAGAATAAACTTCATTAAAATTTCTACATTTCATTAGTTTACACCATTTTGAAATTCAAAACATAAAGACCACTTTTATGTGATCAAAGTTCAAAATGTTTTTTGATGTTGGTCGATTCCTTTATAAAGTGTGACACAGGTTTGTGCTTTTACCCTTTCTTCTTCTAGCAAGGTAAGGAAAGAATCATTGAAAAAGTGGCCATTGACCAATTGGATTGGTTATTTAGACAAATATATGCCATGAACCTTCCCTTGGGAGACATAATGAGCTAGAAGATAACCAAACCCCTGAACAACAAGCACATAAAGAGAAGGGGCAAGTGAGCAGCCTTGACAAATAGGGTGGAATAGACCAAAGGATGGGGACTTGTGACCATTAATGGTGATGCAAGTTGAGGTGTTAGAGAAAAACATTTGCACAACCTGGATGAAATGGTAGCCAAATCCTAGCACAACGAGCATAGAAATTATGAAAGGCCATTCAATGTGATCATAAGATTTGGCAAAATCAATTTTGAGAAAAATTGCCTTTTGACTAGAGTGTCTCACCCATTCCATACATTCTCAGATAGAAATAATGTTGTCTAAGATGAACTTGGATTTAATAAATCTAGTATTCTCTAGGTACAAAATCTAAGGAAGAAAATGGACGATTTTTAAAGAAAGGGCTTTGGCAATAATTTTATAAGAGACATTGAGGAGCATGATGGACCACTAGTTACAGATATCCTCAAGATCACCAGATTTAGGTATGAATTTTATATTACTATTGTTGATAAGATAACCTAAGTTTTTAGAAATTAAAGCTTCTAGGTAAACTTTATGTAGATCTTTCCCCACACAATCCCAAAGGGCCTTGTAGAATTCACATAGGAACCCATCAATTCCCAGGGCCTTTTCATCAGCCATAGTGTTGACAACTTCTTTGTGATGTTCAATTATGAGCAATTTCTCACATAAAGACTTTTGGGCTGAGGAGATCCTATTTGGCACCACAAAAAGACAATCTTGGAGTGCTTGATGCAAATCAGGAGTATAATCTTGAGCTATGAAAAAATACTCATAGTGATTAAAAAACACGTAGAGAATATTAGGAAATTTTAAAAGAAAATTATTGCCCTATTTGATCCACTTGATACTAGGTGATGAGTGTCTAGCTTGAAGAGCCAAAAAAATTATTTCAAAGAATGATTCCAAAATTTTAAGCTAGTGAAGTTTGGCATTGATTTGTGCCCCTCTTGTAGCATAATTATCAACAAATTTCTTTTGATGCCTTAACTCCATAACCTTGACTTGCAGAGAAGGGGAAAGGGGGTTAGCTGCCAAAGCCTCGATGGCAGAACAAAGGTCAGACTTTGTGGCATCATAAGACCATCTACAAAAGATAGCCAACTAGCATCCATAAATGTGAAGAAACCTTACAATGTGGGTGATGGAATCATTCCACCATGCAATCCAACTAGTATTGTGAGGTGACCTACACTCCAAATTCTAGATAGTGCTGATATGGGCCAGCATGGGCTAATGACTCAGTAGAGGGGCGTTTAGAAAAAAATTGGGTTTTACTGGCACGGGGCTACCTTGATTCCCATTTAATGCAAAAAAAAATTGGAAAGTGTGATGTAGAGAAAGAAGGACAGAGAACAACTTCCCTAACACTCAAACAAGACTTCAATAGTAGGGTTGCAATCACGTACTTTTGTGTATACTAGACAATGATTTCCCAAGCCCAAAAGGTGGGGCAACATACTGAAAGGAACTCAATGTTTGAAGGAAACATGGAATGAGATTAAAGTGATTTTTTTGGACCAGAGTCAATATATTTTAAAGGTCTCCAAGCGTACACATCTCCAAACACATGTTTGCCACCAATAAACTGATAAATTAGGCTTATTGACACTAGGTATGTGCAAGGAATGACACCAAACAAAGGAAAAAACTTGTACTATGGATTGTAAGGCCTGTAAAAATTTCTAAAATAATTTCATAATGATTCTTAAACCTTCCCTTAACAATCAATATATAGATTAATCAAAACAACACTGAACCTAAGGTCCTTTTGGGACTATTTCACTAAAAAAATAAAAAATTTCTAGTGAAAATATATTTTTCCCATGTGAAAATCATGAGCCAATTTTTTTAGGGTGCTAGAAGGCACCAAGAAATAATTTACTAAAAATTTTAAGCCTCTTTCAATGGATAAAACAAAAGTTATAATGTTTTCTATGTGTCTACAAACCCTAGGATAACTTTTAGGCAGTTTTTACAAAAATGCTTGTAACTTATTCAAACAAGGATGAAAATCTACCAAACCAATCGAATTTGGAAGGTGATTCAATCTTATATCATCTCAAAGAAAATTTAGGTAATTAAATATAAAGTACAAGCCGTACAAATGAAAAGAACAATAAGATTTTTAAGAAAAAATATAGTTTTTAGAGTGCAGAATTGAAATTTCTTCATTCCAACCTCCTCCCATCCTTCCCAACCTTTGGATTCATGTTTACAACATGTATTTATGCTTTCCAAATAATTTTCCAACTACCAACCACTCACAGCTAACTTCCTAATCAAATTTGTAACCTTAATGCACTTTTGACAACTTTTGCATCTTTTTTGCAAATGTTTACAAATTTTGACCAATGGACATAGATAATTACAAAATGGATCAAAATGATCCTAAATGGTCATAAATGAACCTATTAGACAAAAAATGTAAAAAAAACATAAAACCAAAATGTGACCAAATTTGACCATATGGCCTGAAGGTACCCCTGCACCATACTCCCAAGGAAAAAACAATTTGAGGTCCATCTCAAATAGGAATCTTCTTTATTGTCTTCTAGTTCCTTTGCATGTGTGCAATGGTTTCTATTTTATAGATCTTAATGGCACATGTTTCAACTGGTCCACTTGTGGATATCATACCCTTAACTTTCTTCCACACGTGCAAACTCCATCTCCTACCTGTACAAGTTTGGGAAACCACAATACAGACCAAAACAAGCCATGTTTCAAAGGCTACTAGCAGGAATGAGGTTTTATGAAGGAAAACCCACCAATTGATGATTAAGGGTTTGAAAGAGTGGTTGTTTATTCTTGTTGTTATCATCTTGGCCCATGCCTTTGAAGGGTCTGCCACCCTTGAAAATTTAAGGGTCTGTCATTGTGTTAAAGGTTTGGCTTGACATGATTTCCTTTGAACTTTGAGGAAGGAATGAACCCGTTGTAGTGAAATATGATATCAATAGTATAGATTATAACCCTACTCTACGTAAAAGTGGTCTGATAATGTCACATCCACTAACAAATTAACTAGAAGAGGGGAAGATCTGGCAAAATGGGAAAAAATATTGAGCCAAGATCATAACATGGGCAAGGATTTTAAATATCCTATCAAACCTAGCTCAATAATTGCACCAAGTGTGCTAGAGAGAATAGTGGCAGTGGCCAATATTAGGGTCCAAAAGACCCAATTTATTATGCATGTAGTACCATGCCTGTATTTCACCAATTTTCCATCGAAATGGAAGAGTACCATCCTTTTCATACACCATCTCAACCATATTAAAATACCCACAAAGCAGCCAAGTAGCAACTGACAATGAGTCAACTATCCATAACCAGAGAAGAGATCTTTCAACAACATCATTCAAGGCATAAACATTAATAATCCCAAAGGAATGATTATCAATGTTCAAAAGAATCTAGACGAGCTAATGTGTGGGGTCAGATCAATGATCAACCACACAAGCATGCCACTGTGGTGACAAAAGGGTGACTGCTCCATCACGTCCAGCCTCATGATTGGTAAAAAATATTTTATTGGCTATCCAAATAGAACGACAAGCTGAAGAGAGAAACTTTCACTTCTTGAAGACACATAACATCAATACCAACATATTTCTGAAGAGTATCGCTAACAAAATACTTCCTAGAGAAGTTTTTCATACCTCAATCATCCTAGGAAAGAAAATTCATCTTAGACACCCCACCATTTCATCAAAATCCATATCTTCCAAAGTGAAAAAGAAATTATATTAAAATTATGGTGGGACTGATCTAATCTGAATGGTAGGAGACGAATTCCTCCATTTATCCATAACATAATCTCCTTCCATAGGTCGAGAAGGACTATGAGACCTCTTTTGAATTTTTGACATAGGAGGAGACTTAGTCGGTCGTGCTATCATAACTAGTAGGCTAGGGCATATCCATATGCCTTGGCTGCATTGAAGTGCCATTAGATCTCGTATGGGCTTCCTTCCCCTTCACAGAAGGGTTTGAAACTTCCTTTATCGGCTCAAGGGTTTTGGTAACCATCTTAGAGACATTGAACTTTCTTTTTTGGTTGGTAACCATTGTTCGATTTTCCTCTAGTTTGGCAACAACACCTTTTGTCTGATGAGGCTTGTCAAATTATCGTGGAGGAGATTGAATATAGGGGACTACAAGAGAGAAATCCTTAATCATGTGGTCAACAGACTAACACCGATAACAAGTGTCCAACAAATTAAAATAAGTGAAGTTCTCAGTATGCTAAAATGTTGCAATTTGAATATTAGTGGACTCTTTCAAATCCTATGAAAATTCCACTTCAACATAGACTCAATTTTGAGGGAGAGCTTGAAAGAACCTATCTATTTTGAAAAAAATAACCCTCCCTAGAGAGGAAGTAATATGTTGTAAAAAGTGCAAACAAGGCAAGGGAAGACCTGGAAACTCAATCTAGACTAAAACCCACAACTTGGTGTCATCTGAGATAGTGAAGTCTTAGGTCCATGACTGGAAAACCAAAAAAAAGGACCAGACTACCAAGGACCATGATTCAGGATTTCGTAGACATGATTGACCTTTGGAAAGCAAAAAGAAAAAAATCTTTAGTCAAATTTTTCGACCATATCAAGGCAAGCCCCATGAGGGACCCAGGCCTTTTGAACCCATTCTTTAAGCACACTTTCAGGGGGAGTCCTCCCAAAAAAATAGCCAACAAGAGTGTGATGTCTAACCATTGATATGCAAAATCAAAATATAGCATGGGTAACACCACATCAACTGGGGAATCAAAAGACTTACTTCATGGAACACTTTCAGAATTTTTTTTTGAGGATGCTTGTTTGGAGGAGGAGCCATTGAGCAAAGCTATTGAACCACCAACACTAGTAAGAACTATTGGGTTAGATCCAGTTGTAGGAATAATAAAACCACAAAAAACATAGTAAATTGGTTGTACACACAAAGTAAATTAAATATCATGTGCCTAAGGAAGTATATGACACAAGAGGGGCCAAGGATAATCATAGACTCAAGAAAACCTAGAAAATCTCATTCACCTCAAAGCCATCTGGTTCATAATTTATATTTTGTCAAATAGATCATGTTCCTTGTTTATACTTTCATCTTTTTCACTTAGGAGAACATGAGAATCGATATGTACATGTTTGTAGAGAAAACAAGAGGCATTCTATCTTTTACCAACAATCATGAATTTAATAATAAAATTATTATCAACTAACTACCTGGCTCTATATCCTTCAAATACATTCCTAAAGTGTAAAGAGGAAGATAAAACACTAATGAGTAAAGACTGCTATAAAATATAGTCATAAAGTCATCACTTAACTTGGCAACTAAAGTCTAGGGTCATGTATTTCTACTCTAGTCCTCAATCCCTATGTTTAGTCTTCTAATATCATTTTCTTTGCATTTTTCTCCAATGTGAGGGGCACCCATACTTAGTGTGAGCTCCTCTTTTAGTGACATTTGATGGTGTTTTCTTCCAAAAACAACTATACAATACATATCTAGATAGAATTTCATTCCATGTGACCAAATTTCCTTGGGGATTTCATTCATCCCAAACATGTCTTCTCCCTTTTTGCATTCTCCCATCTTTATTCATTCTTTCTACTTCTATTTTGACTCCTCCTACTCTCTCTTTTTGTCCCACCCAGGTTGATCATCCTTCCACATGATTTTATCCTCATTTTCTTACAAATTCCTTTTGTCTATCTCCTTTGTGCTATCAACATTTCTTCTCCATACATTATTTTTTGGTCTCTCTATTTTCCAACCTAGACTTAAATGAGAAATTATGAGGGTCGTGAGGGTTTAAATTGTTTAAATGCCTCTTGTTTTCCACATGATTTGTCACTTGGATGGCTCAAAGAACTAGGTTTCCATGCCTTATGACAATTCACACCAATTGATCCTATTCCCATTTAATTTGAGTAGTCTCCTATCATGAGAGGGGTAGATGGCTTCATAAATAACACCCTTATCTTTGTTGAGTCCTCCATGGAAAATTTCATGACCTCCACAAAATTTTCATCATTATTTTATTTATTTTTTTGTCCATGTGGAAGTGGTTCTTATTAGCTAGGATTTTACATCCTCCCCTCCCTTGGGATTAAGCTCTCCTAGCTTATTAGATGGTTTCATTTGTTAATTTACTCAAAAGTTTGGTTTACCAGCCAGGTTAATTACTTTTGAACTTCTAGTTCTCACCTCTGAAGTGGTTCCATTTTGCCTAATTTGGCCAATTTAGAATGATTTTTTGTAGGATTCAAGGGGGTACATAGTAAAAATATACCCTTGAGTAAGCATTTTCACTTAATCTAATCCTCCATTTTAAATTTATAGATTGGTATTTCTTAAAATACATCTATATTATATCATTTCATTAGGTACATAAATTTACCAATTAAAACCCTTGCAAGGTATAATATAACCATGCATAAATTACCACTTTTGGTAGTCAAATACACCAAATACCTTAACCTTCTACTACACACTCTAATTTTTATTTACCATTTATATATCTAGATTTTCTTTTTACCCATTCAGGTTGTCTTTGTTAGGACTATCCAACAATTATCAAAAGTTTACAAGTTGATTGAATAATTTCAAGGCAACTACATTCATACTAAGAGGCCAACCTAGTTATGGTTGGTTAGAAGTGTGAGGTAGTATACTTTTTCAAGATTCAAGTGAGCCTCATAGGCCTAGTGTTTGAACCTAGTTGCTCTGATACCAATGTAAAATATGCCCCCTTGGGTGTTACATTTAAAAAAACTAATAATTCACAACAACTACAAAATTAACCAATCAAGCATCTTTCATCAAAGTTTGAAGTGATAAATACAATACTTCTTCATGCACCATGCTAACAACAAATAAATGTAAACAATTATGTGCCTACACTCAAAAGTGCTAAGCTAATATGGATAAGGTTATTCTTAGACCCAAACCTAAACCTCGAGGGTTCATGGTGACCTTGCCTACATATCCTTTTATGGGAATTAGAGGCTTCATAGTTCACCCAACAATGTTATAAGGAGTTCATTCTCTCCTCTTGTATGAGATGTCTAATCTCATCTTTAAACCATGACTATTCATTAAGTATAAGTTATCACTTAGTCAATTATAATATAATGATAATAAATTTTCCATTAAGTGTAGGGTCCATAACAAACATAACCAAGAATTAGTGTGTACAAAAATTCACAATATTTGCAAGGGGCATACCATACCATAATAAAAAAGATCATACATAGATATTGTCATGAGCATAACTCCATATATACAAGTTGAATAGCTCATAGACATCCAAAGTAAAACAATGATTGGATCATACATAGATCACAAGTATAATGGTGATTAGATTATATGTACATCACAAGTACAACTATGAATATCTCATTTTCACATCACAAGTACACCAATAACTATCTCATATACATATCACAAATACACAATGACTAGCTCCATCTCATCACACATACATAGTGACTGGCTAGCACATCACAATGGTTGACCAACACATGTCCATAATGCATCCCAAATAGAAAATAATTTCAATGCATTACACACTACAATATGGATCTCATCCTTTCCTCTAATATTTTTCACCATCAAACAATTGGGAAGAGGATTCAGTGCATTCCATACTACATTGCGGGTCTATCGTCAACCCAATAAGGACAATTATACAATCTAAAAAATGGGAAGAGAATTTGGTGCATACCATAGTACACTCTGGGTCCATCCTCCATCCCAAGAATTTCCACAAGTAGTGAACCTATCATAGCCTAGTGGATTTTTACTTCTATAACTTAGAGGCCATCGATGATGAGTCTATCCACCCACAAATAAATAGCTATTGAAATATACCACCTTATGACCTTAATGATATTGTCAACTATCTTCTTTACATCTCAAGTAACACTTGGCATCAATCACTTACATGACCTCAGTGACCACAAATGAACTCCCTTGATACAAAAAATAGCCCTAGATAATTGTTACCCACATGGATGTGTCCCTGCCCATGTAACCATTACTATATCATAACCAGAGTAGCCCATAGAAACCTTCACCTATGTGAATGAAATGAATTCCAACAAGTTCCTAGAAGTATTTCAAACATCGATCATTGGCATAGTCCAACAACTTCTTGTCACTACTCAAACATCTTATAGGTTCACTCTTAGGTGGGTCATACATCAAATAAATCACAATACTAGCCAAAATATATCAAAATTAATAAATTCACATGCCTATACATAGAGACCTCTAGATATGGAGTTGGATTTCACAAACACATAAGAGTTACACAGAACCAACACAATATGTCCTTTTCCCATCATATATAATCAAATATCAACTAGAAAGTAGTCAAATCCATTACTTCATTCAAATTAGTATTCAAAAGTACATTATGTATCAAATATAAGTTATTAAATTTCCTTAACTTGATCATATGGTACCCATTTCAGCCTAAAAAAAAAGCCTACTAAAGAGAAAAGTTAAAACCAATTAAGAATAACCCCAACCCTTGGAGTCATCCTGCTAAACCCTCCCCCTTTGGACTTGAGGTCAGAAGGACATCCTTTTCCTAATGACCACCTATGTACCCACTTCCAAATGGATCAAAGTCTCGGGTAGTTCTTCTTACATGGTCTCTCAAGGATACCTACATGCTAGTTCCTTGTTTAGCGAACCTATACCAGTTCCAAGTATGTTGAGATTCAACCACACCACCATTATTATTCCTATTCCAACTTGAAAATCCCCAAGTTTCATTATGTCGACATAGGGGCTAGGCTTATTACTCAACAAAAAATTATTTGGGTTCACACAAACTCATAGGAAAACATTTTCATTTGAAACTCATATAATAGGCTCACAACTCTAGGGGTAAATAGATATCTTTAAAGGACATAAAATAGTATTCATGAGCTTTTTTTAAGTTATAATCAAAGTGTGAATCCTACTTGAGAAAGTTTGCAACACTATATCCATTAGACCAATATATGAAAACATAGCCCATTGATAATATTCCCAATTTGGGTAAGTGTAAAAAGGTGTGACATAAACAAGATGACACATTAATCATTTTATTGAAAATGCACATTTGGCGAGCACCAAATTTGGCACTCGCCAAATGGGATTGGATGGTCAAAACTAAGGATTGGTCATTCCAAGCCTATTCGATGAGTGTCAAATTTTGTGCTCACCAAATGGCTTGAAAATAAATGTCTCCATACAAATATCAAATTTTAGGTTACATAACAAGTCAAAAATAAAAGATGCAATAGATTAATCTTAGGACATGATAAATATTATTTTTCCATGCTAACTTCCTATACTGTGTACTAAATTTTTTATTTCGAAAGCATGTAGTCAAGTATATCTAGGATCCTCAACCTAAAAACATAAATAACTTAAGGAGTGCATCAAGAATACAAAACCCTCAATGTAATATTAACGTTCTTTATGTTTTTAGGGAAAGGGTTCAAAATAAATTCCCGCATTTACAAATAGAAAAATTAATAAGAATAGTTTAGAATTATTTAAGAATATTTACCAATGTTGAAGTCCATAATCTAAATGACCAAGACACATCAAAAACAAGTTGATTCAAGAGCTTTAGCCTTCATATGGATCCTATAGAGATAGCTCTATTCCAAACGATTAATAATAGTCTTCAAAATAGTTTTCTCCTACAATGTATCATATTCTATGTTACAATCCTAATGGCTGAAGAATCTTTAAGATATTCTTTTAAGGTTGACTATAGAGAATTTATGTACTTTCAAAAGTTGCAATTGTAAATGAAATTTAGGTAACGTTATAGTTAATTATCACAAACTAATAACATGGTGCACCTCTTTTCCCTTTTCCAATCATTTATAACATCTAATAGTAAGGTTGACATACAATAATTGTAACAATTTTATGGTTACTAACAATGAACTTTGTGTAATTATTCATTCATTCAATTAATCATTAATAGTTTAAATATGGAGAACAATGGTAAAATAAGATTTGTATTAACCAAAAATCTATAAGGCCATACAATGCTATATGTCAACAAAAGTATACAAAATATCCAATAAAGTCATACAAGATTGCAAAAAATCATATGGACATTAAATTTCACATATCCATAGTACAAAACATATGTTCAAACATGCTACATATGCATACAATAAAGGACCTTAATACATAGTCATTTCCCACTAGGGGAAGGAAATATATTTCAAGTTTCCTTTGACTACCGGCTAGATGAAGATGCAAGCGATGTTGGTGTCTTTCCAATGCACCCCCTCATCCTCCTCTCTTTAGTTATTTGAAGTTCCAATTGATAAAATAAAAAGTATAGACACCAATATATAGAAATTGAATTGTGGAATGACATAACAGAATAATCACTTACCACAAACAAATAATCAAGATGTGCATCCACAATAGGGGCATGTTCATGATTTGGAGTGACAATCCCCTATAGCAAGCATCAAGATAAAAACTAAACTAAATATGAGTATCATTAAAAATATTCAATAATAAACCAATAAAAGAGAAAATATAATGTGAAATTTATTAATATGTCACATACCTTTGTCAAAGGATCAAAACTTGCTACTACTACAACAACACCATGGTCCATTGTGCCATGAACATAGGTAGGACCATTTTATGTCAATATCTAAAAAAGAAATGAGTGTTGTTTAATTACCAAAATTAGCCAGCATTGTTTTATAACACCATTAATGAATAAAGGTTACTTGAGTGAAAGTTCATTGATGATGAAAAGAGGGAGGTGCCGACGTTAAAGTTCCACCAATAAACTATTTTACATGCATAGTGAGTTATATATAACCATTCATATAAGGTTCAATTATTCACATTTAATAATTATTTATTTAATGATAGTTACAGACCTATGGACTCAACGATGTAAACAAAAGGGGTTTCGGGGAATAGTGCAAGTATCATCAACACTTTGACCCTGAATTTTCATCATACTCATTCTACTAATTTAGTTATTCTTACATTTTAAAATAAAGTTTAATAAACAAAATTAAATGAAATCGTTGAAATTTACTTGAGTATCAATGTTGAATGTTTCATTCAACAAATTATCTATTATAGCCATCAATTGTGAAATTGATGTATCTTGTGCAACTACATCTTGAGTATTCTCAAGATTATATGTGTGAACAACACTGAAAGAGTCACAAAAGTGAACTGGAACTCTAGGTCTAGAAGAATAATCCACACATTGGAGGCCTCACATACTGTACAAGGTTCTGAGTGAGCTAGTTAATCGAGTCCAAGGTGTTCACCTCGACACTTTCCTTCACAATGGAAGGAATAGTCATATTCTATAGCATGGGTATAGCCAAGGGTATTGATGCTAGTTACAAATTACATCATTCCCACACTCTTTTATGTGTGGAGCCCCTACCTTTACCTTGAAAATCTAGATAGTCAAAGTAATTTGAAATCTTATTGAGGAAAAACTCACAAGAGAGCTTCCTCAAAAAGTACTATGGGACCTCATAGTTATTACATGAAGGTTGGTCAAAATCCATCCACCACCTATCCCAAAAATTATATTTTATTCCTTCATGGTGGTGCTAATGGATGGGGAACCTCCTGCATGCAACTGATAAAGGTTGATTGGTTCTTGGGTCCATGAAAAGGGAACACAAGTTAGATTTGGTAAATTTCTCCTTATTCAACCAAAACTTAAGTTGTTTACTCATTGATCCTACATGAGATACAATAGGCTATAGGGATTTGACAAGGCCCCTCCTATGAGGGTTTCTTGTGGTATTATCATTTAACCTTGTAATCAATTCTTTAAGTTCTTTTTTGTTTTTTTTTTCTATTTTCCCTAAAATATTTTCTTTTGTTCCTATGGGATTTATATGAATTGAGGGAGGAGTTTGATGTTATTTTTTTTCATGAGGGTCTTCATGAGGAGGTGACCAAGGATTTTAAATATTTTGAGGTGGAAATTTATTTCTATGAAAACTAAAAGAAATTTTAATTAAAAACCTAATTCAATCTACAATTTAATTCAAATTTGAAACTAAAAAAAAGAAATGCATATAAATATTTCACATCAAAAATGTCTTGGTGACATCTTCACCAAGATTCACAAGCTCCAAGTGAAAAAATTGGAGTCTATTTGGCGAGAACAAGTTGAGAAGGACACAAACTGCAACACTTGATATGATAAAAATGTAGAATGAGGAATAAGAGTTGGGTCTTTTTGTATTTTTACTTTCTCATTTGGAAAGTGTCAAATTTGGTGCTTGATCCATTTGAATAGAACCAAACTTAGTGCTCACCAAATGAGAAAATAGAATAAAAAATTATAACTCTTATTCCTCATTTTATGTTTTTATCATATCAAGTGTTGCATTTTTTTGTCCTTCTCAACCCGTGCTTTCCAAATAGATTGTAATTTTTTCACTTGGAGCTTGTGAATCTTCATGAAGATGTCACCAAGACATCATTGAGATGAAAGATGTATGTCTTTAATTTTTTAGTTTCAAATTTGAATTAAATTGTAGATTGAATTAGGTAATTAAAATGAATCTCCACCTCCAAATATTGAAAATCTTCAATCACCTCCTCATGAAGACCCTCATGAACAAAAACAACATCAAAATCCTCCCTCAATTCATAGACATCCCATAGTAATACAAGAAAATATTCTAGGGAAAATAAAAAACAACAAAAAAGAACTTGAAAATTTGATTACAAGGTTAAATGATACTACCGCAAAAAACCCGCGTATGAGAGGCCTTGTCGAATTCCTTCAGTCTATTGTATCTCATGTAGGATCAATGAGTGCATAATTTAATTTTTGGTCAAATAAGAGGGATGAACAAATATAATTTTATGCAAATAAACTTTTGTATGCACAAGTGAAGAAAGAGAAAATTACCAAATCTGACTTGTGTGCCCTTTTCATGGACCCAAGAACCAATCAACCTTTATCAGTTACAAATATGAGGTTCCCTATCCATTGGTGTCACCATGAAGAAATAAAAAATAATTTTTGGGATGGGTGGTGGATGGTTTTTGACCAACCTCCATGCAATAGATTTTAAGGAAAATCTATTATGATTTTTTCCTCAGGACGATTTCAAATTATTTTAACTATTTAGATTTTCAAGGTAGAGGTAGGGGCCCCACTCATGATAGGTGAGGGCATGATGTAATCTGCAACTAGCACTAAGACCCTTGGCTAGACCCATGTTAGAGAATGTAACGTTCCTTCCATTTTGAAGGATAGTATCAAGGTGGACACCTTAGAATCAATTAGCTCACTCACTCAAAGCCTTGTACATTATGTGAGGCCTCTAGTGTGTGGGCGATTCCTCTAGATCCAGTGTTCCAATCCAATTTTGTGACTCTTGTGGTGGTGTTTTCACATATGACTATGAGAGTACTCGGGATGTAGCTACACAAGATACATCAACTGCACAATAGTTGACTATGAAAAATACCTTGTTGAATGAAACATTCAACATTGATACTTAGGTAAATTTCAATAAGTTACTTTAATTTTGTTTATTAAAATTTATTTTTAAAATGTAAGAATAACTAAATTAGAAAAATTAATATGATAAAAATTTAGCGTTGGAGTGTTGATGATACTTGCATTGTTCCCCCATATCCCTATTTTTTTACGTCGTCAAATCCATAGGCATGTAATTGGTAATAAAGAAATAATTATTACATGTGAATAGTTGAACCTTATATGAATGATTATCGCATAACTCATTTTAGATGTCAAATAGTTTTCTAGTAGACCTTCGACATTGACACATCACTCTTTTCGTCACCAATTAACTTTCAATCAAGTAACCTTTATTCATTAATTGTGTTGTAAAATAATGTTAGGTAGTTTTGGTAATTGAACAACATTCATTGTTTCATTTTCAGATGTTGACATTAGATATTCCTACTGATGTTTATGGCACAATGGACCATGGTTTTTCTGCAATAGTAGCAAGTTCTGATCCTTTAATAGAGGTATGCAACATATTAGTAAATTTCACATTATATTTGATCTTTTATTAGTATATTATTGAAATTTTAATGATACTCATATGTATTTTAATTTCTATCTTGATGCTTGCTACAAGGTCTTGTCACTCTAGATCATGAACATGCCCCTATTATGGATGAGCATGTTTATAATTTGTTTTTTGTAAGTGATTATTATATTATATGTCATGAACCATAATTCAATTTCTATATATTAATGTTTATACTTTTTTATTTTATTGGTTGGAATTCTGGAGAACTTAAGAGAGGAGGATGAGTGAGTGCATTCAAAATACACCAACATCACATGCATCTTCATCTAGCCAATAGTTAAAGGTAGCTCATGATCTATTTCCTTCCCCTAGTGGGAAATGTCTATGTATTAGGGTCCTTTTGTTGTATGTATATGTGGCATTTTTGAACATATATTTTGTACTATGGATATGTGACATTTTATGCCCATATAGCTTTTTGCAAGCTTGTATGACTTCATTGGATATGTTGTATACTTTTTTTTACATATAAAATTGTATAAACTTATGGATTTTTGGTTAATATAAATCATATTTTACCACTGTTATCCATATTTACACTACAAATAATTAATTGAATAAATGAATAATTACACAAAGTTCATTGTTAGTAACCATAGAATTGTTACAATTATCGTATGTCCTCCTTACTATTCGATGCTACAAATGACTGGAAAGGGAAAAGGAGATGCACCATGTTATTAGTTTGTGCTAATTAACTATAACAATACCTTAATTGCATTTATAATCGCAACTTTTGAAAGTACACAAATTCTCTATATTCAACCTTACAAAAATATCTTAAATATTCTTCAACCATTGGGACTGTAACATACAATATGATAGAGTGTAGGGGAAAAATATTTTGAAGACTATTAGTAATTAGATGGAATAGAGCTATCTCTATAGGATCCATATGGAGGCTAAAGTTCTTGAATCAACTTGTTTTGACGTTTCTTGGCTATTTAGATAGTGGACTTCAATATTGGTATATATTCTTAAATAATTCTAAAATATTCTTATTAATTTTTCTATTTGTAAATGTGGGGATTTATTTTGAGCCCTTGCCCTAGAAACATAAAGAACATTAAGATTACATTGAGGGTCTTGTATTCCCCTATGTACTTTATGTTTTTAGGTTGAGGATCCTAGATATAACTGACTACATGCTTGCCAAATTAAAATTCCAATACATAGTATAGAAAAACAGCATGGGAAAATAATATTTATCATGTCCTAAGATTAATCTATTGCATCTTTTATTTTGACTTGTTATGTGACCTTTCACAACTTGATTGTCCCCACACTCCATGGACTAAAATTTGGTATTTGTATGGAGACACTTGCTCATCTCAATTTTATGAAGAGGAGAGAGAATAATGGAGAGATAGAGATGGCTATGAAGGGATAGGGAGGAAAACAAGGAGTGATAGAGACCTAGAGAGGGAGGAGTTAGAGAGGTGAGGGGGACAAAAGAAAATAAAATAAAAAAGTTCAAAAAGAGGGAAAGATGGTTAAGGATGGAGGGGGAGAGGTGGAGAGGGACGGAAATAACTAGATAGGGGAGATATATAGAGGTGTAATATGTAAAACCTAGGGGGAGAGGTAGGGGTGAAGATAGAGGGGGAAAGAGGTGGGTAATGACACAAGGATGGGTAGATAGGTAAAGAGACAAGGGAGAGACTTGGAGATAGGGTGTGAGAGAGGATGGGAGGGAGAGGTAGTGATTGAGATAATGGAGAGAGATGGGTGAGAAATAATAACAAAGAGAGAGAAAAGAAGAAGAGAGAGGTAGGGAGGCAAGCATAGAGATGGGGGTGAGTGATAGGTCCAAACAATATCTTATTTTCCATTAGGTTTTATTAGAATTTAAGATACTTTCGAACATACTTCCTGAATATAGTCCATATTATATTATCCTTTTTGTATCTATTCCACGGCCCTAAGACCTAAAAGCATGATGATGGAATTATATTTTAATATATTAGCATTAAGTGTTTTTATGAATATGTGCATGAAAATGTCGATGGAAAGTTATGCTTAAATTTGATGGTTATCCTTATGTATATATTCTATGAAACTAATTTGTTTACAACAAAAATAAGATCCATGATGTGTCGTTGTTGTGGGATGAACCCGTAGGAAAAGGAGTGTTGTATTCTAGAACATGAGAAGCTATAGAAATAGTATAACATGGTAGTTATTGGTTGAAGGAATTCATGAAGATAGAGCATGCGTTGTCATGGCAATTAATAAACACCAAAGAAGAGGTATTCTTTGATTTAAAATTTTGACAAATGGATGTATGACTTAATATAATCTGTTTGTAAGAGTTATGTTCCTTTTAGGATTCTCTTTCTTTTTAGTTATAAATTGAATAAGTCCAGATCTTAAAACCGTGTTCTAGATATCTGGAAGTGGAATTAATGATTTTGGTTCTAGTTGTTACTTCAATAATGACTCCCTCAATTTGTATATAACTGATGGTTGAGTCTGAAGTTTAGTTAGTTGGCTTTTATACAATTGTATTATCTATTATTTTCTAGTTAAACATGAATCTAAAAAATGGTTGAATTCAATTTGTGAGAGGTTTTGTAATCCATTATCTTATGCAATAAATGAAGTTTAGTTCATGAGATGTGTGAGGCCTACTATTTAGATTGTGCTTCATTAAGTGGGAACAATAACTTGAGCATTCCACTCAAGGTATTTTTCTCCACTTCATTTTTTAATTATTCATTTATGTTTATAGTTAATATTAGTTTACTGTTACTCGTGAATTGTAGATTCTATTTCTTGTTTATTATGTGAAAATACTTAGGAACATGCGTGGAATAGATATTGATGGCACTTCAAAGGATAGATTATTTGTTATAGTAATATTAATTAGGATTTTGATATATTTCCATTAAATATAGTTCAGTTATAGTTGTTTTCATTAGAAGTATTTTATTTGCAGTCATTACTGTAGGTACTCGTATCAACTAAGGTTCAATTTTAATTTTGTTGTTTTACAATTTTTATGAATTCCCAACAACCAGAATAACCTTTAGTAGGTTAGTTGATTAATTTGAGTCCATGAGGGCATATACTTTGTTGCACCATCACAAGCTTACATACCTCAGTCGATAATTTAATGTAGTCTCGAGCAGTGTCAAGTGTACTATTTAGTTTGGTAACCCTCTGAATTGAATGGCCTTCACCAAGTTTACTAAAAATTAACTTAGATTCTACATTTTTGGTGTTGTAGCCGGGGATGGTGCTAACTTCATAGACCCATTTTTTTAGTTTTCATAGTTAAATTCCCCTTATTAAGTATTAGGACTATTAGAAACCACCTTTTTCAACATCAAGCTACTAAAATTGTGTAGGGTCGTGGCCATATGAAGTTAAATTTAGCATATGTGGAGGCAAAGAGATAACTAAGGAATATTTATCCCTTCACAAATATTCAAGATAGAGAAGATATTGGTGGTTTTTCTAAAATTATTGAAGAGATTGTTGAAAGAGTAGACACCTCCCTTTCATCTTCCACAACTAGAGAAGGGACCTTCTAAACAATGGGAGACACACCACCAGATGATCCAAAACATGGAACCTTTGAGTTTCCTATTACTAATCAAGCCAGAGCCAATGTGATGAAAAGTATACCACCATTAGCATTATCGGTATTTTATGGCTTGGTCACTCAAGACCCAAATACTTTCTTGTTTGAGTTTGATCTTTTGTGTTGAAGTTATGATTACACTACAAATTCACACTGACTCAAGCTCTTCACAACTACTCTGAAGGATGCTACCTTGATATGGTTTATGGGGCTTGGTAGAGATGTTATCCCAAACTAGGAAACTATGAAGAGAAATTTCTTGGAGAAGTATAGGGACTATTACATAGGATTAGACTAAAAAAGAGATGACATTTTCTCAATGTCTCAAAAGGAGGAGCCATTAGAAGACTATATTGAGAGGTTCCAGTTTTCTCTAAAGAAGAATCCCCAACATAAATTGTTAGAGGAGTCCCTTAAGTTGGTATTTTTAAGGGGGTTCATGAAGATAGTATGGACACCCTCAACCTTATTGGAGGAGGGGATATTTCCAAAGGGCCATTTGAAGAAATTTTGAAAGTCTTTAGGAATTATTCCAAGAATCTTTCCAGGAATCCAAGAGGGGAAAGGTCATCCATCACAAGTAAGTCCTCTAATGGGGTTTCTAAGGTTGAAATCAATAATTTATTGTTGAACATGAAGTAGGACATAATAAGTCATCTAGCAACACAACTCGACACACTCCATATCAAGAAGAAGTAGGAGGAATAAAATGCTATGTTCACTGAGTACTGCCCTAACTGTAGGCAATGAAAGTTCAATTGCAAGTGCAAAAGAGTGGCCAGTATTCAATAAGAAAATGTTGAAAAACTAGATTTCTAGTCAATAGAAGGAGATGATGGAGAAATTTTCTATGTAGCACAAATTATTTTATGGCAGAAGAGACAAGGTATGCCACCAAATCCCCTTAGTTATAATCCATCTTTCCCTTCTAACAATCAAAATTTTTTTGGTTGGAACACTCAACCCTAGAAATCAAATCAAAACTAGTGGCAAGCTCCTCAACCCTGGCCACATGTACAACCAAATTGGAACCAGCAACCTAACCCATGGCCACAACAAAAATTTTAGAGTTCCAACTATAACTCATAATGGCCAATTCATTAGAATCAATGGAAAACTTAGTCGCAGAAAGGCCAACAATGGCAACAACCTAATATGAATTATCAACATCCTATGCTACCACCACTTCCACCACAACAACAAGCTCTGATGCCTCCAATCAATCCTCAATATTAGATACCTAAACCATCATCGATATCTACCCAACCTACACCTAACCCTAACACTAAGCCTATTCAACAGGCTTAGACTAACGAAGCTATGCATTACCCCCCTTATGGGGTAGAGGTGAGTAATTTTCACCTTAGGTCAAGGAAGCAACTTGGTGGCCTTTCATCTCCCCAAATTATTGAAGTGGAGGATGAAGAACCTATAGTTGAGGCTTCTGATAAACCACCTTTGGAGCCTGTACAAAACCAGGTACCCTAGACTACTTCAAATCTTAACCCACCATTTCTTGAATGCCTAGTTTTGCAAAATCATCCCACACAAGCTAAGACTAAAATTTTAGGGAAATTGAAAGATGTTAACATCAAAATTCCACTTGTCTAGGCTATCAAAGATATTCCCATCTACAATAAGACAGTGAGAGATCTTTGTCTTAAGAAACCTGGCATAAAGAAGAAATATCCAGAAATAGTTCATGTTTTAGGGAATATAGCATACATCATGTTGGGAAACATTATAGTCCCTAAGTATACTAACCTTGGTAGTCCAATGGTGGATGTCAAAATCAATGGGACTCTCATTAAAAATACTTTGATAGAATTGGGTAATGTTATAAATGTAATGAAAAAAGAAATAATGCAATTGCTTTTGTTGATCAACCTCAGGCCTACACAAATTGTTTTATAGTTAGCTAATAGATCCATAGTCAAACTTGGAGGGATTATTGAAGACATAGTAGTTGCATTGGATTCATGGGAATAGCCTACATACTTCATAGTATTGCAACCTAAAGTTAATCTTGTAGCTTACCCACTTATTATAGGCAAGCCTTGGTTATCAACAACTGATGCCTTCATCAGATGTAGATCTAGTAAGATGATTATATACAATGGGACATAAACAAATAACTTGGTTATTTATCTTCTTTCTCATCCATATGTAGACATGGAGCATTCCATTTGGCTAAATTTGGGTGAATAAGAGGAAGATAGCTGCTCTCTTCATAAATTAATGACTATTGAGCACAACCCTTTACTAGATGACCAAGATGAAAGTGAGCTTATCACTCATATTATATAGAATGATTGTGGTATGATATTTCAACAATAGGATTGCCTTATATGTCTCCAAGATCCCTTGCAAAATACTGTACCTACTAATTCTATTGAAGAGATATCTCAATTATTTCATTCCTACTTCCTCAATAATGTTTTCCAATTATACCAAGCCTTGATCTTTCATTAGTTCAAGAGTTATCAAAGGAGTTGGAAATTATGCCAGGAAGGAAGTTGAATATTAATAATGCCTTGACTAAAGAACAACATAACTCTCTATAGTCAGTTCTGCAAGAACACTCAGCTGCATATGCATGGGATTATCATGATATGAGAGGTATTGATCCCAATCTTTGCAGGCACAAGATTTATATTAATGAAGGTTAGCAACCTATTAGATAGCTCCAAAGGCATATGAATCGAGCTCTAAGGGATATTGTAAAAGTTGAACTTCAAAAGCTCTTAGATGTTGGTTTTATATATCAAACTTTAGATAGTGAGTGGGTTTCACCATTAGTTATAGTTCCTAAGAAAGGAGGGAAATGGAGAGTCTGTGTTGACTACAGGGAATTAAATAATGCTACCAGAAAGGATCATTTTCCATTGCTATTTATTGACCAAGTTCTAAATGCTTTGGCTAGAAAGAAATATTTTTCATTTCTTGATGGTTTCAATGGATACAACTAGATCAAGATTGCACCAGGAGATTGGGATAAGACCATATTTACCTACCCTTGCAGAAATTATGCATATTTTGTTCTAACTTTTGGTTTGTGCAATGCTCCAACAACCTTTGAGCATGTAGTAATCAATATATTTTCTGATTTTGCATCTAATTACATGGAGATATACATGGATGATTTCACCACTTATGGTGAAACTTATGAGGAAGATCTGAGTAATTTGGAGAAGGTGTTAATAAGATGCAAGGAACATAAATTATCTCTCATCAATGAAAAGTGTTTCATGACGATGACACAAGGCATTGTGTTAGGACACTTTATCTCCAGTGAAGGCATACTGATTGATTCAAAGAAAATTGAGATTATATCTAATTTACCTATACCACATAAGAAAAAGGATATCATAAGCTTCCTGGGACATGTAGGTTACTAGAGATGATTTATAAAAAAATTTAGTAAGATTTTTGTACCTTTGTTCACTTTGTTAACAAAGGATTTTGAATTTGATTATACTGAGGGCTACCAGAGTTAATTTGAAAAACTAAAGGAATCTTTAACACATGCACCGGTTCTTAGAGGAGAAAAATGGATGTTTCCATTCCATATCCATACTGATGCATCTGAATTTTTCATTGGCACGATCCTAGGGAAGAAGGAAGGAACTAAGGAATATGCAATCTATTATATCAACAAGAACCTCCAAGGAGAAAAGTTGAACTACACTAGCTAATAAAGAAGGAGATGCTTGCAATTTTCTATGCTATTAACAAATTCTAACATTATATAACTGGTTATTAGGTGTTCATAGATACAAATCATAAAACTATTAGGTACATGATGAACAAGCTAGTAGTAGGAGGCAGACTTGTAAGATGGCTATTGTTGCTACAAGAATTTGACATAAAAAATGTTGACAAGCCGGGAAGGGCTAATGTGGTTGTTGATTTCTTGTCTATATTGCCTACTCAATCATTAGAGGGAATTGTTGATGATTCATTTCTTGATGAGAATTCATTTTCTCTAAATGTGCATACACCATGGTATGCTAACATAGCAAAGTATTTAGTGTCAAGACAGATTCCAAGTTACTTTTCTCCAAGGGAGAAAAAATAGTTGGTTCATAAATGCTTTCCCTATTCATAGATTTTTGGATTTTTGTTTTACACTGGTCTAGATAATATTATGAGAAGGTGTATTCGGGAGGATGAAGTGTTTGACATAATGAAAGCATGCCATGATGAACCTTGTGGTGGAAATTTTCCAGCAAAAAGGACAACTTTCAAGATTTTAACAAGAATATATTATTGGCCAACATTGTATAAGGACTCTATTAAATATACTAGAAGCTGTGACCACTAATAGAGGATGGGAAGACCAACAAGATTTGATGAAATTCCTTTACATCCCCAAGTAGCTTTAGCTCCTTTTGACAAGTGGGTAATAGATTTTATTGGACTTATCTCTCCTAGTTCCAATAATAACAAATGCATATTGGTGTGCAGTGATTACTTAACCAAGTGGGTTGAAGTAAAAGCATTGCAGTTTGTCAAGGAAGGAAATTTTGCAAATTTTTTATATGAGGATATGTTCACTAGATATGGAGTGCCAAAATAAATAGGGACTAATCAAGGGCCACAATTTACATCAGACCTTATTGCCAAGTTGACAGAGGAATATTAGATCAAGCACAAGAAATCTACCCCATATCATCCTCAAGCTAATGGACAGGTTGAGGTTACCAATCGAGAGATTTACAATATATTAACAAAGATAGTGCAATTGCATGGAAGAGATTGGGTATCCAGATTACTAGAAGTTGTCTAGCCATACATGACTAAATGAAAAACAATAATAGAGTTTACTCCTTATGCGCTAGTTTATGGAAAAAAAACAACACTACCTATAGAATTTGAGTATAAAACCCTCAAGACAATAGTGGAATTAGGAATGGATTTAACAGTGGCACAAATGGAATGGTTGCACTCCTTGAATGGATTGGATGAAATTTGGATGGAAGAAATTCATCATAAAGAGGTGATGCAACAACAGAGAATAAAATGGCATGATCAGTTCATAAAGACAAAATAATTTAAGGAAGGAGATTGGGCTTTGTTGTACATGATTCATGCTATAAGGATTTCAAGGGCAAGTTTCAATCCAGGTGGCTGGGCCCTTATGAAATAAGTAAGGTTTATCCAAATGGAGTAGTAAAACTGCATACCATTGGTGCAATCCATTTCTCCCTTCTTGTCAATGGACAAAAAATCAGGTTATATAAGAAGCCAATGTAGCATGATGACTTCATCTTTTTTCTCATACAAAAATTTGGTGCTTGCAGTGAGACTGAAACAAAATATGATTCCCTAAATCCTCCATCAGTTTTAAGGGACATTCCAAGCACATCTAATAATTCAATGGTTGAGTTACACAACTTAACCCTTGAAGGTACATCGACCTAATTTCCAATGCTTTTTCACATGCACACACTGCACGACATGATAACACTACAACTATTTTTCAACATATTTCAAAGGGACCTGATGTCAAGGGGACATATAACTTCACCCTATCTATGGTATGTTTGGGACCTGACACTATAGGATCTCGTAGCATAATTCAAGAAGCTAGACAAAATATTTCATTTATTTGGTGTCGTATTTATTGTAAGGTTATCACCACTCATCTCCATAATAAGTGCTTATTCCACCTAAATCTCGTGGCATAATTATTTTATATCCCATGTACATTTCCAACCCTTTTTCAAGTAACATCATTTGTTTACACCTATCTAACCATATCCATTCACCATCTCCGATACTTATCACCTTGCATTTAATATCTTTACCATCAAATCCTTTGCAACATATACTCTTCCAATCTTTACGTTTCATCAGTGGTTATTTTCACATAGCTATACTTAAGGTAAACTATTATGATTATGCAAAATTTCTTTAAAAAATTTATGCACTATTTATTTCAATTCTGCGCATGTGAAATATTGCATTCTTTAATTCCATCAACACACATTTATTTCACCTCCAAATCACCACTATGAAGTGAGGTCACTTCACATCTTAAGTTGGGGGGTATGATTAAACTATCTTTTTGCCATATTTTTTGAAATCAGCCACCCCAAATTGAATTAATGTGATCATGACATGCGAAGCCTTGAGTTATGTCTTTATTTCTACTTCTGCCATTGCCATTTTTGTAATTCCTAAAGAACTTGAAACCCTATCAAATTGAAAGAACCTTAGTATGGTTTTTGTTTGAGCTAAATTTGAAGAGAGGTATGTGGTTATAGTTTGGTGTTGTAGCATGTATACTTTTGGAAATTGAGGTCATAAATACAGTTGAGGATGGTACCTGTGGAGACTAAGTTGAGCTTTTGGTTTGATATTCCAAGCAATAAGTGAGCCAAGATGGGAGGAGATTTTATTAAGAGGGAACTGATAGCTCATAAAAAAAAATTGGAGGATGCAACTGTTCTTCCTATATTTACAAGGGTTGGATGTTTGGATTATTTCTTGGAGTTGACTTAGTTTAGTGATGATTTAACATGGAGATTTGTAGAAAATATTTAGTATGATGAAGTTGTGGTGAAAGTACTTTCTATAGATGCTTCAAAGGATGCTATTGCTCAAGTAACTAGATTACCAAGGACAAGAGCATAATTTCTAGCTTGGTTGGATGCAGTCACTACTCAAGATGAATTCAACATAAGAGAAGATAAATTTGATTCCACATCACAAGGTACGGAAATATTGTCTCTCCATTGGTTATGGGCAAGATGTGATTCTTATATTATTAGATATATCATATGTGATGGGAGGAAAAATCTTTTGTATACCATCCATTTCAAGTTATTAACTCATCTTAGGCATAACAAGATAGGTAATGTACCCAATTTCTTATACCACCTATTGAAAAGGATGGCTTTAGAGTATCAAATGAGACAATCCGATACTTATCTTTCCCACCATTGTTTGATTACTCTTTTGATAAAGAGAAGGTTTAGGATTCAATACCCACAAGTGAGGTAGGAGATTTTAGGGTTGAAGAGTGTAATGATATCAATAGTTTTCTATTAATGCCTAAAAAATATGGGAATTCAAGATGAACCCCAAAATGAGTCTGGAAGGGAAAACCCTCATAATTTTCCTATGGTCTCACCTACACACAACCAAAGTGAACATGTAGAACCTAAGGAACCAAAATTAGGGCCACCTGACAATAAATAATTACCTTCTTCTTCAAGGCCATGAAAGTCTAAAAGAAAGAAAAGTAGTGTATCTACTACTTCCACACCCTCTAAATTAGAAGAAGAGGATCCAAAAGGAAAGAGGGTTGTTTAGGAAAAGAGAAAAGGTTATAGGAAGGAGAAGAAGACAACTAAAGAAGAAAAACTTATGCCCAGAAGTTTTGGTAGAATCAAGCGGCAACATATTGCAAAGGAAGCTACAGGGGAACTTGAGGAAGAAGAGGAAAATAGAGAACAATCCAAGGAAAATCAATGGCAATAGAAACAACAAAAAGAAAATATCACAGTCATGGAGCTTGATTCCAAACCGAGTAAGAATATCACTGGGGATATGAATGCATCTATGAAAATGAGAAGGTGTATAATAATAAATTTTGATTCTAAATTAGAGGATCCATTTATTGCAAATAAATTAAGGAGATAAGTTCTAGATAGGCCCACATATAATGAATATGAAGGGGGAAATGAATAGTTCGAAGGTGGAGAAGAAGCTTATCTTGAAGAAAGGAGGAAATGAACAGTTCAAAGGTGGAGAAGAAGCTTATCTTGAAGAAAGGATTGTAAGGCAAGAACTCTAGGAAGCAATGGAAATAATCAAGAATCTATAGGAGTTGGTGAAAAACTATGAGTAGAAGGACAAAGAAAGTGAAGCTAAAATAAAAGAAATGGAGGAAAATTTGCAATTATATGGTCATGGTGCTAAGTTGGATTTACTAGCACAACTGGATAATACTAAAATAGGGGATAAGGAACTTGAAGTTCCAAGTGTAAAGCTCCCTTCTCTTAAGGCTCCTGGTTGTCACACCACTTTTTCTCTTGGTTACCAATTGTGGAGTGTAAACAATGAATTTGAAGAAGAAAGAGGGAAATGGAAGAAAGAAAAAGGAGAAATATATAAGGAATTAGAGAAGAAGGATATATAATTGAGCAAATCAATAGTCCAATTGGAAGAAGTAGCAGATAAAGTTGCACAAATTGTGAAATGTAGGCCTCCGCCCAAAAATTATGCATTATTTCTTCAAGAGAGGTATTTGTGTTTTCTATTTAATAGATTCATTAGTAAACAATCAACTGCTATGAGTCAACCAAATTAGTTTATTGAAAATTTTAAAGCTTTCACAATTAAGGACCAAGATCAATTGTGTGAATTCTATTTGCACAATTATGTGATTCCTGATGAAACATAATGGAACCCATTAATGTTTGTTGGGGATCTTCAAGTTAGAGTCCTTACCTCTTATTGTAGGAATGAACAACTTAGAGGAGAAATCATGGAAGAGTATGATGAAAAAGAAAAACCTATAGCACTTCTAGTGAGGAAAATGGCTAAGGATTCAAAGCCAATTTGATGAGTGGATGAGACTTCTTGGGCATAAAGGAGTTGGTAAGATAATAATGAAACTCAAGAAATATGACTATGAAAGGATGAAAATGCTAGTTGTATGAATTATACAACAATGTTATAAGTATGTACAAAAGCAGTGGAATGAACTAAATCTTGAATTGCAGAAGAAAGAACCACATTATGAGAATAAATTTACTGCTATGCGCCAAAGGGTCCAAAAATACATGGCAATCAGTATTAACAAAGGAATTCACTGGGTACCCCTTACATTTCAGCCACCCATTCTCCTTTGTCCAATTCCACATTGGGTTGGGAAAAAGGATGATGAATTGGAAAGAGAAGAAGCTATCAAAATGAGGAGACTTTTAGAATATCAAGGTTTCTATCACAACAGAATCAGGGTGTTGGGACAATTATGGACCTAAGGCAAACGTCTTTGCAAAAAACCCAAGATCCTTAGTGTTTTTTCTTGGGGACAAGCAAAATGTTAAGCTGGGGGGAAATGATAGGTTTGAATGATAGCTTATTTTCCATTAGGTTTTATTAGACTTTAAGATACTTTTGAACATACTTCCTGACTATATTCTATATTATATTATCCTTTTTGTATCTATTCCATGGAACTAAGACCTAAAAGCATGATGATGAAATTATAGTTTAATATATTCTAGCATTAAGTGGTTTTATGAATATGTGCATGAAAATGTTGATGGAAAGTTATGTTTAAATCTGATGGTTATCATTGTGTATATATTATGTGAAACTAATCTATTTGTAGAAAAAGGAAGAGCCATGATGCACGGTTGTTACAAGATGAACTTGTAGAAAAAGGAGTGTTGTGTACTAGAACAAGAGATGATGCAAAAATAGTTGAACATGGTATTTATTATCTGAAGTAATTCACGGAGATAGAGCATGCATTGTCATGACAATTAATAAACGTTGAAGAAGAGGTCTTCTCTAATTTAGAGTTTTGACAGATGGATGTATGACTCAATATTTAATCTATTTGTCAAAGTTATGTTCCTTTTAGGATTCTCTGTCTTTTTATTTATAAATTGAATAAGTCCAAATCTTAAAACCATGTTCTAGATAACTAGAAATGGAATTAATGATTTTAGTTTTAGTTGTTACTTCAATAATGACTCCCTAAGTTTGTATATAACTGATGGTTGAGTCTGAATTTTAGTTAGTTGGTTTTTACACAATTGTATTATCTATTATTTTCTAGTTGAACATGAATCTACCAAATGGTTGAATTCAATTTGTGAGATTTTTTGTAATCCATTATCTTATGCAATAAATGAAGTTCAGTTCATGATATGTGTGAGATCTACTAGTTAGATTGTGCTTCGTTAAGTGGGAAAAGTCACTTGAGCGGGTCACTCAAGGCATTGTTCTCCACTTCACTTTTTAGTTATTCATTTTTGTTTATAGTTAATATTAGTTTACTGTTACTCATGAATTGTAGATTCTGTTTATTGTTTATTATGAGTAACTACTTAGGAACATGCATGGAATAGCTATTGATGATACTCCCAAGAATAGATTTTTTGTTATAGTAATCTTAATTAGAATTTTGATATGTTTCTATTAAAGGTAGTTCAACTAGAATTATTTTCATTCGAATTAGTTTAGTTGCAGTCATTACTATAGGTACTAATTGCAACTAAGGTTCAATTTTACTTCTATTGTTTTATAGTTTTTATGAATTCCCAACAATTAGAATAACCTTTAGTAGGTTAGTTGAGTAATTTGAGTTCATAAGGGCATATACTTTTCCATACCATTACAATCTTATGCACCTCGGTCGATAATTTAATGTAGTTTGGAGTAGTGTCAAGTGGACTATTCAGTTTGTTAAACCTCTGAATTGAGTGACCTTTAGCAAGTTTACAAAACATTAACTTAGACTCTATAGTAAGGAGGGAAAGAAAGTCAAAGAGGGAGAGAGGTCCAGAGAGAAAGGAAAATATTTGTAGAGGAGTAACAAGGGATGGAGGGAGAGATAAAAACTAAGAGAGAAGTTAACAAAATGGGAAAAAAGGGTGAGGGAGGGAGAGAAGTGGACAGGGATGGAAATAACTAAAGAGGGAAGATATATAGAGGTGTGAGACCTACAAGATACAAAGAAAGGGGAGAGATAGGGGTGGGAGAGATAGAGGGGGAGAGAGGTGGTTAATGAGATGAGGGAGAGGTAGAGAGGTAAAGAGGGAAGGAGGGAGAGACTTGGAGATGGGGAGAGAGATAGGGTGGGAGGGAGAGGTAGTGATCAATAAAATGAAGAGGTATAGGAAATAAAAAATAATAGAGGGAGAGAGAAGAAGAGATAAGTAGGGAGACAAGGATATAGATGGAGGTAAGGAGTGAAGGTAAGGTAGAGAGGAATAGAGAAAGGGAGATATCAACCTATAGGAGTAAGAAGGGATGGAGGGAGAGGTAGACATGGAGGTAGTGATAAACATAGGAGAGGAGGAGAGAGGGAGGTGATGATGTAGAGATGGGAGGGAGAGAGAGAATAATGACAAGAAAGAGATGGCTAAGGAGTGATGGATGGGTGGACAAGGAGTGACTAGGAGACCTAAAGAGGGGAGAGGTAGAGAGATGAGGGGGAGATACAAGTGAGATAGGAAAGAGAGGGAGAGAGAAGGGAAGTGTTAGTAGAGGAGTAACAAGAGATGGAGGGAGATGTAGACATGGAGAGAGTGAGAGGCATAGGGAAGGAGAAGATAGAGAGGTGATGGCATAGAGAGGGGAGGTTGAGAGAAGAGGAGAGAGAAGGAAAAGAGAAAGAGGTGGCTAAGGGGGTATGGAGAGGTAGACAAGGAGTGAAAAAGAGACCTACAAAGGGGAGAGGTAGAGACGTCGGAGGGAGAGAATAAAATGAGAGAGAGGTTCACAAAGAGGTAAAGAGGGGTAAGGAGGGAGGGAGAGAGGTGGAGAGGGAGTAAAATAACTAGAGAACTTGAAGAGATATGGAGGTGAGAGACCTACAACCTAGAGAGAGAGAGGGGTGAGAGACATAGGTGAGAGATAGGGGTGAGAGAGATAGATGGAGGAGAGAGGTGGGTAATGAGACAAGGAGGGAGAGGTAGAGAGGTAAAGAGGGGAGGAGGGAGAGAGAGGGTGGAAGGGAGAGGTAGTGATTGAGAGAATGGAGAGAGATGGGAAAGAAATAATAATAGAGGGAGAGAAAATAAGAGAGAGGTAGGGAGGCAAGGATGCAGATGGGGGTGAGAAGAGAAGGAAAGATAGAGAGGTAGATAGGGAGTGAGAAGATATGGAGAGAGAAAGAGAAGTACTGGTAGAGGACTAAGAAGGGATGGAGGGAGAGGTACACATGGAGGGAGTGAGAGACATAGGAAGGAGATAGAGAGGTGATGGCCTAGAGAGGGGAGGGAGAGAGAAGAGATGAGAGAGAATAATGAGGTGAGACAGATAGAGGGGGAGAAAGGTGGGTAATGAGACATGGAGGGAGAGACTTGGAGATGGGGAGAGAGAGGGTGGGAGGGGGAAGTAGTGACCAAGAGAAAAGAGAGAGAAGGGTGATAAATAGTAACAAAGGGAGAGAGAATAAGAGAGAGATAAGGAGGCAAGGATAGAGATGGGGTTAAAGAGGGAAAGCAAGGTAGAGAGGGTGGGAGATACCTAGAGAGGGTTGAGATAGAAGAGAGGAAGTATTGGTTAAGAGGGAAGGAGGCAAAGAGGGAGTGGAAGGTAAAACCTCTCGACTATCCATAATCAATCATAAACCATAAAATATAAGCCTTATAAAAGTGAGGGAGAGAGAGATACAAATAGAAATATAAGTTTGCTTTAGCATTTACATTTGGAACTCACCAAATTTGGTGCTTGAAAAATTTAGTGCTCACCAAATGATGCACTTTCAGTTGGCAAGTGCCCAAATTTGGCACTCACCAAATGGATTGCATTGGGGCATACCAACCAAAGGGTTGGATGATCATTTCATGCCAAGGACATGATTTTTTGAAAGGGTAAAAAAATTTAACACATTTTTCGTCATGCTCTCCATCAGGTTTGCACATGTTTCAATGCAAATTTATAAAAATACCATGATGAAGTTCTAATCTCTCTTAGCTATCTAACAATATAATTTTTTTTACATTTTGATTATGTTAAGGTTTTCATCTTTAACTTCTTTTGTTAGTGTCTCTATTTTTTTTCAAAAACCAACATGTGCTAGTTTGGGTATAGTATTTAACTCGTTCATCAAGTTTTGAAACAAATTACATTTTTAGAAACTAGACTCCGTTCTACATGTATTGATTTTTTATTATTTTTGATTAGTTTTCAAGAAATTTAGAGGGGGTCATGCTCAAATTTCTACTTTTTAGGATGTGTCCACTTCAAAAATTAGTAAAATATTATATATTCATTACAAAATGAGTCAAAAAATTTGGCACAAACTACAAGATGTTAGATAATTTCTCACCAAAGTCATTTTCAAATTTCTGAAAAAAAAAAGAAGAAAATTTTAGGAGCACAACAAATGATATGCTAGTTTTTATTAAAAAAGGACCACTTTGTGTGCTTCCCATTTTTCAAACCCTTAATATTCACTATTTTCAAAAAGAATAGTAGTTTATAAAATAGATTCAAAGAACTACAACTCTTGTTCTTGTTGCATCTTCAAATATGAAGCATAACTATCTTCATTTTCGCGTTGAATATCAAAACTTGTTGATTTAAAAAAAAAGTGGCATCTTAAGAGCCCTTTTTATATGACAACTTTGTGCACTTACCCATCTTATCATTTCCTTTACCCTATGGTGCAACCCCATATCATTATAATAGTCTAGTTCATAGATTGGGTAATTTATTTATACTAAATATGATCATGATAATCAACAATAAGGTCTCAAGAGGTGTTGGATATCATGATCTCATAGGTTTATTTGTTATCATAGTTTCAACAACATAATCATAAAAATGATATTTACCTTTGGATTTAGTATGCAACCATATTATGGCTCCCTAGAGCTCTAATATCCTTCATTCACATGATAATTCCCATATCAAGGCTCTCAATTTAAGAGGTTGATAGACATTATCCGATCAAAAAGGCCATGTAAAAATCCTTTGAACATCAAGAGACATAACACCCTAGCATTATCAATGATGGGGTCGTACTTAAGGAAATTGATGATCTATACCAAGATTATTATCATATGATATAGTACACTCATTAATATAATTAATACTAGCGTCCGCCAACTTCCCAGCATCAGACAATTTTTTGAGACAAAAATGTCCCACATATAAGCCTATTGGCTAATAAAAATTTGGAGATCTACGACTACATTTATGCCATTTATATCACAAACGCCTCATCAAAACCAAAGCAAAAACCAATAGCATTGATAAAAATTGATGGATGGATGAGATTTTTTCAACCCCCTTGCAGGGTTTCTTGGGAATTGTGAGCTATTGATGGGAAACGTGAGTTTGACAAGCTCAAATAGGACATGCCTTTGGCATAAAAATACTCTTAACCTTTGATTTCTTTTATATTTTCACTAGCATTGTGATATGACAAGAAGAATAACCCTTAGCTTTTAGAAGTGAAAAATCAAGGAGAGTATATGTCTTTTATCCTTAATGAAATAATCCCATTTAGTTTTGTCTCCAACTAGAGGAAAACTATACTTTTCTTAGAGGGTAAAATTTAGCCACCTACTTGCAAAATGATCATCATGGTAATATGATTATAATAATTTAGCACAATATCATCACATCGTTAATGCCCACAAAGTGTAAGATGATTGTCATATAGATTCACAATAATATCAAATACTAACATGATTCTATGAAGGCAATTAAAATATCACCATCCATTGGAGGGCTCTATGTGCCTAATGTAAACATCGATAGTATTGCCTAGAGATGTTAGGAATTAGAATATATTTTTGGTTAATATTCCCACTTAAAATATACTACATAAGTAATTTTATGTGAATGTTACCTTAATAATTGATCCCTACTAATGAGCATGATGTGCGAGGGTGTTGTGTCGCATGAAGACAAGAAGCATGCGAAAGGAGATGCGAATGGAGCACAATGTCAGGAGTCTGTGGTTGTGCCTATGCGAAAGATTAAGGTGCAATCGATGATGCATTTAGGGGAGAAACATGCAAATTCTAGGGTTGTGTTAGATCTGTCTCCCATTTCTCTAGGGCAAGAAGCCCCTCTCTTCATTGATGATTGTAGGAACAGACGAAACCCCTACCATGTCTACTCGGACTTTTGTAAAACACAAGTCACTCAAGATTGCCCCATGCAGACCTCTATGTTGCCTCCATCAACCTCTCAACTCTTGAAGTCTGCTCATTGGGAGATTCAGTGGTAAGCTTGACGGATGTCCCTGCCGAATTTCATTTGCCTGATTCACAAATAAAAAAAAAATAGATTATTTTGGAAACAAATCCCTGTTTGTTTGTTGTTTATGCAAGAGGCCCAAGATTGCTCAATTCATCGAATGGATGAAGACCAAATGGAATAACCTATCACTTCTTGACATTGACATTTTGGACTTTGGTTTTTCCTGCTCTGCTTCGCCTCTGTGGAGGATTGCAATTTTTTCAAACAACACGACCCTTGGTTTTTCAATCAATCTAGCCTCTTCCTGTCTGATTGGTCGCCCTTTTTTTATCTTGCTGCAACTAAGATCACCTCAGTCCCCATTTGGATCAGGTTGTACAACCTTCCACCGGTTATGCGAGCGCCTGGGCTTATCAAAGATATGGTTGAACAGTTTGGTTCCTTTGTTATGCTGGACTCTAGGGCCCCCCATAGAAAATTCACAAGGGTCTATTCCACCATCAACATCTCCAAGCCGGTGCACCACTCCATTTTGATCCATTCAACCTTCGGGACTTGGACTCAATTCCTCAATTATGAAGGTCTCCCTTCCAGGTGTTTTAGGTGCAATAAATTGGGACACAAAATTGTTGGCTGCTCTTCCCCTAGGGCTGCGACTACATGGAATTTTAGTCTCAAGAAGTGGGTCAAGAAGATGAGAGACCTAGATGTAGATTTCATCTGGTGAAATCATAGTAATATTTTTGAACGGTCGGTTGTTGTGACCTCCAATGATGCCTCGATTGTGGCCTCTAGGTGCGCAATGACTCCATCCTCTATTCCCACTGAGGATTCCTTGGAGGCACCTAACCCTCCTTCCACTGCTGACCAGCCACTTCCAATTTGGGGGGATGACACTTTGTCTGATTCAAAAGGCTATTATCCCTTTTTGGAAAATTTGGAGGAAGAATTTGATGATTTCTTGGATCTTGAGGATGACTTTGTTTCTCTGAAAAAAATTTCTCTCACCCAAACTGCTAGTGCCATATCCAAACCAAACATTTATGCCAAAAAGAAAAAGGGGTGTAAAACTGAAGTTGAGAAGCTTCATATTGAGGGAAAAGATGTTGTGGATGAGGGAACACAATGGACAATGGAATCCCTCCTCACCAGGAGCATGAGGAATGGGAATTCCAAATAGGCCACTTGATTGTAGCAGGGATGGCTATCATGGCTACTTGAGCTGATTCCATGAGTTGTAAGTTTTTTGTTTGGGTTTTGTTCTGTAACAATTTTGTTTTCTGGTTCATTCAATTATCAAGAATTTTTGGTCATTTTAGGATTGTTTTAGTTGCGATTTGTACCTCTAGCATTCTTTTGCTCCCCATTCGTGGGTCTAAAGCAGTCATGTTATATTTGTATTTTTTGGGTGCTACCCCTTAACAGCGATATATCTAGCAAAAAAATAATAATTGATCCCTACTATACCAAGTTACATTATGTTATTCAACTCAACATTGGACCCTTACAATATCTAAAATGGATAAATAATCACTTCTAGATAAACCATGTATGTATATAATAGACCAAATAGAGATAAGAAAAAAATAATCTATTTTACAAACTTCTTTCTAAAATTATTAGTCTAGTCATTCTACTTGTGGTTCTAACTTGTTTACAGACCACACCATGATGAGGGCTTGATAACTAGTCAATTACATATTTACTTATGCACACACACTATGCCTAAACTGTTAAATAAAATACATCTCTTTGGACACTGAAATCACTCATCATTTAGCCCTTGTTAATAATGATTAAATAAAGGTTAGTTTTGTATATATACAAATTACATAAATTGTTTGCATCTAGTTATGTATACACCCAACCATATGTAGCCATGCCCAAAGACAAAGCCCGCACATATATAATTATATTTAAATTTTTATGTTTAAGAATGATTATTTCACATTCTTGAATCACGTGTTTATGGTTTGAATCTTGAGCTTATATTTAGTGGAAACATCAACTCTTTTACATTGACAATAATTATAATTGTTTGTACAATACCAACTCTTATGATAAAATGGAATCACATTTCATTGAGGCAATTTGTCAAACATTTCATATGCCTTGTCTATACTTGTTGGGATTAAGGTGTGTCAAACTTAGAGTCCTAACATTGATTTATTTGATGTATTTATTTGTATTATTTAAATTCCTATGGTGTCATGTCACTAATTGTGACCCACCGGTTGGGTGGCATCCCCGCTGGAGGTGACTGGATGACACATCATCATCCCAAGTGGATATAGGCATCCCACATTGGAATCTATGACATATGACAGATTCTATGACATGTCATAAGGCATCTTTGAATGCATGGGTGAAAGTTGGCACCCAAGTTGGGTTATGACATGATGTAAGAGAATAAACTATTTTTAGTCAGTTATGATAGATTCTCTTACAACTGTAAGTGTTGTCAGCTATGAAATATTCTATGACAGTTGTAAGATGTGTAAGGAATCTTTCATAGCCTATTTTTAGCATATTCTAGGCACCCAAGCTTGTAAGAAGAATATTTGCATGTTTGACACTTGTACTTGGTGATATCTTGTATTCATTATTTGAAGAAGCTTGTACTTGGTGATATCTTGTATGCACTTTTTTTGCTCTTCGTAAATTCCAACCCAAACTCGAATGAGCAATTATGGGGGTTGTGGGGGTTTAAATTATCTAAATGCCTCTTGTTTTCCACATGATCTATCACTTGGATAACTTAAAGAACTAGGTTGTCTTTCCCTATGGCCATTCCCACCATGCTCGATCCCATTCCCATTTAATTTGAGCGATCTCTTGTCATGAGAGGGGTAGATGGATCCATAAAAAGTACCCTTATCTTTGTTGGGTCCTTCATGGAAAATGTCATGACCACAAAATTTTATTCATTTTTTAATTTATTTTGTTGTCCATGTGAAAGGGGTCCTTACTTGCAGGGATGTGGCATTGCACAATCACAATGTAATCGCATAAATTTGAGCAGTTACATGTTATATTGCCAAATTTTTCCTATAGCACACATCAAAACTATGATCATCGAGAGATTTATGTAACGAGCTCATTGACATACTCTAATTTTATTGAATTTGACGAAGGAACAAGTTCTTGGCCCCAATTTGATTGTTGTTTTGATTTTATGTTTGTTTGGAGTATAATTTTGATTTGTTTAGCAATGGAAAATTACTGCACACACTAATATTTTAAAAATATTATTATTAGGAAAATAATAATTATTTACTAAATAAGAAAATTTCTTGTTAATAATTACTTAGATATAAGTATTATGAAAATAAAAGTTAATAATGTGAGGCCCAACCCTATTTATGTCTGTTGTGACCCTTTTATATGACCAATTATGTTAGATTAATGAATTTATTCCATACCTTTATCAAAAAAATTTAAATAATATAATATTGAAAACTTTGACAAGTAAAGTGATTTAATCCCTACTTTTTACTATCTTGGAGTATCATGACTAAATGGGTTGTGTGTAAGTGAGAGAGTTATATATTCAAGTTTTGCAGTATAAGAGAGCACCAATTATTGCAGTCAACTACATGCTTAATGTTTTAAGTTTTCCAAGACTTAGTTAAAGGATGATTTTAGTAAATGTGTGTGATTCGTCACTTCATTAAAATAGTATGAGTGTATGAAATCTAGATTTCTTACAAACATCAGAAGATACACAGATTTAAATTGATATTAGTAAACAAATGAAATGGATTTTAGTACAGGTGATTCACTAATGTGTTTTGTGTTAT
Source organism: Sequoiadendron giganteum (assembly GCA_007115665.2). Classification (NCBI taxonomy): domain Eukaryota; kingdom Viridiplantae; phylum Streptophyta; class Pinopsida; order Cupressales; family Cupressaceae; genus Sequoiadendron; species Sequoiadendron giganteum. The sequence continues at coordinate 582,220,492 of CM021107.1, forward strand.
GTGGAAGGGGTAATGCTTGGAGGATGAAACAAGACCCTTGTAAGATTATGAAGAAATTCAATGGAATAAATCCTAACATCATCGATTGTAAATTGAAACAACTCTAACCAACAATGAGGATGCTTAAGGTAAGCTAACAAAGTAAATTATATGAATTTTTTATCTAGTTGCTTAAGGATATTTAGTAATAAATAATTGTTCAAGAATCCATTAGATAATACAATTGAATAATTAAGCTAAGGTTGGATTTTGTTATTGTTAGAGATAGATTTGAATTCTTATTCTGCATCGACGGAGAAAGATTACGCATGTGGATATATCTTTATGCACTGACCTGTTGAATTGAATCTTATTGAAAATAGCAGCAAGTGACTCTCATGAACTCTGGATCGTGTTAAGGAAGTGCCTAAGAAATGAGTGCCATTAGGAAGAAGGGAGAACCAATTCAAACCCTTTTCAATATTTCACTTAGTTGAAGTTTTCGAATGTGATCACATGTAATTAAAAGTGATTCAATTTGAGGTCAGCATTAAACTTCAAGTGAGTATAAGGGTGGTGGTTTAGTTATTTTAAGTTTCTAAATATGACCTTAGAATTTAGGAAATATTGGGAGAGCTAAGGTCTAATATGGTTAATGTGTAATGTAGTGTTTATATGTGAGATGTGTTTTATGCTTTAATTAAATGTAAAGTCATGTCACTTAAGTTGCAAGTGGTGTGTAAAAAAGTAAATGTAGGATGCAAGTTTGTAAGTGATTTTATTATGGTCAAAAATGTCATAAATTAGTCATTTATTGCATTTTAAAGGCCCTAGGCATAGTACCTATGGGTTGGGGGATTGTTTTTTACCATACTTTTTACCATGCATTATTTAAAACCTCATTTAAATGGATTTGAAGGGAGGTGACGGATTTCGGGGATGAAAAGATGGCTTTGATCCATCCCCATCCCCTTTGGTCTTCTCTTTCATTTATTGTAATGGACTTGAAAAAAATGACCTGCATGTCCACCATATCTCTTTAATAAAGGAAAGGATTTGGTGGGAAACGTAGGGATGGTGAGATAATTGATATTGGATGAGATGATAACAAATGACATCATCTCATCCAAGGGTGTGGAGTCTTGAATTTATTTTTTTAAAGCTTATGAGTTTTTGGTAAAGGGAGTTCTCTCTTTCTTTTGGAAGAAAAAACTTAGTCATTTTTGTTGGAGAGTCGGAAGAGTTTATTTCCCTTAGGTTTCGATTTCCTTCTTGTAAGTTGAGAGAAAAACTTGAGAGCTATGAGAGAAAAGAAGAGTGAAGGATTCAAAAAGAGCATCATGGAGGAGGCTACATCTCTACTATGATGTAGAAAGCTAAGTCGTCCTTACTCTAATGCGTGTAATTGGTGTCAGGAGTGGAATTCATGGTTTCTTGGTTGAATGTGTTTCTTTAGAAATGAGTTTGCTTAAATGTTTTCAATAATTTATTGTTATTCTTTTGGTTTTTTATTAAATTGTGAAATGGGAGAGGTTTAATATGGTATTTAAAATTTTATGGTGAGTTGTGGTAAAAGGACTTAGTGTTGGGTTTCAACTTATGTGTGTGGGTTTCATATGGTTCTCTGCTTGAGGGATGGCTAGGGTCTACAATGACCTCATGATGTCATAATGGTAGGGTGGAGAGCTTTACTTCTCCTTATGGTTGGCATCTCTTCAGGACATTTGAAGAATATTGGTTGGAATTCATTTCTTGTTGCTGCATCTTAAAGGCTATGATGTATCGTTTTCTTGATAACAAAGATTTAGTAAATTTATGTTAAAAAAAGGTCTCTTGTATATTGTAATTGCAAAATTTCTATGAGAAGTTGGGTTTAATGCTTGTTTCTTTTATTAAACAAAATATACTAGTAGAAAGAAAAAAAATATGAATAGATTTAACAATGAAATAATGTAGCATTAATATAAATGTGAGGTTCTTTCTTCCATTGAGAGTTCTTCCTTGCATTCATTGGAAAAATAATACGTGCTTTTGAAATTGCAAAAATAATAGATTCTCTAATTACCCACAACTTCAATATATGTTATCATGTAATATATATATATATATATATTTGATAGATATTTATTTGAATATTATTTCACAAATTTAATTGATATATTTAATATGTCTATTCTTTGTAATTTTGCAAAAACCAAAAAATAATATCTCTATTCTATGTCTATTTCATATTTCATATTTTTTATTTATTTAAAGTTTTTTTATTATTATATATATTTTTATGCCGAAGGCGTGTTCTATTTGAAAATAACCGGTTCAATTTGTCCATCCACGGTGTATGCTGCTCGAGAGAGGATGGAATACGGCTGAACCATGCATAACCATCGATGATGATTAGCTGTGAAAAGCATAGAAATTTGATTATAACAGAATGAATGGTACGTCCTCTCGAACTGCTTAAAATACGGATGGAAAGTTGCGACAGACAGTTACTTAGTAACGTCCACCAGACCAAAACACAATCGCGATCCTTTTTTGGGAGAAAACTAAATTCGACCCAAACCCAATAGATGCTTGCTTAAGCTAATAGATGAGCCCTACACAATCGCTAATAGAATACTTGTTGGTCTTGAACACAATCTCCTCGCTCTGCAGACGCAAAGACAATACTTATTTGCGAGCAGCATTCTTATCCCCATAACTAAACATATGCGGGAATGGAGGAAGAATCAACAAAGAGAAAAGAAAGGCTCAGGCAATGCGCATGGAAGCAGTGCAGAGCAACATAGACACAGAAAAAGACAAAGAAATCTCGCAGTCTGCTCCAGGGCTTCTCTCCAATCCTTTAATCGACTCCTCGGTCACACCCACATCTCACAACTCTTCCAGGTTTGATTATTACACTGAACCACTTGCTGCTTTCTCTGCTAACAGGAAAAATGGAAGGACCAATCAAAATAATAGCAAAAGTTCTTCTAGAGAAAGCGCTAATGGATACTTGTAAATATATAATGAGATGTCTTGTCCATTCACAATCTCTTAAGTCCTCATCTGATTCTCAGCATGGCGGGAGGTCACATAAAGGTTGGGGTGCCAAAATTAGAAAGGTATGGTATAGTTTCTGCATCAATTTGACTTGCCTTATCGTAATGAAGGAGCTTCAAATGAAAAGATGGCACATGGAAATGGACATTGTTTGGTGAGAAGCATTTACAGGTAAAGATAAGTTGAGGACACATTATCCATTCACAATCTCTTAAACCCTCTTCTGATTCCCACCTTGGCTGGAATTTACAAAATGGTGAAGGTGCCAAAATTGGAAGGTTTGCCAATAGTTTCCGCATCAACTAGACTTAAACTGAAATTCTGCTAGTACATAAGCTGACTTTTGTGACCAGTTTTTTTTTTTCTTCATCTTCTTTTAAAGAAACAAAAATATAACATTTCCATTGGTAAACAAAATTTAGTACAGGAAATGCAAATTAAGCAACCAGCTCAACAGACAAAATTTTCTTCATGCCCATTCTATCAACGAGACTTTTCTGACCAGTTGTTTTTTTTCTTTTAAAGAAACAAAAATATAACATTTCCATTGGTAAACAAGAGTTAGTACAGGGAAATGCAAATTGAGCAATCAGCTCAACTAGACACAAAATTTTCTTCATACCCATTCTATTAACAATTAGATAATTGTACCATAGAAAGAGTATAGAATCACTTCACACTTGAAAAAGGTGAAGCTCCTGTTCTGCAACAGAGCCTTTAGGGAATTGACAAAATGAAGCTCAAGACAATTGCTCAATTTTATTTAGTGTCACTTGCACTGGGCATAAGGATCATAGTTAATGTTTGAACTTGTCATTGAGTCCTTGTAATATCCCAGTTCTGAGGTACCATAAAGGTCCCGATGACTCATTTGGAATCCAGCAGAGAAAGCAAGATCATTCATTTCTTTCCTTGGTAGGGGCTCCCCTCTGATAGACCCTCTATGATCACCTTCAATTTCTCTGCACTTTTGTAGATAAATGGTCAAAGGCTCAACATAATCATCAAAACCCAATTTGCTCATTGCCCAAAGTACAACCTCTGCAGTTATGGTTTTTCTCTGTTCTCTTTGACAACGGTCATTTGCTTCACTGGTGATGAAGCTAATGTACTCAGAGACACATTCTTGAATGGTCTCCTTTGCATCATCAGATATCTTGGCATGAGTAGGGAGTACTTTTCTCATTATCCTGATGACATTAGCAATGGGCATGAACCTATCTTGCTCTCTTACAGCATAGTTCTCCCTATCGCCATCCTCAGAGTTTCTGCTGTCCTGGCTTGTAGGGCTTCCCACTTCGGACATCATATCTACAAAGACAAGAGGGAAGAGGCTTGTTCCTCATATGAAAGATCTCAAAAAAAAACATCTCTAACATTGGCAAAATACACCAATTTAGTTTTTCTATATAAACTATAAAGTGAAACTAGTATGCTTCATGCATTGGAGCATACATGCATTGTAATACACGAGGCCTTTGCAAGTACCCCACTACCTAGGCTATATACCCCAGGGCCTACGACACAGAGTCACAAACCAGAACAACACAAGCTCCATGGAAATCTTGTCTCGTAGCTTGAGTGTAAACTTAAAAAGATAAAAATCATTATAGACCCTATTTTTTCTACATTCTAGCACATGATTAATGTAACTGCCTGCCTGAAACAAAAGGAGATCGTTGTGTATATTTCTTTCTATATTGGAATCAGTACCATATACAATGTACTCAGCATGGGAAAATAAACCTCATTATACTGATTGCTCATGGAGGTCACCATGAATCAAATCCCAAAACATATTCAGAATTCTTGCCTTGGAAAATGTAAGGTGCCCTTCAGGGACCACGGTCTAAATCAGAATGGTAATTTCATTTTCTACATTCATAAATCATTTTACCAATTGCACTTTTGAGGTGTCCAATCACTTAAGTAGAAGGCATGAGTAATAATTCTCACGCAGAGAAATACCAACCATGAGAATCAAACCTTAAACTTTTTTTATTTTGAAACCATAGTCATAAGAACAACAATTAAACTGGAAGAGAAACTAATAAAACAAAGATTTTTTTTTTAAACCTCATTAATTGTAAAATATTAAATGCCATTTTAGGAGCTCATTTTTCAAGAAAGTTTGCATCTTATCCAATAAAAAATTATCTTTCAGAAGCTCATTTTTCAAGAAGGATAACTATTGAATGCAATGCTGAAAAGCTCAGAGAAGACAACAGCGAAACATAGAGGATATTAGTGCCAACCATATACAACTTTTAATATAGAGAAATCATAAGAGAATGCAATATTATAGACTGCAGGTTCACGTGTTGTTGCATGCAAACATACCTTCTCATACTCACATTACTGTATCAGAACATTCAAAACTTAAAAGGAAGCCTCCTATGAATAGACCCTCTAAAAACCACCCATCTGTTCTTTTGCTAAGAAAAAAAGCATACTTCCCATATTTTTGTCAAATAGCTCATCTTCAACACTAGCAAGACACCTTGAAACACGCTTGCTTTGCAATGCACTTGACTAAAACATAAATTAAAACTCATGAATTATGAAATTATAAAACGCATGCAGACTTCCTCCTATACATATGCCAATCTACATGCAACAAAAACCTTAAGAGAACCATAAAAAAGGCACTTCAAATGAAAAGGAAGACTGACCCACACTCTGAAAAAGGCAAAACATTCTTTTCGACAAATGCTCACATCTTACCTGAAAAAGAGGATATACAATACTATCTATCCCGATTGAACAGATATGGAAGAAAACAATAAACTTGAAGAACAACAATACTTCTAACCAGTTGTTATTTTGAAGTCTTTGTTTCTTTTAAACACCGAATACTTATTTTTACTTCTCTTTTCTCATTATGCTGAATATTTTCATTACATTGAAATATGATGCTTTTCTATCACTTTTTGTTGGACAAGTAAGCTGTTATTTTCAGTTTATTGTCAACCTTATGAATGAAAATTTTATTGTTATTATTAGGTACCCTCTAAGATCATTACATCAAGTGACAGAAGAAGCTGTGTTTCTGTGACTTGAAGTTATTTGGTATCATAAGCGCAACAATTGATGTTCATGTTTTGTAATCAATTTTTTGATATGCTTGCGTGCAGCTATGAAAATATAATGAGTTTCCAAAAATGGGATTCTCCTGTAATGAGTATGACACGACAGATGATAGCTATACTGATCATTTTTGTATAATAGTAACTTCCTTTCTTGTGGATGATGAAAATAAGCATCAAATGCAGTAGTGGTTATACAAAGGATTTTACAGAGCTGGCTGCCCCATGACAAAAGCTGTGGCGAGGTCTGTGATGGAGATGGCCATGAAAAGAGAACCCATAAATGCTGCTTTTATTTTATGCCTACAATATCATAACTGTTTAGTTAATGCGAGATAGAGATAATTTTTTATGTACTTTAGGCCTTAGTAAAAATGCTTGAACTTATTAGAGTATTTGCTTGTTTAGATGATTGTTTATCAGGGTACCCCCAAAATTCATAAGTTTGTTCTATTTGGAGTTTTTTCTTAATGAGGTCGTGACTTGCAAACATAATCTGTGTTGGTGTGAAAAATCAAAGCTATAGAGGGGATTATAAGCTTATTAATGGAACTATTCAGAGCTGATATATAATTATGTATATTATGTTACTCATTGTAGAGATGTGATGGTTCTCTGCTTCTGGATAAGACCTCCAACATGGCTGGAGAGAAGGATGCACTATTCAACATAAACTCTTTGAGGGCATACTATGTAATACATGAAATCAAAGAGGCTCTAGAGAAAGTGTGCTCTGGTACAGTCTCTTGTACTAACATTCTCATAATTGTTGCAAGGGGTGTTGCAATTCTGGTAAATAAGATTATTTGATGTCCTTTAGGCCAAACTGCTATGTAGACCTATCAAGGTGGATTTACTTTCTTTGCTTGCTCCGTGATTGTTCTTATGGCTATTGAATTTGGTCGCTTTATTTATTTGTGTTGATTTAGTTCTTGACTTACTAGCTTGTGAAGTTGAGAAATGGTGTGTTTTATTAGATATATTTATATATATAGCACTGCTACTGCAAAGTGGTGGTCCATTCTGGGAGGTGTATTTGGGAAGAAAAGATGGTCTAACTACAAGTGAGAATGATTCAAATGATAAAATGCCAAGCCCCAGATCCAATGTTACAACTCTTGTCCAGATTTTCAATAAATTTGACCTATCTATAACCGATTTGGTTGCACTTTCATGTACCTGCAGTTAGTTACAACTCTTGTCCAACTTTTCAAGAAATTTGCTCTGATTGCAATCATGTGCCATCTCAATGTCAGGGCTAGCCATCTTATGTATGTCCACAAACTATTGTCCCATGCTTGACTCTTTCATGTCCACCCAGTTTGAATGAGGATGACTTCTGGGAAAGCGCCTTCTATCAAGAACACTGACAACATTCAATGAAAGTGCTGACTGAGTTGCCAGCTTGAACTCATCCTGTTGACCAGTTTAGTATGCTTTTATTTGGTTGAATCGGGCATTTTCAAATATGACATGTCTTCGGCATAATTATAATTAATAATTGTTGAATTATTTTTAAAATAAAATTTAGTTTTAATTTAATTTATTTGTAGTAGATAATTATTAAATGATCATTTTCAAAACTAGATAATAAATACTTTATAAATTTTAGAAACTAAAATTTAGTTTAATTTTATAATTAATTCGAAGCTTTACAAATATTGTTATGATTTGATTAATTATTTTTTATGATAATATACTTCATTTCACATACAAATAAAATTCTAGGTTAAAATACTTATTTTTGTTTGTGATATTTTTCATTAATGTTGAATTTATAAACTAATGTTAAGAGATTAATAATTCTAATCCTAATAGTACTTAATTTCACATACCAATAAAAATATATACTAACTTTTCTTTGTTTAATATATTTATCATTAATGTCAAATTTATAAACTAATATCAAGAAATAAATAACCTTAACCCCAAGATTTATACAAGAACTCTAATTGAGCCCTAAACCTAACCCTAATTCAACACTAACAATATGATTTAATTACGGTTAGGTTTAGAGCGAGAATTTAATTATGGTTAGTGTTATGGTTAGAATTAGGGTTAGGGTTAGGAACCAATTATGATTATAGTTAGGGTCAAATTTATAAGCTAATATTAAAATATTCACAACTCTAATCCTAACCTAACCTTAATCTCCATCTTAGAATGCTAATTAAACCCTAATTGAACTGTAACAATAAGGTTCAATAAGGGTTAGGGTTAGGGTTCAAGTAGGTTTATGGTTGGAATTAGGGTTCAGTTACTTGGTTAGGGATAACAATCAATTAGTGTTATGATTAGGGTCAAGTTCAAGTTATAGTTAGGGTTTAGTTAGGATTATTTTGGTTAATCTTACAATTGGGGTTTAACTAGAATGCTAATTGAACCCTAATTTAACTCCAACAACAAGGTTCAATTAGAGTTAGGGTTCGTGTTCAATTAGGCTTATGGTTGGAATTAGGGTTCAATTAGGGTTAGGGTTAGCATTCAATTAGTGTTATCATTAGGATCAAGCTCAAGTTACAATTAGGGTCCAATTAGGCTTATTTTAGTTAAGTTTATAATTAAGTTTTATGTTTGTGGGTTTCTTGTGCAAGACAATATATTTATACATTTTTTATAGAGTCTATTCCAATTGATCATAACAAAAAAATTCCAATTTTGAAAAGAATATAACATAGAACCAAATAGCAATGAAAATATCAAACAAACATTGTCAAGAGTGTATATCATTTAGCTTTTATTTAATCTTTCTCTTTATGTCTACAATTTCTTGAAGTTTTTTTGATCATCTAAATAAAACATTGATGGATATGTAACACATTTAGTGCACTCATGCCCTAGCTCATCATATCTGGTAGAGAGCATGCCCATCTAAAGATGACTTTAGAATTTGGTTATGACTTATCCAAAGATAGTGATGTCAACAAAATTTCAAATGAGACAAACAGATTAGGAAGCTAAGGGTATACATATCAATGTCTAAGTTAAACAATTAATACCCTAGACAAATATTAGTTTAGTGATGATTCCACAGTATGGAATTGTGATTCTAGATGGTAGGCTTATAACTGTACTATCTTAGAAATGCATGTCACCTTGAAAGAAATAAAATAATTTGAATCGTCAATTTCTTGAATCATTATGGATGAAGTATCTGATGTGTCCACCACAATATTGAGTAAAAATTGTCACATGAAGAGCAAGTTCTTTAAAGGTAAAATATTTGCAATCCAAAGAGTAGCATCAAATTTTGAGCTACAAAGGATAATTTTGAATTTTATATGGTTATTTAAAATACTTAAAACTTTTTCTTGAGAATTAGTTGTGCTAGACTTTCAGCTTACACTTTATTTTGAAGATAAGGGACAACAACAATAACAATGAAATGTCTTAAAAACAAATTTATCAAACAAAATGGGTAGATTTGAATTTTCATAAATCACTTCTTACTTACTCTACAAGAAATATCATAATCTTTATTTTCAATTGAAAAAGGATCTAGAAAAATGCATATCTATAAATTTATAAGCACAGATGTTTAGTCTACAAATAAATACACATTGATTAAGGGTAGACTACATTTCTCTTCTTAGAAAAGTGTTTGACATGTCATAATATGGTCATATTATATTCAATAGCTCTCAAATTTGAAACATAGTAGACAATATTTACTTAAGTATTAATTTAAAGTTTTAAACCATGTTTCCACTAAAGAATTATGTAGACCATACCTACTCAAAATATAAAGAATTTCCTACAGATTTTACTCATGAAGCAAATATTCTTGTTGCTGCAACAAGTGTGCCAAATTTGGTTCGTGATGATTGGCTAAAACCTGGTGTAGTACTAATTGATCTTGGCTTAAATACAGTAGAGGTATGGCACCTTCTAATTGCCTTTTTAAAAAAAAAATTGTAAGTAAAATATGGTTGATATATAGCAAATTAAAACTATTGCTTCCACTTTTGCAAGATCCTAGTGCTAAAAGAGAATACCAATTGATTAGTCAGTCATGTTTCTTATGAAGAGGCTTCAAGAATAGCTTTAGCAATTAATCCTCTACCTTGTGGTCTTGGTCCAATGACTATTGCAATGCTTTTGTCCACTACTCTAGAATCAACAAAATGTGCATATGGGTTCAATTGAGATTTCTGATGTTTGATCTAGACCTTTTGCAATACACTTCACATTATAAGTTTTATGAGGCTTATAAATGAGTTATCTATTACTAAATGGAATAAAAAGATCATTTTCTAGTGTAAGGCATTTTTTGGAGACATTAGGCACCTATAAGAGGACTTAGGACAATATGCTTCCATTTTCATTTGTGCATAAAATTGTAACATTTAAGCAAGTTGGTTATACATGACTCTACGTACAATGTCAAAAGTTCTAAGATCTTTTCTTTTCTAAAGAGGATTTTTTATCATATATGTTGAATGGTTAAGGAAATATTTGAACTCCTTAATATTTACATAATGCTGGCAACATGTAAATTATACTTTCTTCACATGGCCTAAAAGCACAAAAGCACAACCAAAGCATCTCAAAATTTTGAAGTGAGATATTTTTGTTTTGTTATAAGGGTCATTTTCTAATGGAAAACAAAGTTGACTCTATCAATTATCAAATTCCTAAATTTAGGTGACAAATGCAAGTATGTGTAGGATCATCATGGAGAAAACATGCCCTTAAGTGGCAAAAAAATCAAAAAAATCAGAGTTAGGCAACTTGACATAAAAATTCGAACAATTTATCTATATTATTTCAAAAATGTGTAAGAATAGAATTTGTAGGAAATTTAATTTAGTTTCCAAATTACTAGGTTTATCTAAAAAAAAAAATCTATTTGGTGAAAAAATGAAATTTTAATACAATAGTACTTAAATTTTAGGGAAAAATAGGAAGTAGGTGTTTGTCTGACCACCCTAACCACATTAAAATGATAATATTTTCTTATAATATTTTAGATATAAGTATAGGACTCATGTCTCAATGTGATGCATATTTTTTTGTAATTTTTTTTCAAGTAAATAATTAATTATAATTTTTTTATGAATTTTTTTAAAAATATAAAGACTTGTATGTATGACCACCTTAACTTGGTCAAAACTTAATGAAATTCATTTTTTTTTTTTTAAATATTATAGTATGTGAAGCATATAATGCGACGCATGTTTTGGATTCAAAAAATATAATATCGTTTGAAAGCTATAGATGTTTTTCAATCAACCTAAAAATTAGGACTTTAGTCGTAATTCAATAGAAAATGAATAATAATAATTTATTAAATTCAAAGTAAAGCATAATTTATATTTATGGAAATTTGAGAATCTCCTTTAAAAAATCTTTTCGTTTCATCAATTTAGAGTAAAAAAAAAGTCATCAGCCACATACCCATCATATTGCCATTTTTTGGCCCTTTTCGTTTCATCAATTTAGAGTAAAAAAAAAGTCATTAGCCACATACCCATCATATTGCCACTTTTTGGCCCATCATGAACCTGCACATACCCATGCTTTATCCTAACCAATTGTTCCTAAAACACAACAAATACAAACAAAACTATTCTAAATGTTTTTGGCAAGAACTTCACTGCTCTGCAACTCTTGTTTTTTATAGTGACCATATTTAAAGGAATGCATTCATAGTTTCAATTTTTTTAAAAGGCATCTACAATTTTTTTAAAAATTTCTATTAAATATGTCATAAAAGATTTTTTTTAAAGTTAAATAGATCTATTTTACATATGAAATTGACTATACAATTCAACTAATTTTTTATTTTAAAATAATTTCACAATTATTAATTACAATTCTGAAATAAACCAAGAACAACAATCTAATAATAAAAACAATATTTTGATTCTCTTTATTTTTTGTTTTCACACAAATCATTTTATTCTAAAATTAAACTAGATTACAATTATCTAAATTAAATTAATTGAATTCTAATCTCATCAATAAATAATTAAAATCATTACAACAATTCATTTAAAGTTCAATAAAAAGAAAATAGTAAAAACTAAAGTAATTACTAAAAGGAAACTAGAGTTATGGAAAAGGAAAAAAACCATCTATAAAGAATTATTCTATTTTCTTTCCTTTCCTTTTTCTTTTCTTTTTTCTTTTTTCAAATGCATTTCTTCTTCTTTTGTTTTTAATGTCTATGAAAATGTTTGCTTGCATGTACAATTTTTTTAATGAATTACAAATATCTTAGAATCTAATATTTTTTAAAATTAAATAGATCTATTTTACATATGAAATTGACTATACAAGTTTTGGATATAATAAATATAATTAATCAAATTATGATTTTGTTATTTCATTGTAAATATTTTTTAAAATGAAACAAGAACATATATTATTCAAAAAAACTTGCTTTTATAAATTTATTTTTTAAATATCAATTCAATTAATATAATAGAATTGAAATATTTTATTTATCAAGGATTATTTTAATATAAAAATATTTATTTTAAAATTTGAATTGATATCTATTATCAAATAAGTAATGAATATATAATTATACTACACATTAATATACTTTCAAGTTTTTGTCAATATAAAATTTTGTAAGTATATTTAAGCAAAGATTTTGAAAGGGTGTTATAATATTTAATAAAGTCAATGGAGACAAAGCAAAAGTCAACAAAAGTATAATCAAAAGATAATTAAAAAATAATAAATTCTAATATAAAACAATTGAAAAATAATTAAAGGACATATAAAGAGGCATTAGGCCTACATATAACTAGATCATTAGGACTTTATGCAACATCCCAATCATCTTCTATATTTTTATTTTCAATAACTAATTTCAAAATCACTCAAGCATTTCACAAATTAACCTAATAGGGTAAAGAATCCAACACTTACCATCTTCTAATGATAATGATAGAATTTGTTGATTTAATGCCCAATATTTATAATAATATTGTATTAATAGTTATGAATTTAAAGTTGTTAGTTTTGATCTTAGTACTCATAATTGAATGAAATATATTCCTTAAATTTAAAAAAGAATGAATAATGTGATGCCACAATAGGGTTCAATTAGGGTTAGAGTTAAGACTAGGTTCTAGGGTTTAATTAGGCTTAGGAGCCTAGGGTTTTGCTTGTGGTTATAGTTATAGTTAGGGTTAGGTTTATATTATAGTTAGGCTTGAATTAACATTCATTTAGGGTTATGGTTCAAGTAGACTTAGGGTTATGATTATTATAATTCTAAATTCATCAAAATTATAGTTAGGGTTAAAATTAAGGTTCACTAGGGTAATAGTGAAGCTTAAGATTAGGATTAGAATTAGAGTTACAAGTGGAGTTAAAATTATAGTTATAACTACAGTTAGCGCTACGAGTAGAGTTAAGTGTAAAATAAGGGTTAGGTTTAGTGTCAAGGTCATACTAAAATTAGAACTAGAAGTAAAGTTACAATAAGGGCTAGAATTAGGGTTGCTTATGGTTAAGGATTGTAGTGGTGTTACAATTAGGGATACAGTTTTAATTGGGGCTAGGGATATAGTTAAAGTATGGTTGGTATTCGGTAATTATTATAGTTAGGTTTGGGGTTAAGATATAATTAGGGTTAGGGTTAGGGTTAAATTAGAATTATATTTTTATTAGGATTAGGGTTCAATTATGGTAAGGGCTAGGGTTCTACAATAAATATTAGGATTAAGGTTGGGTTTAATTAGGGTGAAGGTTAGGGTTCTACAAAAAATATTAGGGTTAAAGTTAGGATTATGATTGGGGTTCAAAAAGGGTTAGGGTCATGGTTAGGGCTTGATGATGGTTAGGATTAGGGTTCAATTATTATTATGATTTAATTAAGATTAAATTAAGATTCAATTAGGCTTAGGGTTCATTTAGCTTAAAGGGTTAGTGACAAGGTTGGGATTTAATTAGAGTTTATAATTAATATTAGAGTTCAATTAAGTTTAGGGTTCAATTAGTGTTAGGTTATACATAAGGTTAGGATTATAGTTTAATTTTAGGTTAGAGATCAATTAGGATTATTAATTAGGCTTCATTTATAGTTCAATTTGAGTTAAGGTTTCATAAGGGTTAGGGTTAGGGGTATGTGCAGGATCATGATGGGCCAAAATGTTGCGATATCTAAGTGATATGATGGTCCATGTAGTTGACAAAAAAAATTTACCCAAAATTGATGAAACGAAAAGGGTTTTTAAAGGAGATTCTTAGCTTTCCACCATATAAATTATGCTTTACTTTGAATTTAATAAATTTTTATTATTCATTTTCTATTTGAATTATGACTAAAGTCCTGATTGATAGGATGATTGAAAAACATCTATAGATTTCAAATGGTATCACATTTTTTGAATCCAAAACATGTGTCACATTCTATGTTTCACCTACTATAGGATTAAAAAAAAATTGAAATTCATGAAGTTTTGACCAAGTTAAGGTGGTTAGACATACAATTTTTTATATTTTAAAAATTTTGTAATAAAAAAATCATAATTAATTATTACTTGGAAAAAAATTACAAAAAAATATGCATCACATTGGGACATGAGTACCCTACTTATATCTAAAATATTATCATTTTATTGTGGTTAGGGTGGTCAGACAGACACCTACTTCTTATTTTTTCCCTGAAATTTAAGTACTACTGCATTGAAATTTCAAATTTTCACCAGATAGATTTATTTAAAAAAAAAAAAACCTAGTAGTTTAGAAACTTCATTCAATTTTCTAAAAATTATATTCTTAAATATTTTTGAAATAATATAGATAAATTATTCAAATTTTTACGTCAAGTTGCCTAACTCTGATTTTCTAAATTCTATTGCCACTTAAGGACCTAATTTTTCCATGATGATCCTACACATACCCTTAGGGTTCAATTAGGGATAAGGATAAGGATAGGGTTAGGGTTTAATTCTGGTTAAATTTTAATTAAGGTTAAGTTTAGTGTTCACTTAGGGTTAGGTTTAGCCAGTTCACTTAAGGTTCAAGTTGTGTTAGGTTTCTACAATAAAGTTTGTGGTAAGGGTTATGGTTAGTGTTCAAATAGAGTTAGGGTTAGGGTTAAAGTTATCATAAGCCTAACACTAACCTTACCTTAATCCTAATCCTAATCCTAACGCTTATCATAATTTTATATTTAATTTTAATCCTAACCTTAATCCTAAAACTAACCCTAACTCTATCTTGAACCATAACTATAATACCTATCTTAAACCTAAGCTTAATCTTAACCCCATTTCTAACTATAAACCTTATTCTATCTCGAGTTCGCAACCCAAATTCTAATGTTATCGCTAACCCTAACCCTAATCTTAATTCTAATAGTTATGCTAAGTTCAACCCTAATACTAAACCTAACTCTATCCCTAATATTAGGGTTGAGCTTAGCATAACTAATCCTAATATTAATTGTAACCCTAACCCTAACCCTACCCTTCATCCTAATTCTCTATTGAATCCTATCCCTTTAACCCTAATTCTAATGCTAACCCCAACCCTAATTTTTCTAATTGTATCTGTAACCCTACTTCTATCTCTAGTTTTAACCCTAATCCTAACCCTTCCCTTCATCCTAAGTACATCTCTAATCCTAACCCTTTAACCCTAATTTTAATTGTATCTCTAACCCTTACCCTAATTCAAATCCTAATACTAACATTAACTTTATCCCTACTCCTTAATCTATCTCTAATCTTAACACTAAACCTAACATTCTCTAACCCTAACACTAACCCTAACCACCTTTTAACCCTCTCTCCAAGTACCCTAACCATAACTACTTGGGTTGAGGCCTTAAAATTCCCTAAATAACACTTTTTCCTTCATGTTTGACTCAAGAAAAATGACTTATAGTTTCCTATACGGGTTTCAATTTTAACCTACCTCTCAAGACACATGAAGACTCAACGAAACAAATCACAAGAGGATAACCTTGAGCTTCCCACAAACACCTCTATATAGATATTTGGGTTCTAAGGTTCTCTTTTTGTCCATTGACTCTGGTATATGTTTACCTGCAAGTTACTTTCATTGTCAATATTCCAAGATATAATTAATCAAAATAAAATATTTATAATGATATAATTTGAATTGATAACTTTCTTTTTTTCATACCTTGAACGTGCTTGGTTTTGTATTATTGGAAGGATTATCACATAGCCTCCATCACTCAAATCCACAAATCTTGTCACTTAATGTTAGTAATCTAAAAATTATATCCTTAAATTTATGACCATTATTTTTACACCTTGACATACTAATGAAATTTCCAATTATTACTCATTGGTTAGCAACATCCTCACAATATTAATTATCTCAATTTAAACCCCTCTCCAAATTGAATCCAATCACAACAACTAGTTAATCAACTACAACACATTCAAACTTTAGCAATAAAAATCCTCACAAGTATATAGACATTACATTGAAAAAAACTACTTTATGAAGTTCAGGGAATTATGTGTGTCACAATAACCTATCAATATCATAACAAGGTTCATTGCATGCCCATAATTTTACACTAGAAAACATAACTATTTTTTTATTTTTAAAACAAGCATTAAACTAATTAACATGGTGAGTGCATGAGGTGTAACTTTAAACATGATATTACTCAAACACATTTGTAAGGACCTAGCTAAATCTAGAGCTCAAGTTAGGAATGAGCATAGTCGGGTACACCAATCTCATCATGCACATCCTAAAGCCAAATTATGAAATCCCTTTTCTTCACTTGGGTCTTAAGGTATGGAGTGTAGGCCATGCATAACCAAGAACAAATATAATTTTTTCTCCTTGAGGCAATTTATTGAATCCAAATGTAAATGTGTTTAATAGATATAAGAGATGTGTACATGGAGTTCATCTTAATTTCATCGTAGGGTTGAAGATGATTAGGGTGAGATCCCCTTATATAAACATATGATTCAAGACTTTCTACGAGTAAGTACTAGACCCCGAGGAAGGGTATGATCTTGACATTCTCTTAATAATAATCACAACCCCAAAGATGCATTCATATTATCTACAATAGTAATATGGTCCTTTGAATAGCTCACCCATGATAATAATATGTTTATTTACTCCTAGCTCGATCATTTAATAACAATAGTATTACTAGGCCATCTTAATAATATTGTCGACTATGAGTACTAGAACATTATTATCTAACCATAGATAATCTTAGACAATGGAAATATTATCCCCCAACTAATAATCTTCGTAACTATTACTAAATCTAACCCTAATGGGAATATTATTATTATTAATTCAACCAATAATAAAATATTAATGATATCAAGTTTCCACAATCCATATAAAATTGTTGCAATGGTTTCTGGTTTAGATTGTGTGAGAGTTTTGCATCATCTAAACCAGAAACCATTGCAACAATAAAATATTACTTATCCCTTACTTACATAATTTTATTGTTACCTAGTCATTATTTTTACTTAATCACAAATGGTCCTAAATAATACTAATACACTCATTTCCATAAAATTGAGTATTTGTTCATTAGTAACTATATTATTATTGTTTCAACAATCCTTTAGACATTAATAATGTTATTTCTATAGGATTCAAACTTGAACCCTAATAATAATGTTATCATTTAATTAGTAACTCGACAATAACTGAATTGTTACTTATTGATATTTCCAACATTGGAATGAGGTTAGATAGATATTTAGTTACTAATAATTTTATTTGTTCATAGTACTTCAAACACTACAAAAAATATTATTTACATTTACTTCCAATATACACTGTTAATGTCACTAGCATTTAAATAATATTATATATATATTTGAAATAATAATATTAACCTCAATAATTATGTTATTAGAATTATTCAACTAAAACTAAAATTCATTAATAACATTATGATTATTTTATCAAAATTTTGGTTCTTATCATGGATAGTTTCACATTAAAGACAATAATGATACTATTAATCAATCCTCAACAATAACAATATCTGATATTTTTATTTATTTATTTATTTATTTCTATGGAAATAATCTTAGCAATAGTATAATCATTGTCTAACCAAATAAAATATTATTATTAAATTAAAATATAAAACTATAACAAAAAAAATAAAATTATTTGCAATTTTAATGATATTATTATCCATTTAATAACTAAACATTCTTTTATTTACACTATATAATTATCACTGAAAGTACCATTCTTACAAAACCTCCCAGCAAACTCCATACTACCACACTCACACCAAAATTTAATATTGTTGTCCTTGCATTTGAGTTAATAGAGAGATGGGACTTAGGGTGACTTAGGTGCCTATTCCACTGGGTGTGAACGTGTCAGCCACACCTTTACATCTTCTTCAATCAATTGTCACTTCCAAGCGACCCATTATGCACATAATTAGTTGCTGCCATTAAAATGCCTTGCGAACTGAAAAAATTATATTACACCAATCGTATCAGACAACCACTGTGCAAGTATGACCATTCGCTACATGTAATAGGGACTTTAATTTTCTTGCAGGGTGACTCTATGTTAATGGCAGACTTAGTCTAGGCTGCACATTTAGCATTAGCCTTTAACTACAGTAGACGTACTCCATATTTGGGAGGATATGCAGCTGAAAGGTCTGAAATGATGTATTGAGCAGAAGGTAGCCCATACTCATTCTGGCACTTTTCTTAACATGAGTACAGGAAACTCCTATGCACTGACATGGTTTAACCACTGAGCAAATTATCTTCTTGGCAGTCGTTGTTTCAGACCAAATACAATGTTGGTTGTTGGGGGAAGGAATAGGCCATACTCATGATGTGGCTATGAAATTAATTAATGCACATATTCAAGTTAACCATACCAACTCTTGACCCTAGATGAAAGGAAAAGCATTGAAATGCAATTTGTGGGTAAGTTGGGGTTGGCAGACAAAGTCAAAGAGGCCATTGTCCCCTTGGTTTTTATTATATATATATATATATATATATATTTTATTTTATTTTCATGGTACTATCCTTCATAAACAGGATATCTCGATTGGGGCATCAACAAATCAAAATGGAAAGTTGATATTTGCACTACAAAGAACCAGTCAAATAAGAACAAAATCTTTTAGTTGGTCTCCAAATTTGAGACTGGAGGAAAAAAAGATAATCTATTGCATTGCTCCATCTTTTTTTTTGTGGAGTCTCCTTGTCACTCAAATTGCTCATGTTTTCTACCATGTCCAACCTGATGTGCAAAGAAGTTTGTGGACTATTTTATTGCAGCAAATTTTCTATGGATGACTACACTATTTATTCTCTTTCTTGACTTTAAACCATCAAGTATTTGTGATCTTGAGACGTATGCATTTTGAAAATCCGTTTGTTATTGTGCAGCAATAGAGGTATTTTGGGTCTCCATGCTATGCAGTTTGAAAATGAATATATTTATTATTATTATTTTCTTTTATAGAGATTTTGTTTCTTTTGAAAGAACAATTTTTTATTTTTTCTGGTTATTTCAAATCCATTGTATGCTCACAGTATTTTGCATACATTTTCATATGCATAAATGCTCACATATATCTTTTTTTTTTTTAAATCTCTATTGGCATTAGATAAATATGAAATACTAAGGCTGCAGGAAAGGAAAAATAAATGTTATACAACAATAATAGGGAATTTTATTTTTAAATAAATATAATGATTTTCCTGTGCTTTTGCTGCTGTGTTTTATTTAAAAAAAAGAAAACCAACAGCTAAATATACTTTAAATCGTGTTTGCAAAGTGCATAGAAAGAACTTACCGAGCTATTGTTATTTTTGTCTAACTTTTTCTTTTTCTTTTTCTCTTTTTTTTTTTTGGGACAGCTTTGTATTTTTGGTATTGACTGTTCTTTTCTTCTTGTTAATGGTGACTGTAAGTTCTAGTTTTATTTTATTTCGTACCTTTTAAAAATTTCCAGATTTCAAATATAGTATATTTGATAGCATTTTAATATACATATATGGGATAGATTTTCTCATATTCAAGCATATGATTGTATTAGTATATATATTGAATATATTTAACTATTTATTTATCTATTATTAAATATGTATATTTTCATATGTTTATATATATCAAAGGAAGTGGGTATATACATTTTGGAGTCTGTGTATATATGTAATTTGTATATATATATACACATCTATTTTATATTTATAATCCTTTATTCCATCCTCTCATATTTTTAAATATTCATTACTAAGAAAAATTTTCTTTTGAAATTGGTTAAAAAAAAGAAAAATAATATATATATATGTATGCATATCAACTCTTTTTTTCTTTTTCAATTTGTTATTTTTTTACCAATTTCCTCAAATTTATTACCCTATTTAGTAAACCATACCCATGGCTCAAGAATTTGTAAATAAAACTTTAACATAGAAATTCATAGACTTTTATTGATGCTTAATGTTTTTCATTTGCAATAAAAGTAAATATATTTAAACAATATTTCCATCTTGTTCACTACCCATTTAAATACACATATTAATCATTCATTCAATTACAAGAGAAGTAAAATTAGGTTCACATAGTATTTCCCTCAACTCTCAATAAAAATAGCTTTTAGTTCAAACATTTCTTCTAATACATATTTATAAAGTATCTCCTTTTACAATAAGATACAACCCTCTAAGTAAACCTTCCATATTACAACAAAATATTAGGAATATAATGAAAAAACCCAAATAAACAAGGCTTGCTCTTTTCATCATTTTATTGGATGGATGTGCAACCCATCTTTTAAACTTACAACATTACCAATATTATATAAACTAAATAAGCAATGAATTTATATGCAAAGGAATTTAGGAATTTAGGCTTGCTCTCCACCCTACCATAATGGCGTCATGGGGCCTCGTGGGCTCTAGCCATGCCCCCGAGCAAGGAATTCTTTTAGCTTCAAGATGATGAATGGAGTATTTTTTAAGTTTATCCAAAGGAATAAGAATAACAGTGTCAAATCTCATGCATTTAGGTTCTCTACTCTCTACTTTCAAACATGATCCATACAACATGCCACTTTCTTACAACAAATGAACAAAGGTAAAATAGAAGTAGGGGAAACTTATCTCTTTGCTTTAGGAATGGAATTTAACCCTTTTCTCCTTCTTTCCTCTCGAACCAAACCATCTTTATCACCATCTCCCCAACATGACTCCTCCTCTCCTCTTCCCATTCTTCCTACCATTCTCCCCTAAGTTCTCCAATAGGAGAAGTGGGCAATGCCCAAATCTTCGATCTTCTTCAGGTATATAGGAATCCTCCAAACCTACACTCTTTCCCACAAGTGCTCACACATGTGTGAGTCTTGTGCCAATTCTAAGAACTTTTGGGGAGTAGGAGGTTGAGAGTGACAAGTCACTCTTCCCAAGCCCCAACACATTTTGAATTCGTCACATTCATGACTATGGACTTTTGAGGGGTCTTTTCACACTCCAAGGACAAGCTCACATATCAAAAAGGTTCCAAACCCATAGGTATAGGTCCTAGGGGTCCATTCTTGTTCAAAAACCAAGGAAATTGACTCAATAATCCCTTTTTAAAATCCACACAAGAATCCATACGAATTTCCCACTTGGATAAGGGTTCCTAAACCCTAATCCCCCACTTACACCTCACATGACACAATTAAACACTCTCACAAAACAAATAAATAAATTATCCCTTTAATATCACCCTCACACCCTAGTCTACCAACACATTAACTCTATTTCCTTCTAAGCCCAAAAAGAAATCAAATACATAACCACAAGGGGATGTCTTTCCATTTTATTTCATTGGTTTTCTCTTCTCGTACTGGTACCTTGAATTTCCTACACATTATCAATGCAATCATTAGAAACAATCATAAATCTTTTTTTTTTTCTAGTTAAATATCCCAAGATTTGACCTTACAACAATTCAATTTAACATTTCAATTGTATTCCTTGATTTACATACATGCCTAACACACTCATGGAAATGGAAATGAAACAAAATGAAATACAAGAATATTTCCACATAACCACACTATTTATTTCTCACATCACATCTCACCATCTATTCAAGGAGACATATAACAAACTAGGGTTGTATCAATCACACACAAAGTGGGGTCTTATAGTTCACTTTTCATTGTAAAGATGGGAGAATCATATAGTCCCCAATACCGCAAGAATAATTAACAAGACAAGGATTATCTTTCTTTCTGAACTCAACTAAAAATTAATAATTCATAAATTATTTCTCTATGTCACATGCCATGTCACTAATGACACCCTCCTATGTGCTTTACTAACATCATGCAAAATAAGAGTACAAGGTTCATTAACTAGCCTAAAAGAGTTTTACTATTTCTAAAACTAAAGAATCCATGGAATTCTATTGAGTGACTTTTCTATAATTGCACACATACTTAAATCATTAGTTGATTCATTTTCATGGTCCACATGGTATACATCATATTTAATGCTACAAGAGCATACACCTCAAGGCTCCTATTAGATCAAGTCTACATAATTTATTAGTTTTCCTTCTCTAATTAATAGTGATGTACTCAACCAAGGGAAACACACAAATAATACATTACATGTAAGATGGGGTCCTACACTAACCCTAATCTTGATTCTAAACCAAACCCTAGCTCTAACCTAGCCCTAACCCTAAAACTATTCCCAACCCTAATCCTAATTCTATCTCTAATCCTAACCCTAACCCTGATCCTAATACTAACATTAAATCTAATAGTAATTATAATTCTATGTCTAACCCTAGCCATAACCCTAATCCTAATTCCAACTCCAACTCCAACCCCAACCCCAACCCTAACCCTAACCCTAACCCTAACCCTAACTCTAATCATAATGCTAACCCCAACCATAATCCTAATTATATCTCTAGCCCTAACCCTATACTAATCCTAACACTAATCCCAACCCTAACCTTAACCCTAAATAATTCAAAGTCTTTCATGTTGTGTTGCGATTACTACTAGCATATATATATTAAATTAATTTAATATATATAAAATACGCCAAGAGATATCCTTCTCTAGACGCCAACCCTAACCCTAACCCTAACCCTAATCATAATGCTAACCCAAACCATAATCCTAATTATATCTCTAACGCTAACCCTAATACTAATCCTAACACTAACCCCAACCCTAATCTTAACCCTAAATAATTCAAAGTCTTCCATGTTGCGTTGCAATTGTTACTAGCATATATATATTAAATTAATTTAATATATATAAAATACGTCAGGAGATATCCTTCTCTAGGCACCTATTATATTTTTATGTGAGAAATTGATTTATAAAATAGACACCTGGAGAAGGATATCTCTCAGTGTATCATATATATATATATATATATATATATATATATGTTATTTTAAATGTGCATAATATAACTTTTTATGGCTAGTAATTTTTGGGTATTAGAATAACTATTTTTTCTACTTAGTTTGCAATACCATCTCAAATATTTGGATCAATAGAATTGTAGAAAAGTAATATTTTTTTGAAAGAGATTTCCAAAACCTACCCCTTGATTTCAAAAAAATCTACCTTTTAACACTTAAACTTTTTAGCCAATCATTTTGATGAAAGGTAATTTTTAAAATTTATAAAGTGAAATATTTTCCAAACAACTTATTAATAACTAATTAGACAAGTCAAAACAAAATTGATTGCGATAGACAACCTAAGACAAATACTAATAATGATAATTAATTAATTAATTAATTAAAAATAATAATTTAAAATAATGATATTTGATATAAAAAGATTAAATAATACAACTAATTATTAAAATAAAGTGGCTATATCAAAATATTATCTTAATTATTCAAAAAAAAAAATAATATATATATATATATAAAGTACAATCAAATAATAAATAAATAAAAATAAAGATTTTACAAAAAGATTAGAGGGGTTTAAGTGGAGGAAAATTGGAAAAAATTAATGAAACAATTTTCTTGGTTGAAAATAAGTTAATAAAATATTTTTTTCTTTCTATTTATCTTGAAATTATTTTGAAAATTTTAAAGAAAATTTAATAATACAATAATAAAAAATAAAATATTAAAAAAAATTATAAATAAAAAGGAAAATGAGTTTATAAAATTTGAATGAGGAAAAGAATTATATTTTTATATTAATTTATTGGAGCCAATTAGAAAAGATAGTTTTTGTTGAAAATTTAAATATATTTTTCTTTCAATAAAATTTAAATTAATAATCTAAATTAATTTAATTTTTTATTAACTTTTTCATAAATTATAATTAAAAAATCTATTCATCTAATTGGATATTTTTAATTAAAAACTTAAACTATAGTAAAAATAATAATATTTAATTGAAGTAATTAATTAAAATATTAAGCTTCACTTCTTTGTAGCATGGACTTAGTCTCAATAACCTGTCCTTGATGCATTAAACATATACCAAGATTTCACATCTTGTCGTGTCTGTTGTGTCTACTTCAATTGATAAGACTTTCACACGTACATAAGAACAAACAAAAAATTACTAAACATTCTAAGAGAAATTTGAAATTTGAAATATAATAAAAGATCTATGATACTTTAATCAGTCTACATAGGATCTTGACTATCGTGGTTGTCAAAATTATGTTAAGGGGTTTTGTGAAAACACTTGTAATATTACATCTATTCCCACACAAGTTCCCAAGTATTATTGTAGCCTTTTGTTCTATAAAAACTTGTGTTTTCTTCCCTTGAGATCTAATAGGATTGGCTCTTTTTCCATTGAATGTCAAACCCTGATGAATCAAGTTGAGCTTGTTCTTCGACAGTGAAATCCGATCATCTAGTCTATTGCATCTCTACAAAGATGGTTATTTAGAACCACATCAAGATAAAATAATACTTGAGATGAAGAGGATCATATGACTTCCAATATTTATTTAAGTATTTGGGATTGATAATTATTTTACCTTGAATCTAGGTCTAGCAAGTACATTGTCTAGTGACTTGACCAAAGAAATAGTTGCTCAGTGACTTGATCGCTTCAATTTTATGTTTCATGTCGATTGCCATGTCTTTCAGAATACTATCTACCAAGTTGTCTCTTGCATTAATCACACCCCAAAATATAGTTATTGTTTTGTCAGTCTCTTTGTCCACCAACTTCAAGACACAAAAAATCCCATCATAAATGGAACATTGAAATATACCCTCTCATTACAAGAATACATTCAACCAATGGAAATCTTAGCCATATTAAAAAAATAATTTTTTTTGCAATATCATTCATTTCAAACAATCAAAATCAAATACACATTAAAACTAAGACAAAAAATAAAATAAAAAAGATAACACATGCTTCAACAAAATAAATTCATTTGAACCAATCAAATCTTGGTCAAATCTCACATTCAAAATCCAATTACACATTGAAACCTAGTGGGATATTCCTTTACTTGATAGCTTTTCCAAATAACTCAAGTACTAGCACTTTCACAAAAAAACAAAGAGCTATCATAGAAATTAAGGAACCTTTTTTTTTTGTAACAACTGTCCCAATTAAGAAAATAATTTTTGCCCAATTTTTTATTTTTATCTACTTGATCTTGTTGGGAATCCAAATTCCTATTATCCATCTATCAACTAAACAACCAAGGGTAACTATCATTGGAATGGAATGCTCCTAGACTAATGACCATCTTGAGCATAGTACTGATTCTAGACTCTTGTCCATCTTGAGCATAGTGTTGCCCCTAGAATATTGTCCATCTCGATCTTAGTGCCACCCCTAGACCAGTGTCCATCTCAAGATTAGCACCACCCATAGACTATGTTCCATCTCAAGCCTAGTACCAATCCTAGTCTTTTGTCCATCTTGAGCCTAGTACTACTCCTAGACTATCGTCCATCTCGAGATAGTACTATTCCTTGGCTCAAGCTTAGCATTGAACTAGAAGTAGGTTCCCAACTCAAGCTCGGCAGGTTCCCGTATTAGTTGCAACCATGTATAACACTTCTAGTTATTCTATTAAGAGAAATATAGACTCTTATACTCCTTATAGTAGAGGCAAAATAAATCGTCATCCCTTTGTAAGGAATTTTCTAATTCATTCTATCCATTAGGAATAATTTTAAGACATGGACTCATAAGGGCTACACTCTCATAATACCACCAATGAGTTTAGTTAAATAAGGAAGAATTCCCTACCAATTAGATGATGATAAAAAATATAAACACATGGATGGATGGATGTCCTATTAGCCTATTGAACGAATGGTAATGAGCAAATTTACCTAAAGCTAGAATCTAGCATATTATCTAATTATTTGCACATACTTGTGCACCACCATTGTTTGAGAAAATCAGTTCACCAAGTCAAATATGGAATGAGATTTTATATTCTTGGTATCAAGATTTTGACCATCACTACTACTGAGAAAATCAGAACATTAAAGTATAATGAAAAAATTTGTTCAAGAGTGGTTTACCGAGTTATTCAATGAAGATAATTATGGAATATATATATATATATTTCTTTAAGGGTTTTTGATAGCTTCTAGTGGATCTAATTTCAAGAAAAGTTTAGAAATGTATCTGTAACAAAATGCACACATTTCTAGCTATGTCACATACTATACTACATGCAACAAATTATGTATATAGCCTTCATATGTAGCAGCAAAACCAACAATAGTCTATAACAACAAGTGTATACAAAAAAAAAAATTGGCCTAGAAATATGTATGCACAATTGAGTGTATGTGACAGTAATGTATGTATCAACAAGATTTGTAATAGAAATATGTATGGTGGGCTTATGTTATACATTTGGGGCTTGAAGTCATGATGTTGTGAAAGCACTATGTTCTTAATAGCTAACACACTACCAAGAACATAGTAGTTTCATAACATCCTATTGTTGATTGCATTATGCACCTATAAAATGCAACCTTAGAGTAGGACAATACTCCTAGACATCATTAGTTTAGCTTGTGGGAAAAGTATATTATCACATTATTGTTATGAATAGTGGATCTATAAGTGGCTATATTGATGTTAGGGACTTCCCATAAAAAAATGACCAAAATAGAGCCTTTGAAGGGCTTGAAAACAAGTTCACAAAATATATTACCCTGTTTTATGTTTTTCATCTAATTCAGATTTAAAATAACACCATTATCACTTTTGTACAAAATATTATTTCTACACTTCACATACAGTTGAGTGCAAACAATGTAAGGGAAAAATAAATGGTTCAGATTACCAAGTAGTTTCCCTTAAACCAAGTGTACCTACTACCAACTTGTGCTTGCAGCCCAATAAGGTTGGGCTTTAACAACAGTTGTTAAAAGGGGTAAGAAAAAAAACTTGAAATGCAGAGTCATCCAATCAAACTATGTTATCTTGATGAGGAATTGTTTGGTGATCATGTTACCAAAATCATGTAACAACTAAAATCAAGCTGTTACATAATCTAGATAAATAAAAAGTGCCCTAGTAAGGTAGGAGAGATTCAAAAGACTGATAGGTGATCAAATTAAAATTACTTTTTAGATCATATTTCAGATGTGTTCATTGCAGTCCATTCAATACAATTCAGAAAAAGGTACTTATAATTGTCAATTGCTCATAATTATAAACATATGTTTCAAATAATTTTCAGCTCATGTTATGTAATTGATTCATAAAAGAAGTTACACATAAGTCATTACATAAAATGAAATAGTTGATATATTTAAAAGATCTGAGTGTTTATTTATATAATCTCACACAAGTTGTGGGAGTAATTGTATCTGATAAAAGATAAAAGAACAATTACATAACATGGAAAGAAATTATATAGAAACAAGGATGGGACCCATAATTTCCTGGGTGAATGATGAATCCCATTGTCTGAGGTTGCACCAGCATCTTGAGTTTCCCAAGTGATAGCTCTAGGAGAAAACCTGCAAAGGGAGGGAGAAAAAAGATGTTAGAGCTTGAGGTACATCCTTTATCCTATATACATCAAGTCAAGAGTACTTGATATTCTATATCTGATTAGAAAATGGAATGAACAAAATGAAGGAGATTAGAATACATTAGATGCAAATACCAAATCATTAGATGAATCAGAAAAGAGAAGCATCAAATCATACAAATCATAATAGAGGTTTCAACCTCTATGTTTTTTATCTAACATGTTCAAATTCATTGTGGAGGTATAGGTACAATTGTCATTGCAAGATCATCTTATTCAAACATCATAGTATGTGGAGGAAAATTTGGCTCCCACAGGGGTTGATCCCAACATATTATAAAATAAAATCAAATTCTTTTGGATAGTTACATGGACAACAAAACCAAATCTTCATAGGGCAGTCCTTATGGCATGGTCAAAAAGAACAGTCATCACAAGGATGGTTGAGTAAGCAAGGGGTAAGACATAATAGATCATCATTATCTAAGGAACATGAAGACAATGGACTCTAGGAAAATAGATCCATGAATGGACAACTATGAGCATGATTGAGTGGCAGCTAAAAGCCTTAAGAATAGATCTATTACTTGGGGTAGCAATATGAAAGATGCTAAAAATCAAAGTAAAACCATCTCAATAGTGGATTGTGCAATGTCAAATGTAAGGATTTGAACTAATGAAGCCTACAGTGGCATGAAGACAATCACCAAGGTCATAATCATCAAAATAAATGTTGCAGTCATCAAAGTGACAATCTTCTTTGAACATGATAACCACATATGAAAGCATTTAAGGAAGTAATATTTGCATAAAGGAGCAAGCCCATTGTGTTATGAGGATGCTAAATAATATTTTACATGACCAAACCTTTGAAAATAAAGCACTCATCTAATGAATTAAGGGTAGTTAAGTTTGATAACTCAAAAATCAGGAACTAAAGAATGGAATTGCATTCTTGAATCTATTTGTGTTCTTAGAATTGACAATTACCCACAAGAGACTATTGCTAATAATTTTTATCTAGTGCACAAGAAACTGGAGGACCATGTTATTGGACAAGTAAATGAGAGTAACACTATTCATAAGGAAAAAATGAAATATTTTTATTGATGATTGGTGGGTACAATCTATGTTGATGGCTGTGGGTTTATACAGTGGAGATAAACTTTGATTTGTATAGAATGTGGAAGATTTCCTACAAGGAATGGGTTTATGCAACATAGGAGGCCGTATGTTGATCAAGTCTAATGGATGGATATTGAGATCCTCTCAAAGACAAATTATAGTCACAAGGGAGAGGACCAAACCCCTATGTAATGAAGACAATAAAGGGTTCCTTTGAGTGAGCCCAGGTACATCGAGCTTTGAAGCTTGATAAATAAGAAAAACTCCATATTTGAAACTTGCAAATAAATGTTTTTAAGAAACACAAAAGAAAGATTATTTTATTCATTTTCATTCATAGGTAAACACTAAGAACAAAAATTACAAGGGACAAAATGAAACTGTGCTACCTTCAGAGAGGAAAATACCACAAACAAACACTCAGATTCCATCACTTTTTTGTTACATTTCGAGAAAATATGCTTTTCTTTCATAGAAAATAAGGAGTCTTATAGAATTTCAATTAAAAAGAGTAACTTACTAGTAGTGTGGAGGAATTTAAATCTTGTAGAGAATCATCAAGAGGCTCAAACCTTGGTGGTGTAGCAAGGTAGATGTTTGAAGAACAAAAGAATGCATAATGAAGCCCACAACCAAAGATTAGGTCTTTTCTTATAGGTTTTCGATATAAACCTAATTTGGCCAATCAAGTGATTTAAATCACTTTATTTTACAAAATTAATAAGAATCAATACCCTATCCATGAGCAAGTATTTTATTTATATTGCCAAATTCTTGGTCAAATTCATGTCAACTTCCTTCATTTTTGTATGAACTTAAAAAAAAAAAACCATGTAATCAAATATTAAAATTATAAATTATAAATTAATTTAATATTTTCATGTAAAGCATAAATTAAACAATTGCATACAAAATATTAAAACAAGTCATAACTGATTAGCTTTAATATTGATTAAAATAGTCATTTTTGTTCCAAAAATCATTCAATGGCTAAAAGAGAAGTCAAAACTAAAGTGTTATGGGTAGATTGGGAGTTTTATCTTTGACCTGAAGTCAATCTGGAGTACCTTCAAAGTTCATTTTCATGCAAAATTAGAAGGGAAGTGAAACTGGAGTCTTTAGCCCTGATTTTCAATCAACTGCACTATTTTTGGAGTCAATTTTGGTTAGACTAGTTAAGAGGAGTTTCAAGCTATTTTAGCTCAAGTTTTGTAGTAGTTGTGGGCCCCCTTTTTGGGTATCTTCTTCTTTTCTCATAAATCACTTTGGAGGAGATATTTTTGAGTGCAGTTCACTACGAGTGCCACCTCTTGGTACTTAGATACTCATTTTGTATATAGAGGAAAAGACAATATTTTTTCCCTAGCTCTTACATATCTTTTCTCTTGCACACTACAAATATTGAGAAGTTTTGTAACTCATTTTATAGATTTATATAGAGAAATAGGTTACAAGTTACTTTTTATTGTCATTTATGTAGTATTTTCCAGCTATTTTAGTTCAAGATTTATCAATTTTACCTTCTCAAATTAATGTGAGTGTCTTTATGAATGATTTTGATGATGTTAATGTGTTTAAATCACCAAAACCTCTAGTTTTATATCATTCATTAGTGTACATGCACAAAACCAATTCTTTATCACAAGTCCTAGGTTGTGCTTGTGTTTATTCTCTCTTCCAAGTTGTGAATCATTTTGCATGTTTATATCATTTTTGTGCATCACCTCTTAGAAGTAGTTTTTAAATTCAATCAGTTATCCTTCTTAACCTTTCCCCAAATAGATACCATTAGTTTTCTAGTTTATCCAAATGAGAACCAACCCATAATTTGGAGATTCACCTTAACTATGAGCAACCCACAAGCTCAAAGGTGTTTCAATGTTACACAAGATTGTTCAGCCTCCAAGCTTAGCATCAGGGTGTAATCCTACGTGTTAACAACTTTTGGCACACTTGGTGGGATAGTGTATTGTTCCAACTCACAAGAAACTTCATTATTATTGTTGTCTTGGTATGAACAACAATATTTTTAGCCTTTTGAGGTGAGAAAATTCATACTTGGTGACTCCATTCTCTGATTTTCTATGCAAATCTAATACCAAAAAACACATGAAAAAGATACAAACAAGGACAAGTGCAAATCCGTTTGACTATTTGCAGCTATCACCACCAAGAAGAAGAGCCAAGATAGTAATAAGGATACCCACCACACCAAGATCATGCTCTACACCTCCAAACTATAGGCTTGCAAGTCTTTTTCTAGTAGTTCTAGTACCTAATCTGCAAATACCAAATCTACAAGTACTAGTAGCTCCAATGACAAGAGATTTTGCGTTTGTGCCATTTAATGGGGGTAGCCCATTGAATTTAGCTCAACACAATGGAATTCCAGTTGTTGCACTCAAAAGTTTACCCATGTTCATGGGTGAAGATTAGACCACACCCATAGAACACATAAGAGATGTGGCTTCATTATGTGGGGTTCATCATATTACTGGAGAGAACATTGTAATTAGGCTTCTAGTAACATCATTCAAAGGCAAGGAACTCCAATGGTTTAGAGGTTTACCTATTAACTCTATTGCAACATGGGATGACTTAGGAGATAAATTGAATAGGTAGTTTCAAGATAAATATGATCATTTATCTCTAGTTGAATAAATGACAACTATTAAGAGAGCTCCACAAGAACAAATGAAAATTTTTAATTTCTGATTCCAAAATACTTGGAATGGAATTCTTTCTATGATAAGACCCTCTATTGATCATGAATTTTTATATTATCTTAAGGCTCTCAATGGTGATATTGTGGTAATGATTTAATCAATGGGTGATGTGATGTTATCAGGAGCATTCGAAGTTGCCATTAAAGCTAAGAATAGCCTTATTCAAGCTGGTAAAATTGCACCTAGGCCTCCAATGCTTATATTTCCTAATACTCAACCTATAATGTCTATCCAAATACCTCAAATTTCTCCATTACCTATTGTTCTAACCTTAGGCTATAAAGCATCTACTTAGAATAGTGCTATTCTAGCCCAATATCAAGAGTTGCAAGAGATTAAGGGGATATTGAAGACCTTTGGTAATGATTTAAAGAATATCAAGAATCAGGAAGGTCAAAATCCAAGACCATATCAGCCTAATAGGCCACCTTATCAAGTTGATTCTTAGGCATAGAGAAAGTCTTATAATCCTAGACCTTTTCAACCATATAATCCCAATGTTCCTAGTGCTTCAAAGGAGTTAGTTCATGTCAAAAATAACTTGGTACAAGATACCAATTGGTGTTTTCCATGCAATCAACCACACAATCAGTCTACTTGTCTCAATGGAATGATGAATCAAGCATTTATGGTGCAAAATCATGTTGTTGTCTAGTAGAGTGTGACTAGGGAAAATCATGAACAACAAGGTTCACAAAATGATTAAGGTACTCTTGATGTTTCCTTAATGAATTGGAAAGGTAGTGATTTCTATGGAGTGAATCAATAAGGGAAAAATAAGTCTTAAACCTCTATTGTAGCCAATACAAGGTCAAAGAAAAGGGTTGTTGATTTAGAACAACAAGCAAATAAGGACAAAAATCATATTTCTTCAACTCAACAAGGTCAAGCCGGGCCCTCATCTTCCAAAAATATTCATATTTTGTCAAGGGGTCAAGCATTGATTAGCAAAGAATATCCAAAGGTTCAATCACAACCTTTTCAATCCCAAATTGATGTTGTTGTTTCAAAGGTACAACAAAAGGTTAGTACTACTGCATTTAATATTGTGGATCACATGAAGAAAGCTATTGTTAGTTTGTCAATGTTGGATGTTTTACATATTCCTAGGAAAAAAGATTTATTGCAAGATGTTTTAGCTAAGATTTCAATTTTTGATGAGTCTGGTAAAGAGTAGCCCAAAGTTGTGTTAACAAACAATCCTTAAACTAAATGAGCAATCAACTCAAGGGGATAAACCACCCCTATTTTATGCCATTCTGATTATAGGCTAGTACTTAGTACACAATTGTATGATTGACTCAAGCACAAGTAGCTTTGTTATGCCAAAGAAATTAGTGGATAAACTAGGATTAGCGTATGATCCTCTCTTAAAGGGAGTGATTCAATTAGATGGTACAACTATATGATCAGTTGGAGTGATTAAAAATCTACCTCTTACCTTACATGCTGTGGATGCTAAAATCTGAAAACGAAATCATCTCAAACCATTTCATGTTGTTAGCACGAAAGTTAGTTTAAAACAACAAATTTAACATCCCTATGAGATATTCATTCATGTCTAAATATGCAACTAATGAGCATAAAAGCAGGTTAAACAGAAGCATATAAAAACATGATTAAACCTTCATCCCATAATGGATTGGTGCCACCATTGTTTTGTAGTAAGCAGCCCTTTCCCAATCCTCGAACAAGCTAAATGATGGTATGAGTAAGATTAATTCTCAAATGAAGAGAATAACATTGCATGAAGATGTG
Organism: Sequoiadendron giganteum; assembly: GCA_007115665.2. Taxonomy (NCBI): domain Eukaryota; kingdom Viridiplantae; phylum Streptophyta; class Pinopsida; order Cupressales; family Cupressaceae; genus Sequoiadendron; species Sequoiadendron giganteum. The sequence goes on from CM021107.1 coordinate 582,254,164, forward strand.
GATATTGAACTAAATTTGAGTATAGTAAGTCTACTCAAAATTGTGGATGAAATTGGCAAAATTAGTTCTCAATTGTAGAGAGTAACTTTGCATATGAGTTGTGTGTCCAAATTGAGGAGAAGAGTCTCCAATTTATAGATTTCTAAATTGGAAAAGAGAGTTAAATAGAGCAATGTGGGATCATTCAACATCTAATGGCCAAGTGCCGTTTGTCAAGATGTGAATGGCTGAAGGTTGTGCACATTTTGGCCAAAGTGCCAATAAATGCAATTAGGTGGCATTTCAAATTTGAGAAATGACATGTGAGAGGGAAAAAGGAATGAAATAAATGTCAACTTGGCTCAATGCACAAGGACATGTAAGAGGAATGAATGCCTTGTTGGATGTACAAATCCACTTGGCCTTTTTGAATTGAAAAGAGGAATATTCTCTTTTTGATGCTTTGTGAGGGAAAATAGGAGAATTAATAAATCAAATTAATTGATTTATTGTGCAAGTTGCATTCTCTAGAGGATTTTAGTGAGAGGGATTAAGTTAATCATGGATTTGATTAGCTTAATGAAGAATTATGTGATGTGACAATTTAGACTTAGATTCAAGTCAGAAATTGAGAGGAAATGATTTATTAAATAAATGATTTGATTTATTTAACCAAAGAGAATAATGTTAGATTAAATCAAACAAGGTTCAATTTAATGAGAAGACTTAGGGATTAATTAAATAAAATGATTTATTTAATTAAAAGAGGAATTACAAAAATAATTAAATAAAATTGATTTATTTAATTAACAGGAGATGAAGAGTGATGAATTTAATCAAATACAGATTGTTCGTTTAAATGACTAGCAAAAGAGATGATTCAAGATGAAATGGTGTTAATAGATCAGGATTCAATGTGTCAAACCGAATTGTACATTTTCCATGTCTACATTTTGCCCCTCTTTGAAGCAATGTACTTGTTGCATTGGTTCAAATAAATAAACTGCTATGATCAAAAGTTAAAAATTTCTCAATTTTTCAAATGCCCCACTATTGCCCCAGTGGAAGGATAATGTTGGACATATTGCCCCCTCAAGAGATCGAGCGGAAATGTTCAATTTTTCGATCGAGATCGAGATAAAATGCGAGAGGAGTGGTTCTCTTGATCAGAGGATGAAATTTCTTTGATGTAGACAAATCTGATGATGTATAGACAGTCATCGGCCATGGGTAGCCTCATGTATATTTTGATACAGTGCACTAATTTTAGATAGACATGTTAGTAAAGATAGAAGAATAAGAAGAATAAGATGATGGAAGGAGGATCCACAAAAGTTCACATTATTACCGATGATGATGATGCATTGCTTACCAGGAGTTGGGATTTTCAAAGGGCCAATTACTTTATGTTTGATAACACACATAGGTACGATGCATCAAGGTATAAAGGACCAGGATGGCGTTGTACCTAGTGTGATGGACTTTGAATCGCCAATCAGATAGGAGTACTCTTGTTCACACTTGACAAACATAACCTTATTCAGAATGCAGTTCAGATATTCTAGGCATCTCGCGCCAAAACATAAAAAGGCAAGCCTGCTTATGTGGTCAACAAGATACCTAAAACATCCTTCCTACAAACAAACAATGTACGCCTGGCAAAGTTATTTTACAAGGATATCCAACAAGCACAATAGATAAAAAGATAATGATCGTTGCCCCATTCCTTTCTCTCTAAACATGTTTTGTTTAGGCATCATCGAGAGGTCCTTGGAATGAGCGCAAAATAAGATAAGTCTAAAAAGACCAAAATAAAGTAAACAAACAAGCTAATGTTCTTCATACTACTAGCCAAGGCTAACTACTGTGAGGGGTACCTGATGCTTATGTCCATCGCAGGAAAGCTTCATCCTAGGACATGTAGTGATCAGGGTTTTGGTGGGACTGATTGGGTGATAAGCTATTGATACTCTGAGTTGACCAACTTGCTTGCTTACTGACCTAGACTTGAGACTTTAACGATTAAGCGTTCACTTTGGAACCTGCTACACTTATTTCTGACTGACTCATCAAAGGGTGAAAGATACAATTGTTTTATTATAAGTGATGACAATCATGGGTGAAAGCTAGATGAATTGGACACCATTTTGGTTTTTTCAGATATTTTGAGGCTGTTTTTTGGAATTTTCACATTTTACGATGAATAAACTAACCTAAAGACCTATCGTAGGGGTCTTGGGAGCTGATCCATAGATTAGCCTTGCCTACATTATACACACAGAGACCATGTAGTTCGACTGATGACAGACTTGACTTGAGGATAAGATGGACAAATGGATTGCCATTTTATTGCTTAAAGAACTGACTTAAGATGCAGACTAGATGGGCAAATGGATTGCCAATGCGACAGATGCCTAAAGGACTGACCTAACCATCTCGGGGGATGATCAAAGATCAACCTTTCCTACATTCAAGCTCAGAGATGACGTAGTTCGACAAGGTGGAAGACTGATAAGACTAAATGATGAAATTTTGAAGATTTTCTGATATTTCGACATGTTTTTGGATTTTTTGATTTTTTTTGAATGTTTTTGATTTTTTGATAGATTTTTGAATGTTTTTGATTTTTTTGCATGATTTTGACAATTTGGATATGGATATGTGATGATATCAGTGCTCTTTCTTGGGATTTTATTGAAAACCAAGCTTAATGTTGATCGATCGGATTGATGAATTGATAGTTTGACTAAGTGTGTTAAGTCAAACAAAAGTGATAATGCACTTGTAAATTCCAGGAAGTTGTGTTATCCTAGAGTAAACTCGTACAAAAAGGATAATTTGGCTAGGTGTGTTAAGCCAAACAAGGTGATGATTTGATAATTTGGCTAAGTGTGTTAAGCCAAACAGAGTGATGATAATGAACTTGTAAACCCAAGGAAGTTGTGTTATCCTAGAGTAAACTCGTGCACAAGATGATAGTTTGACTAAGTGTGTTAAGTCAAACAAGGTGATGATTGATTGGATTTGATTGATCAAGATCGATAAAGCTTGATTTGGAACAAAATAACTTTGATGATTTCATGTGATGTTGACGTGCATATTAGATGCGACTGATATTGATTGTTGGATTGATGTTCGACAAAAGATAGAGCATGATTCCCATCAAAATATGTCATGGGCTAGTGATTTGGATTTTGGATCACAAGTTATTTAACCAAGTTGATTTCACATTAGCCAATGTTCGGATCGCTTCATAAGCTAGAGGATATATATCAAGATTTATTCCTGAAGCAAGATGCAAATATCTGCCCCCAGTGTCTAGCAATGTTTGAACGACCATGGGTAGATTCTTGGATGAATGGATATGGATTATCTTACGATAAGATAACGGTGTTCCAATAGAGGATTCTCATACAGATAATGCTTCAAGGCTCAGATAGCGTTGGATAGGATGGGATCAATGAAAATGACCCATGTCAAGATGTTTACCATAAACAAGTATAAAGTATGTACCAAAATTGGTATCAAGATTAAGGTAACTTGGACCTTGGATGCAGATGGAAAATGAATTGGATAAACGGTTCATGGATGAACAGATGATATGGTTGGAATGCTAGCTTTATTATGGATGTGATAAGATGCTTTCTCCTAAACTGGCACATGTAGATGCTCGATTCTACACATGATGCCTATTTTCCAAGTTTTCATCATGGTACTTGTCCAAAGCGCCACCGAAATGGTTTTCACTATACGACATTTTTTTCTTTACTATTTTCAATCATTTTTCTGATTTTTATTTTGTATTTTTTTGTATTTTCTGAGAGATTTTAAGCTGATGTTGAACCACCTGGTGGTGCTGATGTTGATGCTTCTGTCATAACATGCCATCGGTATCCTATTTGAAGAAGTTGCTTTGCTAAGATACGTGCACTTGAATACAACTTTTGAGATCCTTGATCTGCTTTGCTGATAGTGGAGTTAACTTTCTCTTTGTGCGCACATCGCGATAGAGTGCCTTTTGAATCCTTATGATGAAGGTTCATCACCAATACATGGTCAATGTGAGAGTTAAAATATTATAAGTGGAGGCATGGATGGTGGAGTTTGTTTAAGAATAAAAGATGGATTGGTTGTCAGTTTGGAGCCTTTGACTCTCCAAACTTGGGAAGATGAGCAATGATGGGTGGATATGGAAGTGTATGTGGAATTAGGACCAACTACTTGATACACTTTGTATGTTGCTTGAGAAGCTTTATTTTGCTTTTGTGGACATCTTTGATGGATACTTTTCCCTTTTTTATTTTTCCCCATAGTTTCTTTGACTGATGGAGTTTGATAGGGATAATATTTCTTTGAATTCTATACGTATTTGATTTGTCCTTCATGCTTTGCTACTTTTTCCTTGATAACATTCTTCATGCTTTGATTAAAATATTTATTTTGACGTTGGTCTCAATTTGTGGATGGGGTGATGGGTGGATGAAGATTCACGATGTGGTGGGTAGTAGTATTGGCATTGGTTTCATCATAAGGATTCTTCATGCTCCCTATGTTGATGTTTGCTTGAGATGAAGTTGCCCCCACTATGGTGATAATAGCACCTTTGTTCTTTGACTCTCCTTGTTTTAAGATGTCTTGTTTAGAATGCATTCTCTGACGAATGACCTTTGTCGATGATATTCCAATTTGCTGCTTTGTTGACTCTGGAATATCCTGTTCATTCTGACCTGTTTCCTTAAGTGGATAATGTTGGATATCTTCTTACATGATGTCCTCAGTCTAGATTTGGGATATATTTGATCCTGATGTTGATAATTCAGTTTGACTGTAGGAACCAATAACCTGCCCTTTTTGTGCAATAATGTCAGGAGTAAAATAATCCTGTTCTCAATGAAGACCATCTACGTGTCCATCCAAGGAAAGCATCTCATGGGTAGATGGAGGAGTATGTGCTATGTGGATGTGATCATTATTTGTGACATCTTGTAGGAGAGTGGCCATCACCTCATTATAGTATCTTGCATATAAAAATTCTTGATCTTGATTAATGTCGGAATTGCTTTCAACATGCTTTGGATCAAGTTCTTGACATGGGTCACTTTCAAAGGATGGATTTCTTTCAAAGGGTTCCTGGACATCGTCATAAGGCATTGGAAGTGGCTCAATATCCTCTTGATCTTTGAGTGGAATTGGATCAAATGGTGAGTTGAGGATTCTTTCACTGTTCACAACCATGAGGTTGAAGGATGTCAATATGCCTTGGGAGAGGCCATTGCTAGACCTTGGGGATGGATGTTGATCATGCTTTGGAATAAGTTCTTGAGATATGTCCTCTAACTCAATGGGTGATGTCGAGACATTTTCAACATGATCATTTATGGATGGATCTTGGTTTATGTCAATAGGGTCAAATAACATCAACACTCCTTGAAATAGATCTTTGTAGGAGGGGTCTTGATCATGACTAAAAAATGGCTCTTGATGTATGTTGATTTGATCATCTGATGAGGTGGAAACATCTTTGAGGTGTCCATTCATGGGTAGATCTTGATTATTGTTTTTGACAACTATGGTGGGAATCTGTTGCAAGCTCTACTGAGCGAGTAATTCCTATGTTTGCTGCTGAGCCAACAACACTTGTTGTTCGTCATGTTGTTTTTGTGCCAATAAAGCTTGTTGTTGGTCTCGCTGTTGTTGTGCCAACAAAGCTTTTTGTTGGGCTCTTTGTTGTGCTACTTTTTCTTGGATTGCTTGCAATAGTGCCCGTAATTGTGCTTGCGCTTGCGCTTGTTGGGCTACTTGAGCTGCTTGTGCTTGTTGAGCAACTAGCTGTGCAACTTTTTGGGCTTGGAGTTTCTTTTTGCAGGAAGCTTCTTGAGTGGCTTGCAACATGATGGAGAATGAATTGGTCGTGTTGTGTTTTGGCGGTGGTGGCGGTGGATTGGGAATGGTGTTGATTGTTGGGATTGCTTGAATGGTTGCCATCGGTTGTTGCGATCTTGATGGAAAAATGGGATGATTTGGTATGATGTTTTGATTTATGAAGGGGGTGTTGCTCGGATTTGGTTGATTGATGGTTGGTAAAGGGGGAAGACTCATGCCTTGATTTTTTGATTGATAGATTTGTAAGGTTTGACTTTGATTTAAATCTATCAAAGGGAAAGGTGTTCCAAAATTTGGATTGGGTATGCACATATTTGTTGTACCATTGATGTTTGTATGAGATAATGATCCCATGTATGCATTGTACAAGCTTTGAAAATCAAATGGTATTGTAAGGCTATGATAGTTTAGTTGATTTGGGTTACTCATGATGGATGGATCAAATTTATATTCCATGCTCCTCTTGTGTTTTGACCTTGTTGAACTCCAAGGGGTTTAGGACCAAGGATGAGATGAAGGATGAAATGGGTGAATGATATGGGTGCTTTGATCTTTTAGGAACTTTGGATCAATGCTAGACTTTTAGGAATTGATTTGATTCGATTTGGCGAATAGTTTGACTAAGTGCGTTAAGTCAAACAAGATGATAATTCACTTGTAAACTCTAGGAAGTTGTGTTATCCTAAAGAAAACGTGTACACAAGATGATGAATTGGCCAAGTGTATTAAGCCAATCAAAGTGAATTTGACTAGGTGTGTTAAGTCAAATATAATGATGCTGATTTTTCAAAATTTTAGCATAAGATGTTGCAAAGTTCCAAAAGTTGTTGGTGAGATGGAATTTGATTGATGTTTGAGAGATGGGTGAAGTGATGATTTTGATCCTAGATGACCCTATGAGGACTTACTTACAAGACCAAGGTGATGAAGAACATGCTTTTCCCTAAAGGTAGTTCAAACCAAAAGATCAAAGTTTGCATGGAAACCAAATGAATCAAAAGGGAACAAGCACATGTGTGGTTCAATTGTCTATTATCTTGCTTAGATTCGGTTCCTTTTTACCATAAACACTTTCTTGATTATGCTTTTCAAACTAAATGTCCAATGTCCTAACTTTCTTTCATCCCACAAAGTGTATTATGTGAAAATCAAGGAAATCAAGGCAAAGGTTACCTATTGTTCACTTTAGTGAGCAAATGGAGATATAAATTCAAATGTTTAGAAGCCTCTAAGGATAGAATCCCTAGGGCAAGCAATAACACTTGAAATTTTCTAAAGGTATTTGCTTCCTAAAGGGTTTGAAATTTTGATGATAGTGTTGAATGTTTGTTTTCCACTATTTTGGAACCAAGCAATGTATTCTTTTCCAAACACCTTTACAATCCTAGGATGATGAGGCAATATCTTGTTGGGTTCCCACTTGGATAAATCTAGCTGCGCATATCTTGTGTGAGTGGCTAAATGCTTGACCACACTGGCTCCCCTCCACGGCACTCACTTATTCGGGTCAGCCAAGCATTAGTACCCATGAATCTCCCATGGTATACCTTCCATTTCCACAACAAGACCGCATGTTATGTGGGGTGGCTTCAAAGGACATAACCTTTTGCACCAACAAGATAGACAAGGTTTTGGCCTTTTTCTAAACAAGGGGTTCTAATTCGGGCATTCCGTTCGTGAGGGATTATCCAACATCGGCGAGAGTCCATTGCTGTCCATCTCATCGGAATAATCCTCGTGATATTGGCCTTTGTTCCAATATCCACACTTATATCTCGGGTGGAAGTCGCTTGGCTTTAGCGTGTTCCCGGTTGGGTCGTTCCCTTGGGTGATTACTTTTTCCCACAAGGCAGGCCCTCTAAGTTAACAAAAGCAAGCTAACATATCCCATCGTTCACACAACCCTTGTTTAAAAACAAAGGGGAGAACCTCCACAATATATTGTGCTCACACTCGCATGTTTGTTCAGTTTTAAAATGCCCAAATTGAAGTGTGGAGACAATCTTTTTGACAACTTAATATCATAAAAGGACTTTTGATTCTCAAGATCGCCATTAGGCGCGAGCAAAGCGCATACGTCTTTTCGATGATATTACTTTGTGAAAAAGATTGCAAAATATTGAATGCACATGTTCATTTTAAGCCTCAAACCAGTGATGTGTTCGTTTTAAGCACCAAAATCCAAGTGTGAAGGTTGCCTTGTTCAGTTTTAAACCAAATTGAAATTCTAGTAAGTGTCTAAGATTATTTTTAACCAGCTTTGAAAAAATCAAATTAGTGCTCCATTTTAAGCCCAAATCGAAAAATAACTTGGTTCAAAACAGAAAACTAAAGTAGAAAAAGAAGTGCTCCAAGCATTAAAAAATGCTTTGTTAACTTCAAGTTATAAAGCTTCAATATTTTTTAACTCCAAGACTCTTCAAGGATTGTTATACTTCAATGTTGCAAATTCTTTGTGCAAACGAAATCCCTCCTTCTTCATTTTCCTACAAGATAAAAAGAAAAATCCTATGAGGATCAAGTTATTCCATTAAATTTGTTTCTTAAGCATTAACTAAAAGGATTTCAAATAAAAAGTCAAAGCTGCCCCTGTCATCAACAAAAATTCCCTTCTTCCTCCATTGGGACACCTTCCTGCCCGTAAACTTTAACCTTATGCCATTGATATAATAGCCTGTCAATGTCAATCACAACAGTATTATCACATGAGATAAGCCATCCAACCGATCAATTCAGATTTCTTAAATGCAGACAAGTAGAATTTGATTTGGTGTCGACAATGATATGACATTCATCAGCTAAAGAGTACAAAATCTGAATTTTGAAACTAATGCAAGTGGCAAGTGTAACTCTGAAATCTACTGGTTGTCGATTTGGAGAAGAGTCTACAATCAAGTTTGACCTCCAAATCTGTAGTTATTCGTAAGCCTATCTCGAAATCTATAGCTGGTGTTTTAAAATCTTGTGCAAGCAAACTCAGATGCATTGAACATACACACGTCAACATCACATAAAATCCTTCTAGCACCAGAATGTGGATGCTAAAATATGCAAATGAAATCATCTCAAACCATTTCATGTTGTTAGCACGAAAGTTAGTTTAAAACAACAAATTTAACATCCCTATGAGATATTCAATCATGTCTAAATATGCAACTAATGAGCATAAAAGCAGGTTAAACAGAAGCATATAAAAACACGATTAAACCTTCATCCCATAGTGGATTGGTGCCACCATTGTTGTGTAGTAAGCAGCCCTTTCCCAATTCTTGAACAAGCTAAATGATGGTATGAGTAAGATTAATTCTCAAATGAAGAGAATAACATTGCATGAAGATGTGGATATTGAACTAAATTTGAGTATAGTAAGTCTACTCAAAATTGTGGATGAAATTGGCAAAATTAGTTCTCAATTGTAGAGAGTAACTTTGCATATGAGTTGTGTCTCCAGATTGAGGAGAAGAGTCTCCAATTTATAGATTTCTAAACTGGAAAAGGGAGTAAAATAGAGCAATGTGGGATCATTCAACATCCAATGGCCAAGTGCCATTTGTCAAGATGTGAATGGCTGAAGGTTGTGCACATTTTGGCCAAAGTGCCAATAAATGCAATTAGGTGGCATTTCAAATTTGAGAAATGACATGTGAGAGGGAAAAAGGAATGAAATAAATGTCAACTTGGCTCAATGCACAAGGACATGTAAGAGGAATGAATTCCTTGTTGGATGTACAAATCCACTTGGCCTTTTTGGATTGAAAAGAGGAATATTCTCTTTTTGATGCTTTGTGAAGGAAAATAGGAGAATTAATAAATCAAATTAATTGATTTATTGTGCAAGTTGCATTCTCTAGAGGATTTTAGTGAGAGGGATTAAGTTAATCATGGATTTGATTAGCTTAATGAAGAATTAGGTGATGTGACAATTTAGATTTAGATTCAAGTTAGAAATTGAGAGGAAATTATTTGATTTATTTAACCAAAGAGAATAATGTTAGATTAAATCAAACAAGGTTTAATTTAATGAGAAGACTTAGGGATTAATTAAATAAAATGATTTATTTAATTAAAAGAGGAATTATAGAAATAATTAGATAAAATTGATTTATTTAATTAATAGGAGATGAAGAGTGATGAATTTAATCAAATATAGATTGTTTGATTAAATGACTAGCAAAAGAGATGATTCAGGATGAAATGGTGTTAATAGATCAGGATTCAATGTGTCAAACCGAATTGTACATTTTCCATGTCTACACATGCTTGTCCAAATTTTTTAGTCCCACAAGATATGCATGTTATAGATCTACCACCTTTCTTTGGCATATGCCTCTCTAGGGATTCTACTACAAAGTTGGGATGGTATTTATCATCAGATTGGTCTCATATGTTTTTCAAAACAAGATATGGCACTAAAGTGAGTATAAAATCAGAACCCCAAGATAAGAATCACATAGAGCCATATGTGCCTAGTGCCATAAATGCAAACCTAGCTATCCATGAGTAGGAGGATCAATCCATGACCCTAGACCTCAAAACACATATTGAAGGAATACCTGATATAAATTTAGATGAGTGGGCAGCCAAGAATCATGAAGTTGACCCTTTTAATCACATGAATGAGATAGGACTAGGATATGATTCATGAACATGATGTGGCTGTCCTAAATCTGGTTAAAGAGGAAACACAATAGCCTGAATAATAGGCCAAATGGCTTTGGAAGCTGTATTTTGATGGCTCAAGAAGTAAGGTGGGTGTTGGTGGAGGAGCTATGCTGGTCTCTCCCAATGGAGAAAGGTATTATTCAGCCTTTTTTTTTGCTTTCATTTGTTCAAATAACACTATTGAATATGAAGCACTCATTCATGGCCTAGGATGGGCTAGAAAGAAATGTATTTCTTGCAAGTTTTTGGTGATATAGAATTAATAGAAAATCAAGTAAGAAATATGAATGTGACAAAGAATGATTTTCTTATGCTTTATAAACAAAGAGTTTTGGATTTAATTGAGGAGTTTGATGCTTTTAATCTATTGTCCTTTCCTAGAAACCAAAATATAGAAGTAGATAGGTTGGTTACCTTAGGTTTGCAGTTTGATATTCCAACTAATGTTCATAATGTTGAGGTACAATAGTATGTGAAGGTGATAGTGAGGCCATCAATTCTAGATAACAACACAAATTGGAAGGTTTTGAAAGTGATGAGCATATTATAAATTTTTTGATGGAGGAAGTTGAGTTTGTAGTTGGAAACTAGAAAAAATGACAGCAATACTATGATTATAACCAAATTTTATAGTTGAAATCAAATAAGCTGCCTAAAGGTTGGTAACCTTAGAATCAATTTTTAATACTGATGATCAAGTTAGAAAGGATAAAGCTAGCATGTCATTGAAACAAGAACACTATGAGGCCATAGATATTTTTAGAGACAAGCTTCTGAAACTTGGCAAGGTATGTACTAAGAAAGAGAAACATGCTTTTATTTTACTTTGCAAAGGAGTTTAATGATGAAATTGCTTGGGAGTATGGAAATTTGAAGGGTTTTAACCTTGAGTTAGCTCAACACACTATTGAGTTGGAACCCAAGGAAAAACTAGTGAGACAAAGGAAAATTTCTTTCAATCCCAAGCTACAACATCTTATGAAAATAGAGTTAAACAAACCGATTGAAGGTAGTATTATCTTTCCAATTAATCATACATCTTGGGTTTCTAACTTGGTACCTGTTCGGAAAAAAATGGTGAGATTAGGCTATGTGTTGATTTTCGTGATCTAAATAGAGCCTCTCTTAAGGACCTTTATCTATTTCCCTCAATGGAGTAGATTTTATAAGTAGTTTCAGATTCTAAAAGTTTTCATTGTTAGATGGTTATTCAGGGTACAACCATATTTTAGTAAAAGAGGAAGATCAGTTCAAAATTGCCTTTGTACTACCAAATGGGGTACCATGGCTTATAGAAAGATGCCCTTTGGATTTTCCAATGTAGGGGAAACATTTCAAAGTGCTATGGACATGGCTTTCCAAGGCCTCATAAAATATTTTTTACTTGTTTATTTAGATGACATTACTATTTTTTCCAAGAAAGCTAATGAAAAATTCGATCATTTAAGACAGATCTTTGAGATATGCAGAGAATATGGGGTTTCACTTAACCCAAAAGAGTGCATTTTTTATCCATGAGGGTAAGCTTCTTGGACATGTAGTTTCCAAGCATGGTATTTCAATAGATCTAGAAAGAATCACTACTATTTGAGCTTTACCCCTACTAGCACACAACAAAATCTTGCAAAACTTTCTAAGTAGGATCAATTTTTTAAGAAGGTTCATTCCAAACATCATAGCTCTCTTAAAGCCTCTTACTTCAATGCTTAAAAAGAATATTCCCTTTAGCTAGACTAAGGAAGGAAAGAGGAGTTTTGAAGAGTTTAAGGAGGACCTTGCAACAGCCCCAACACTCATAAACTCAAATTTTGCTAAAGATTTTGTATTATATGCATTTGGGAGTGTTGATACTATTTCAGCTATGATTTGTCAATAGAATGAAGAAGGATTAGAGAAATCTGTGGCTTTCTTTAGCCAATTTTTGCAAGATTATGAGGTGGTATACTCTTTTGTTGAAAATAATGTCCTAGTTGTAGTTAGAAGCCTTAAAAAATTCAGGCATATGCTTTCTAACAACAAAATTTAGTTGTTGGTTTCCCATCCTATAGTTAAGGATTTCTTACTTAGCAAAGATATCAATGATAAGAGAGCAGGTTGGATAAAAAAGGTAATGGAATATGATGTCAATATCAAAGTTACCAAGCTTGTAAGAGGAAAGGGTTTATGTGAATAGCTTGCTAGAGATGCACATAAGAACAAAGAAATTGATGAACAAGTTGTCTTAGTACTCAACAACAAAGAGTGAGTTGTTGTTCTAGCTTCTTCTACAAATTAGATTCAACTAATGGTGAATTATCTTGAAACTAGTGACTGTCTAGAAGGCTTAGACAGAGAAAACCAAAGTATTTTAGACTTCAAGCCATTTCTTATTATTAGAAACCAAGATTAGACATGCAAACTAGAAAATACCTTCCACTTGGAGAAAAATAGAAAAAGCAAGAGAAATTTGCATGAAGATTGGAAAATGAATAATATTTAGGAATTAAGAAATAACAAGAGATGAATTGATATATAAAATTAATGTATGAATAACCCTAAATGTAAACCTAATGTTGACCTAAAATTAGCTCAACTAATTTTAGGTCAACATTAGGTTTACCTTTAGGGTTATACATACATTGCTTTTATAAAGCAATTCATCTCTTGTAATTTCTTAATTCCTGAATACAATTCATTTGCACATCTTAATGCAAATTTCTTTTCATTTTCTATTTTTCTCTTGTGGAAGGTTTTTTCTAGTTTTCATGTCTAATCTTGGTTTCTAACATGTTATCAAAGCTTTGATTTGCAACCCCTTCTTAGTTTTGGAAGAAATTCATTATAGAGCATGTTCGGGGATTCTCAAGGGTTTCATACCTTGAGATAATTTTTTAACCATTTTGGATTATATTGAGCATCTCCATTGGATTCAGAGCACTAGAAAAAGTCAAAATTCACTTTTGTTTCATTGATTTTCATCACAATTTTCCAAATCAACAAGGGTTTCAAGTTTGGTGTTTTTTTGTGCAACATCTGGGGATAACAAAATTTTCTGAGCATTTTGTGCAGAAACGGAGGTCACTATCACATTTGCAGTGGCCAAATACCCTAGGAACACTTGTCATTTGGTTGATTTTGAAGCTGTTGAAAAAAAAGGCAAAAAAAAATTGCCAGGGAAGCCGTACGGCCTCCCCAACATGCACTCTGAGGTGAAAAATTTCAAAGAAAATAAAATAAAAATAAAATAGAATTTTTTTAAACCTTTGTCGGTGACTCCAATTCTCAAGAACCTTGCCACCACCACACCACTCGACACCCACCAGGAGCAGTGGCCCCTAGGTGACACCACTCCCTTTCATCGCTGCTGTCTTCAGCTAGCCCCCATGGGCTTTAAGGCTTTTGCACAAGGTTGTATTGTGACCAGGTTCTAAGCATCCAACCCCCAAGCATTGGCTCATGCACCCCCACAGTCACATGGGTGACTAGGGGCTCCACCCAAGCCCCCAGCTGCCAGTCCCTTGGTCCGCCCAGGTGACCAGGGGCTTATTGTTTTAGCCCCTAGGGCTGCCTGTAGGCCAGATTGGCCGACTTGGAGCAGTTTCATGAAATCGGGCGTAACTTTTGCGTACAATGTTCATTTTTTGAAAACAAGATACCATTGGAAAGCTGATTCTAAGCCTGATCTAGTGGTATGGTTCATTTTTATAGATTTTTCTCCAATTTTATTTTGCAAGCCTCAAAAATCATTAGTTGTTTTCAATTCGAGAGGCATAACTTTTGACTTAGGTGTCAATTTTTCATGATTTGTGTAGAACTGAAAATTTGATTCACTCTATACAACAACATATTTAATGTGGTAGTTGTTCACATAATTCATATTTGATTCTTTATCATATCTGAGTTGTTGAGCAATAATATCTTTCCTATTTCTTCATAGTGTGATAGGTTTATCATTGTAGGTGATTCTTGGAGTTGTGGGAGTACATACATCTACTCTAACATGCTCTAATACCATGTTAGAGTAGATGTATGTAATCCCACACCTCCAACAATCACCTACAATGATAAACCTATCACACTATGAAGAAATAAGCAAGATACTATTGTTCAACAACTCAGATCTGATAAAACATCAAATATACATTATGTGAACAACTACCACATTAAATATGCTATCATAGATAATGAATCAGATTTTTGATGCCACAAAAATCACAAAAAACTAACACCTAAATCAAAATTTATGCCTCCTAGACTAAAAATATAGCTACTTCTAACTTCAAAGGCCTACAAAATAAAACTAGAGACAAATCTAGAAAAATGAACTATACCACTGGATTGGGCTGGAGCCCCTGGTCATCCACATGACCACAAGGGTGAAGGAGTTGGCGCTTGGGGCTGGGCACTTAGCACCTAGTCACAATATGATAGTGCACAAAATCCTTCAAACCCACGGGGGCTAGTTGAGGACAGCGGCGGTGAAAGGGAGTGGTGCCACTTGGGGGCCACCACTCCTAGTAGCCGCTAGGTGGTGCAATGGTGGTAGAGTGCTTGAGAACTAGAGGCAATGGTGGAGGTTTAAACAAATACTATTTTTATAAAAATATATATATATTTTTTGAATTTTTTTGCCTCATAGTGCATGTTGGGAAGGCCATACGGCTTCCCTTGCAAATGTTTTTTGCCTTTTTTTTTAATTGCTCTAGAATCAACCAAAAAAATGGCATTACTAGGATTTCTGGCTATTGCTAACGCGATGGTGACCTCCGTTTTTTACCAAAATACTCAAATTTTTTTGCTACCCCCAAATGTTGCACAAAAAAACACCAGATTTGAAATCCTTGTTGATCTGGTAAACTGTGATGAAAATCAATGAAACAAAAGCCAATCCTAAATTTTTCCAATGCTTTGAATCCAATGGAGATGCTCAATCTGATCCAAAACTCTCCTAAAATAAGCTCAAGGTATGAAACCCTCGAGGATCCCCAAACTTTCTCTACAATGAATTTCTTCAAAAACTGAGAAGGGGCTACAAATCAAGGCTTAAATACCATGTTAGAAACCAAGATCAAACATGCAAACCACAAAAAACCTCCCACATGAGAAAAATAGAAAAAGAAAAGCAATTTTCATTAAGATGTGCAAATGAATTATATTCAGGAATTAAGAAATTACAAGAGATGAATTTCTTTATAAAAGCAATGTATGCATAACCCTAAAGGTAAACCTAATGTTGACCTAAAACTAGCTCAACTAAATAAAGCTCTTATTAATTAAGTAAACTAATTATTAGCTAAGTAAACTTAATAAAGTTTAATTAAATAATTAATTACACCAACACTTATGATGTTATTAATGGAGTATTATATAGGAAAGACTATCATGGAGTTTTGTTGAGATGTGTTCAACCATATCAAATTGATAGAATCCTGAAAGAGTTTCATGATGAATCATCTAGAGGTCATTTCACAGCTAGAATAGCTCTTAAGATTATGAGAGTTGGTTATTACTGGCCAAATTTGTTTAAGAATGCACATGCTTGGGTAAGGAAATGCAATAAGTGTTCATTATTTGCAAGAAAAAAAGGCTTGTTGCCTTTCCTTTGCACCCAATTTAGGTAGAAAAACCCTTTGGCAAGTGGGGCCTTGATTTTATTAGTTCTATTAACCTACCTTCAAGTGCAAGTCACAAATGGATTTTAACTACAATTGATTATTTTAATAAGTTGTCTAAATCTATAGTTTTGAAGGAGGCCGATGAAACTTTTGTTTTCAACTTCTATCAGGACCTAGTTGCAAGGTTTGGTACTCTTGATTCCATTATTTTTGATAATGCATCAACATTTATAGGCTTAAAGGAATCTGATTGGTTAGTTAAGAATAACATATATTTGAATACCTCATTCAATTATTACCCTTAGGGTAATAGACAAAATGAGTCTACTAACAAGAACTTGATTAGGATTATCAAGAAAATATTGAGGATAATGAAAGGACTTGGCATGATAAGCTTAACCTAGTCTTGTGGGCTGACAAGATTATTCCAAAGAGAGCTACAGGTAACTCTCCTTTTGTTCTTACTTATGGTAAAGAGGCTAAGGTTCCTATTTTAGTTGAGATTCCTACATTAAGTCTGATTAAAGAATTGGAGATGTTAGAAGAAGAACCTATGAAAATCAAAATTTTGCAGTTGTTGGAACTAGAAGAGACAAGAAAAGAGGCATTGAGAAATATAGAAATTCATCAGGCCCAAATGAAAAGGACCTTTGATAGGAAAGCAATTTCGAGAGTGTTCAAGAAGGGTGATCTTGTGTTTAAGTGGGATGAGATTAAAAGTAAATTTGGTAAGCATACTAAGTTCGATGCCATGTGGGATGGCCCTTACATGATTACAAAATGTAAATAGCATAATGCTTTTCATATTTCAAAGCTAAATGGAGAGGTGTTGCCTATCCCAGTCAATAGGATTCACCTCAAATGATGTTTCTGAAGATGAAAAGTTTGCAAGTGTAAATAGTAGAGTAGAGGCTTTAAGTTAATAAGTGTTCATGGCACATTCCTTTCAGTTCAATTTTTTTTCCCAATAAGTGTTGCTGCATAGTTTATTGGTCCTATTCTAAATAGAGCCATGGTAGTTTTTTAAGTTTTTCTTTTTTGGCATTCACTTTTGATAGCTGAGATACAAATAGTTTTATAATTTTCAAAAAAGAAAGAATGAATTCCCATGCCCAATGGATATGCAAGGCTACTGATTTTATTTGTTTAGTAGGAAAAAAACCCCTAAGAGGTCACCAAAAATGTTACTAAATTGTGCTTGCAACCCAATTAGGTTGGGCTTTAACAACAATTGTTAAAAGGGGTAAGAAAAAAAACTTGAAATGCATGAGTCATCCAATCAAACTATGTTGTCTTGATGAGGAATGTTTTAGTGATCACGTTACCAGAATCATGTAACAACTCAAATCAATTTGTTACACAATCCACATAAATGAAAAGTGCCTTAGCAATGCAGGAGAGATCCAAAAGATTGATAGGTGATAAAAGAAAATTTGCTTTTCAGATCATATTTTAGGTGTGTTTGTTGTAGTCCATTAAGTACAATTCGGTACAATTCAAAAAAGGTACTTATAACTTCCAATTCTTCATAATTATAAACATATGTTTCAAATCATTTTTAGTTCGTGTTATGTAATTGATGGGTGATCCCACAATGCTGGTTTATAATTTATGGGAGATTCTAATTTTTGTTGAAATCACACATTTTAGAAAATATAATGATTTAAGTCTTAAAATGTTCCATTTTAAGGATTCCAATTGAAGAGGGTTTGATCAAACCACCTTAGATCAAACCCCCTTGGATAGAACCCCACTAGTTTTAACCATACATATAACTAAGTCTCCTTTACAACTATCAAAATGCTGATAACAAACCACTTTTGATTTACCTTTTGGGGGACCAAAAAAATTCATTCAAAATTTATTGTTTGTAATTATGTAGTCCTTATTATAAGCTTCCCAAAAAGTATAATTTTAAATAAATTTAATTTAATTATTATATCTATTTTTATTTCTTGTGAATGTAGGTTTTTCATCAAAAATCAAGCTCTTTGTTCTGCACATGTGAAAATATATAAGATTATCAAAAAAAAAAATTGAAAAATATGAGTGTACCAAATATTGAAGTCCTTGATCCAACAAAAAAATGAATTTCGATACATACAAAAAACGTTGTGTTATATTGTAATTAGTTTGACTTCAAAACTTGATTAAGAAAAAAATATTCAATAAAACACTATGAAACCAATTGGAAGCACTTGATATCATAGTTACAAATCTAAATTCAAAAAAAAAAAGAATTTTATCCTTCATGGAAAAAATGTCATGTGTTATATGGTGAGTGTCACTCCTTAAAAATGGTGTTTACTGAAAAAACTAGTTTTTGAAGGAGATGGAAAAATCAGTGCAATCTAATTCTAATTTTTTTGAAAAATATATATTTAGAATCTACAAATAATTTTTTTCAAATCACTAGTTTGCATCATCTTCAAATTCCTCACGGTTTAGCTGCTATAGGTGTTTGGAAGTGAAGATTTAGTTAAAAAAATCAATTAAGTGTCCAATTTGGCCAAAATTATAAACCAGTATTGTGGGATCACCTTGATTCATAAAAGAAGTTACACATAAGTCATTACATAAGATTAAATAATTGATATATTTAAAAGAGAAGTGTTTATATAGTCCTATTATCAAATTTCACTATAGCTCAACTTGATAGAGCTGGTTATTCAAGATTTATTTTAAGGTGAAGAGTTTCAATTTACCTCTATTGATGTTTAACCATTGCAAGTGTTTGAGTTCTTTGTGAAAATAGAAATTCAATGTGTTTAGTTTCTTATTGTCAATTACAACATTAAGTATTGTATGAAGGTTCTATTTAAAAGGGAAATGCTTTCATTCTATATAACATTCACAGTATTTCAAGCATTGTTTTTTGTACAGAGGAAAAGTATAGAATTGAACAAGTGTTTCAAAAATGTTGTTTTATATTCATTAGATAAAAGAAACAAGTGTCCCACACAAGCCATGGGAGTAGTTGAGATATTGTATCAAAAGGAGCATTTTGTACTACTGAAGATTAAAGGAATGAAAGACACATAAGAAAGAACATAGTCATCATTACCTGGTGTCTTTAGTTGATTCTAGAATGATGCACCATCCTTGTCCCCGAGCTCCTGATAGACCTACGAGAGATGTAAAAATTTGTTAGAGCTTTGACTATGAATATTCCTATATGAATCATCAACAATAATGTAGAAGTGATACATTGAAATAGTTGAGCAAGAACAAGAAGTGTGAAAAAAACCAAGGAGGAAACATCATGGTAACATATTATTTTATCTAACATTGTTTCCTTCCTGTACAGGTATAGGGAAAGTCATGCTACTAACCAAGTGTGGAATTTTAAAGCATGTGGTGTAAAACGGGCTCCCACAACGGTTGAGACCCGACATGCTATCCCATCATGCATTCAAAGAGGAACTAGGAAGAAATAGATTCAAAATGCTCAAGGAGAGACATCCATCAGATAAGTGCATCTTAAATTCCAAAGGACTCAAGCAGTTGACCATTTAGGACAATCAACTCTCAAAGTGCAATGAATTGAAAATCATGAGTGATCAACTGTTTAAGTACAAATTCATGAATGTGATAGTGAATAGGCATACATAATTTCCCTTCTTATAATCATTAATTAAGTTGAAGCAAGATAAGTGTTGCTATATCATCTTGAAATGTAAAACTGAAATACATCCTGAGGTTTCCAGTGAATGCAATCGAGTAAATACAAATAGCATGACAGTGGTGTGTGTGTAATACAATTAAAAGATACATGAAGAGGTGTGAAAAATGTTTCTTGAAAAATCATGGAGGTGCTATTGAATGAGTATGAGTCTTATAATATTATGCATTTCAAGAAAAATGAAGAAAAAGCAATGTATTGGCAATGTAGGAGTTGAGAAAATACAACTTCACAAACCCCAAAGATCACCTGCATGCAAATAACCTATCACAAAAGAAGAGATGGAGACAAACAAACAAGGGTTCTCTGAAAACTGAAAATGTATATATCAGAGAGAATGATAAAATGAATTGATATGAAATACAATGGGATCAATCCTTATAAAAAAGAGATCATGCAAACCCTAATAGGAAAAACCCTAATAGAAGCCCTAATAGGATAACATTTAATAATTAATATAATTATTAAATGTCACTTTATTGAAACTAACGTGAAATCTTAAGAAAGGAATAAAGGTAACTTAATCAACATAATTAAGTTAAGACTTTTACTCTAACACCCCCCCTTAAGATGAGCAATAGTGCAGCTACAAAAAAATGCAGAAAAGCAAAGGTAACTACAATGCAAGAAGGCAACATGGGTCCCGACAACTAGGCCAGATCAGGTACCCAAATACAACCAAATCTCTGTAAAATGGAGAAATAGAGAAAACCTCATGGGAAAAAGCTCTACTCCAAAAAGAGAAGAAGAAGGCCAAGAAGAAGGATCACTGAAGCAGAAGAAGCTGCAAAAATTTGTCGAAAGATGACTGCTATGGTGCTGAAGAACCTCTGCTGAAGATAGGATGATCAGGAACAAGAAGACAACAATCTACATAAGTGCCCAAATGATACTACTCAAATCAGATGGCAAACAAAGGCAAACACCTGGAACGAAGATACAGATGGCACAAGAACCAATAGTCTGAAACACTGATCAACTGAGACTGGAAGATCCCTTCCAAGGCGAAACCAAGGAAGAATTAGCACAAATAGTATAATAACCCCCCATAATGTTGAACTGAGAGAGCCTGATAGATCCACTGAAATGATGTGAAACACCTTGTAGTGCATGAAGGAGAAGAAACAACTGAAAGTGCACAAGATAGCACCTGCAATTGAAAAAGTGGGGTGCAAAACAAAGCACACATGAATCATATGGATCCATGGTCTTCATGGAGGGACACTCACCGAACAAAGGTGTAATGGCAAACAAAGGCAAACTACACAACCCCCCATGGTATGGATTCAATGTTGTCATGGAGGGATACTCACCGAACAAAGATGTGATGGAAAAACAAAGGCAAACTACACAACCCCTCATGTCACTTTATCGAGTACAAAATATGGCACAACCTTATGTACAAAATCCCCAAAAGATGCATGTACAATAGTGTGACACTTTATCTCAGTGCGTTTACATAAAAGATAGCTTACAAATGATGCTCAAAATGTCCAAAAAGGACAAGATGCTGGAAATACATGAAGAACAACCAAAAACAAAGCATCCCATGCAAACAAAAAGTTTCCAAGAGAAAATATGTCCAGGTAATCCACCAGAGTGTGAAAACACAAATAACTAAATAAAATATACCTAGAGTGAAATTTGGAAAAATTGCATGGATGAAACTGAAGAGCTCTGAAATACAGTTCCAACGCTGCTGAGATTGCGAAAAACAGAGAAACTGATCAAAAGTTATGAGCTTGAGACTGAAAGAAGCCCCTTTGTCTTCAACTAGTTGTAGAATGCACCAACAAAAAAAAAATGTGATAAGACCCACACCACTGGAAAGATGAGAAAACCAGCTTTCCGACGATATATTGTTTACCAAAAAATGATATCGTATGCCCAATTTACGGCCTCCAGAATAAATCAGGTCCAAAGAGGGAAAAAACCAGTGCTGGGTTAAATTTGACAATCATACAATCGTCGCAGCAAAAACACTAGGTTAAATTTGACGGCCAAACGACCGTCACCGTAAAAGTGCGATTGGGCTTATTTTCAAAAAAAAAATGTTTAAAAAAAATAAAAAAACATTTAAAAATTTTTGTAAAAAAATTAATTTTTATGTGGGGCTTTATATTATCGCGTGGTATCGTTCACCGACATACCACTGGCGGGCAATACGGCCAACGGCAAGAGGGCTTGGTAGCCGCGTGTGTACCGACAAGCCCTAAAACCTGCTAAAAAATAAAATATTTTTTCTTTTTTTAAAATTTTTTTTTAATAAAAAACAAAAACTTTATAATGAAAAAAAATATTCGCAGAAATATATTTTTTTTTTATGAACAAAAAAAATTCCGGAAAAAATTACCAAGCAGGGGACAGCCGTATGACTGTATTGCAAAAAAAATTTGCCTCAAATTTCGACTTTGTCCAAAATGGATGAATGAACAGTTGATTTAGGGGTTTTGGACCGCTGCAGATGCAATGGTGATGTTCGTTTGAGTTGAAAATGCTTCAAAATTGTAGGTATTCCCTAGATCAAGAAAACAAACCCCAAACCCTTGAAGCTCCAAAAATCTTCAAAACAAGAACAGGAAGCAGCAGGTGTGGAGCTCTGATACCATGTAGGAGCTGAGAAAATACAACTTCAGAAATCCCAAAGATCACCTGCATGCAAATAACCTATCACAAAGAAAAGATGGAGACAAACAAGCAAGGGTTCTCTGAAAACTGAAAAATGTATATATCAGAGAGAATGAGAGAATGAATTGATATGAAATACAATGGGATCAATCCTTATAAAAAGGAGATCATGCGAACCCTAATAAAACCCTAATAGGATAACATTTAATAATTAATATAATTATTAAATGTCACTTTATGCAAACTAACGTGAAATCTTAAGAAGGGAATAAAGGTAACTTAATCAACATAATTAAGTTAAGACCTTTACTCTAACAAGCAAGGCATGATATCATTTAAATAGTATATTAATTTTGTATTACCAAGAAGGTCCTGTGTGAGGTAAAATATAAATGTTCCATCTAACAAAATATGCTTCAGGAATAGTATGATTCTAAAATGGAGTCATCTCATCATTTCAAATCATGCACTCATACTACAGAAAGATCAAACACAAAGCCATATTTTTTGGAAAATATGAATACTATGGTGAAATGTCAAGGCAGAATGTCAAATGAAAATATGCAGATATATGGTGTCACCTTAGGTTTAGGATAAAAATCTTTCAAGTTTTACAAGTGCTATTTGTAGAATGCAAGATGGAAGGATTCAAATACAAGTGCAAAGGGAAAGATCCAAGGTTCGAGCCTTGTGTTGGTGTCTTGAAACAGTGGAATCAAAAGCCACAAGCCATGACCCCAAAGGTGGAAACCCACAGTGGAAAAGAGGTTTTCATTTTTCTTTTGTGTTCACTAGCATAGCAAGGGCTGAGCCCTACCGAGTTTTTCACAAATGGAGGAAAACATAGGCCTGCGGCCATAAGGGTTTGGGAAACCTACAAAATAAAGCTCATATTCCAGAAATGGTGCCATTTAACAATAGTAATTGTGTTTTCATAGGAGGGCCGAATCCTCTATATTTCTTTTTCAACAACAAAACAGATAGATAGTGGCCTACAACCTATGAAAATGTCTGAGCTAAGAAACCCACAAAAATTCATGTATTTTTGCAAAAGAATGCTTAAATAAGCTTTATTTAAGAGGGAAATGCCACAAAATGACAAGATAATGAAGCTTACCTTGTGCATCAAAGCGAAGAATCCCAACAGACCTATGGTCGAGCCTTCCCAAATGCTTGAACAAAGTTTCTCATGGCGGCCATATTACAACAAAGACAAAGAGAAAAACAAAAATGCATCAAAACATAATGATAGCCGTGACCTTTAAGGCCTTATCCCTCATCGAAAGAGCCAAGGAAAGCACAAAAAAAACATAGTCTAAGCTTACCACTGAATGAGGATGATTGTGTGTTAGGGTTTTTCCCCATAAAATCGACCTATGTGATTTTATCACATATGCTTTATTTTTCAAAATGCCACTATCTTCATTGCCTAGGCTGATATAAGCCTATGGCTTATAATCTTTTTTCTTTGATTTTTATAGAAAATCAAACATATATCATGCATATGGCCCTTTTAGGGTAGCCCGTCATTTTTCCCCTAGAAAAATGTAATGCTAAGTTGTCTTTAGAAGCCAAGTGATGACTCTAGGTCATCAAATTTTTGTCTAAGTAAATGATGGAGAATACATTTTTATGATTTTTTGTATAAAAATAAATGATGTAAAAGAGCATCATTTGTAATTTTAATTTTTTGCAAGAGATAAATGCAAAAAATCAAAACAGTTGGAGAGCAAAAGGAAAAACCAAGAGTGGAGAGACAAAGAATTTGAAGACAATAAAAAATCAAAAGAAACTGGACTTTCTATATTGTAATTCAGAAACTACATATGATTGTAAAATAACACTAATGGTAATGTTTCTATAAATTACCTTGGTGATTGTTAATGTTTAAATGCAGTTAAACTATGCACTTGAGTCAGCATCAAAGCTTTCTATTTTTAGTTGAAGTTCCTGGGCGGATTTGGAAGAGACATGGCAAACTAAAGTTGCCATTTTTAGTTTCTAGGTGTTTTTACCTGATTTTGGGGCCTTTTTGGATCAACCCTTGGAGGATGAAAAGTTTCCATATTTTTGGTGCTTTTTCAAAGCAATTTAGGACACTGATTTTCAAGCTTTTTGGGGAAGCTCGAAAATGTAGAATGAGTTGCTTTTTGGAGATGTAGTGGCTAGATTTTTCTATTCTCATCATTGGTGGCACTTGGGGTTATTTAGCTTGAGAAATTTTCATTTCTTAGGGTTCAATTTTTTTTTTTTCTTACTCTCCTAATCACTTAGAGAGTTTTGTAAACCTGTTTTGAATCAGATTTTGATATCCTACTCCTTCAATTTCAATACAATAGCAGATTTTTCCTTTTTACCTTCTCTTGTCATGTATTTACAATAATAATATGATGATTGTTTGTGATTGAAATTGGTGGATCCTTCCATTGTCTTATTGTTGTGGGTTGTGGGCAAGATTTGCATTTAGTTCAGGTTGCACATTGTACTCAATAATTCATGAATATTTGTGCAAAATACTATTGAGGTAAATTTTTTAAGCTGGATTGTGAGAGTTAATGCTTTAAAAGGGAGTGTTGTGGGTTAGGTTTTTTTAGGGGCTCTGAATATCTAGTTGATCATCTTAAGTTGTAGATTTAATTTTAATATTTCCTTATTTCCCCTTTCCCCTAAAATTTTATAGATTATGTGATTAACTAGAGGGAACCAACCCGCTCTGGAGACTCACTCTCCCTAATTGGTTTACCCACAAACCAGAGAGTGTTTCCATGTTGCAACATGATAGACAAGTGTAATTTGCCTAAAGGGTGCAATCCTGATTACCAACAAGTCGCACACAAGCCGTGGGAGTAACTATATTTGATAAGAGATAAAAGAACATGTACATAACATGAAAAAAAAGTATATAGAAACAAGGATAGGACCTGTCATTTCCTGGGTAAATTACAAATCTCGTTGTCTGAGGTTGCACCAACATCTCGAGTTTCCCAAGTGATAGCTCCAAGAAAAAACCTACAAAGGGAGGGAGAAAAATGATGTTAGATCCCGACGCACATCCTTTATCCTATATACATCAAGTCAAGATTACTTGTTTTTCTATATCTGATCGACAAAATGGAATGAAAAAAATGAAGGAGATGAGTAGACATTAGATGTAGATACCAAATCATGAGATGAATCAAAAAAGAGAAGCATAAAATCATACAAATTTGAATATAGGTTCCAGCCTCTATTTTTTTTATCTAACATGTTTGTTCACTATGCAAGTATAGGTACAATTGTCATTAAAAGATCATCTTATTCAAATATCATAGTATGTGGAGGAAAATGTGGCTCCCACAAGGGTTGAGCCCAACATACTGTAAAAGAAGATCAAATTCTTTTGGATAGTTACATGGACAACACATCCAAATCTTCGTAGGGTAGTCCTTATGGTATGGTCAGAAATAAAAATCATCACAAGGATAGATGAGTAAGCATGGGGTAAGACACAATAGCTCATCATCATTTAAGGAACATGAAGATAGTGGACTTTAGGAAAATAGATCCATGAATGGAAAACTATGAGCATGATTGAGTGATAGCTAAAATACTTAAGAATAGGTCTATTACTTGGGGCTTTAATACGAAAGATGCTAAAAATAAAAGGACAACCATCTCAAGAGTGGACTGTGTAATGTCAAATGCAAGGGTTTAAACTAATGAAGCCTATGGCATGAAGACAATCACCAAGGTCATAATCATCAAAAGAAATGTTGTAGTCATCAAAGTAACAATCCTCTTTCAACATGATAACCACATATGAAAGCATTTAAGGAAGTAATATTTGCATTAAGGAGAAAGCCCGTTGTGTTATGGGGATGCTAAAAAATATTTTACATAACCAAACCTTTGAAAAGAAAGCATTCATTTAATAAATTAAGGGTAGTAAATTTTGATAAATCAAAAAGAGAGAACTGAAGAATGGAATTGCATTCTTGAATCTATTTGTGTTTCGAGTGTTGACAATTACCCACAAGAGACTATTGCTAATAATTTGGATCTAGTGCACAAGAATCTGGAGGACCATGTTATTGGAAAAGTAAATGAGAGTGTCATTGTTCATGAGGAAAAAATCCAAGATTTTTACTGATGATTGGTGGGTACAATCTATGTTGATGGCCATAGGTTTATACAGTGGAGATAGACTATGATTTTTATAGAATGTGGAAGATTGCTTACAAGGAATGAGTTTATATAGCATAGGAGGCCGTATGTTGATCAAGTTTGATGGAGGGAACCTGAAATCCTCTTAAAGAAAAATTGTAGTCATAGGGGAGAGGACCAAACCCTTGTGTAATGAATACAAAAAAGGGTTCCTTCAAGTGAGCATGGGTACATCGAGCTTCGAAGATCGATAAACAAGAAAAACCCCAAATTTGAAACCCGCAAAGAAATGTTTCTAAGAAACCTAGAAGAAAGGACATTTTCATTATTTTTTTCATAGATAAATACTCAGAATACAAATTACAAGGACAAAATGAAACCATGCTACCTTTAGAGAGGAAAATACCATGAAAAAACACTTAGATTCCATCAATTTTTTGCTACATTTCGAGCAACTATGCTTTTATTTCATAGAAAATAAGGAGTCTTATAGCATTTCAAGAAAAAAGAGTAACTTACCAGTAGTGTGGAGGCATTTAAATCTTGTAGAGAATCATCAAGAAGCTTAAACCTTGGTGGCGTAGCAAGGCAGATGTTTGAAGAACAAAAGAATGCCTAATGAAGCCCACAACCAAAGATTGGGGATTTTCTTATAGGTTTTGGATATAAATCTAATTTGGTTGATCAAGTGATTTAAATCACTTTATTTTACAAAATGCATAAGAATTAATACCATGTCCATGAGCAAGGATTTTATTTATATTGCCAAATTCCCGGTCGAATTCACGTCAGCTTCCTTCTTTTTTGCATGGAGTTTAAAGAAAACATAACCATGTAAACAAATATTAAAAGTAATGACTTATAAATTACTTTAATATTTTCATGCAAAGCATAAATTACACAATCACATAGAAAATATTTAAGCAAGTTATTATTGATTAGATTAAATATTTGATTCAAAAAGTCATTTTTATTTCAAAAATCATGCAATGGCTAAAAGAGAAGTCAAAACTAAAGTGTTAAGGGTAGATTGGGAATTCTATCTTTGACCTCAAGTCAATCTAGAGTACCTTATTAGTTTTTTTTCATGCAAAATCAGAAGGGAAGTGAAACTGAGGTCTTTAACCCTGATTTTCAGTTAGCTACAGTGTTTTTGGAGTCAACTTTGGTCAGACTAGTTGAGAGGAGTTTCAAGCTATTTTAGCTCATTTTGGAGTAGTTTTTGGACGCCTTTTTGGGGATTTTAGTCTTTGCTCATAAATCACTTTGGACGAGATATTTTTGAGTGTAGTTCATAGTGAGTTCCACCTCTTGGCACTTAGAGACTCATTTTGTATATAGAGGAAAAGACTTAGTCTTTTTTCCCTTGTTCTTACTTATCTTTTTTCTTGCACACTACAAAGATTGAGAAGTTTTGTAACTCATTTTATAGATTTATATAGAGCAACAGGTTACAGGTTACTTTTTATTGTCATTTATGTAGTATTTTCCAGCTATTTTAGTTCAAGATTTATCAATTTTACCTTCTCAAATTAATGTGAGTGTCTTTGTGAATGATTTTGATGATGTTAATGTGTTTAAATCATCAAAACCTCTAGTTTTATCTCATTCATTAGTGTACATGCACAAAACCAATTTTTTATCACAAGTCCTAGGTTGTGCTTGTGTTTATTCTCTCTTCCAAGTTGTGAAACATAGATTTCCTTATAAAAGGATAGATTATTAAGCCTTCTTTAGAAGCATTATTGTGATCAAATTTCCCTTTTTTGAGCTATGTAAAAATCTTTCTAAGAAAATAGTTGTGAATCAATTTGCATGTTTATATATTTTGGTGCATCACCTCTTAGAAGTAGTTTTTACATTCAATAATTTATCCTTCTTACCCTTTTCTCAAACAAATATCATCAGTTTTCTAGTTTACCCAAAGGGGAATCAACCCATAATCTGGAGATTCACCTTCACTATGAGCAACCCATAAGCTCAAAGGTGTTTCAATGTTACATAGGATTGTTGAGCCTCCAATCTTAGCATCGTGGTGCAATCCTACATGTTAACAATACCATTTAATCCATATACAACCAAGGGCTTAATGCAGATTAGTATCAATATTGTCATATGTTATATATATATATGGGTAAGTGTAGAGATATGGGTAGCCAATTTGTGGCCAACTTTTTTAAAAACATTTTGAAAGCTCATAATGTGAGCAAATTATAATGTGCTCATGTTATGGCTTGTTGTGCCGAGCTTGAGGCTCAGTCACAACGAGCCCATAATGTGAGCGTGTTATAACATGCTTGCGTTATGGGCTATTAAAAGAAAAAAAATCCAATTCATTGTTGCTTATAACTATTTTTTTTCTTGTACGTGGCCAAAACCCCAATATTTTGTGCTTGCATTCTAGGAGGAGGTAGTTTACAAATTTCTTCATCAACAGATGTTGTTTCATTGCTAGGATGCCGCCACGTCGATGAGGAGGTTTGAGAGGTAAGGATTGTTTGTTTTTTGTTTTGAATTTGTTAGTTTTATGTTGTTTTTGATATTTATTTTTTGAATTTGTAGGAGATGTTAATCAACCTACAAACCCTTCTCAAAATCTTGAACAAACACCACAACAACAAGAGGAAAAAAATCCTCACAAGCACAAAAAAAATAACAAAAAAAATCTCAAGTTAATCAACCACAACCACAACCTCAATCTCCTCCATGAATCCCTTAACATCCTCGTGACATTCAACAAAACATAATGAGTGAAATTGAGAACAATAAAAAAAACTTGAGGATTTAATCAGGAGGTTGAATGATCCAAATGATTCAACCGCATAAAGAATGACCCTGGTAGCTTCATTGAAAGAAATGTTAAAAAATGTAGATTCAATTATTAAACAATTAACTAATTGGCAGGATAGGAGGCAGGCAGCTAGGGCTTATTACGAAGATAAATTATCATATAAAGTAGTAAAATATTTAAAAATTACAAAAGGTGATTTGTTCTCATTACTCACTGACCCACACACAAATGAAAATCTTAGCCTAAATGCGAAGATGTTTCCTATTCATTGGTGCCACCACCAATAGATTAGGAACTTTTTTTGGGATAGGTGGTACAGATTTTTTGATTTCCCACTATGCAACAATTGTGAAGTCCCGTAGTATTTCCTTAGGAAACTATATTGTGAGTTCATCTTGAACAAAATCCCAAATTATTTTGATATGAGGGACTTCAAGGGGAGAGGTGGGGGGTTGACACAAGATAGACCCCGTGCACAACTGGATTCTACATGGCAAGGGAGACAACCTCTCGCTAGGCCGCCT
The DNA here is from genome assembly GCA_007115665.2 of Sequoiadendron giganteum. Lineage (NCBI taxonomy): Eukaryota > Viridiplantae > Streptophyta > Pinopsida > Cupressales > Cupressaceae > Sequoiadendron > Sequoiadendron giganteum. The sequence goes on from CM021107.1 coordinate 582,284,050, forward strand.
CATGAGCATATTTTTATCCCTTCCATTGTGAAGGAGAGTGTCAATGTAAAGAAATTGTAAGCCATTAGCTCTTTGACCCAGAGTGTCATCCAACATGCCAATCCTATTCTACAACACCATCCAGGGGAGTCTTCGAGTGGTGGGCTTTGATCCCATTTGTGTCAATCTTGTGGGGTGACTTGTTCATATGACCTCACTGACACTTAGGATGCTACTACATAGATTCCATCTGCAAGTATGGAGATGGAAAGGTAAGCTGGAATTTTGCATGAGGCCTATGGCATTGATAATTAGGTAAAAGTTAGCATGTTCATTGAATTTAATTTTTAAAATTTTGATTTTGAAATGCAAGATTAACTAATTTTATGATTTTAATAAAATTGTAGGGTCACAGTGTTGATATTGGATACACCGGCCCTACACATGCTTATTTCTCCATTGCACCTACCATTGAGGTATGTAACTAGTAAAAAATTATAAATTTATTACATGTTAATAGCATTGTTTTATGAATGGTATTTTAATATGTGATTTTGGATGTTGAATAGGCTAATATTGGAGGTTTTGAGGGAACACCTCCTAGTGCTAGTGGATTTAGTCAAACCTTTACGCAGGTAATAGAATAAAGAGTTTAGTTAATGAATTGTACTTAATAGATTTATGTACATAGTTTATATTCATATCATTGATTGTGTTGCATTGTAAATCTTTCAAACTCAAAGCATTACTTCACATTCCATAACTAATAACTAGATGTTGATAGATGATTTTTTTTAAACTAAAATATAGTTGTTTAGAAATTCAACATAAGCAGTGATGCAATTACTTAACATAGAATAAGTAATAAGTAGGAGCAACTTCCAATTGCATTTGCTTGTCATGGCATTCCATGAGACCACTTTTTATTGAGGTGTCTTTTCAAACAATTCACTTCCTTGTCTATTCTATGGATTCTTGGAAGGAATATATGAAAGAATAATAGTAAGCAATAGCATAGACAAGGCAATGAGTTGTTTGAAAAAATTCCTCAAAGAAATGTGGTCTCATGGTGATGTCCATCACCATGAGACCCAATTTCTTTGAGGAACTTTTTAAAATAGTTCACCACCTTTTCTATGCTACCACATGTTCCATACATTTCTACCAAAGCATTTTATCAAACAATTCATTTCCTCACTGCTATCACTAAAAGCTTAGAAAAGGTGCTTTCCAAAAAGCTATGGATGCTTGGAAAAAATCCATTAAAGCATAATAGTAAGCAATAACAAACAAGGAAGTGAGTAGCTTGAAAAAAATCCTTGAAGAAATGTGATATCATGGTGATGGAATTCCATTCCATCACCAATTCCATCACCATGAGACCACATTTCTTTGAGGCATTTCTTCAAAGAGCTCACCACCTTTTCTATGATACCACATTTTCTATACATGTGTACGAAAGCATTTTATCAAACAACTCACTTCCTTGTTGCTATGGCTAAAATCCTAAAATAGGTGCTTTCCAACAAACTATGGATGGTTGGAAAATTTTCTATCAAAGCATAATAGTAAGAAATAATACCATAGAGAAGGCAATGAACTATTTGAAAAAATGCCTGAAATAAATGTGGTCTTATGGTGATGGAATGCCATGAGGTGCATTTATTTGTAATGGAATTACATCACCATGAGACCCTATTTCTTTGAGGCATTTTAAAAAAAAATTCACTACCTTCTCTATTCCACCATAGTTATCGTACATGTCTATGAAAGAATTTTATCAAATGGTTTACCGGCTTGTTGCTATGGGTAAAAGCCTAAAAAAATGTGCTTTCGAACAAGATATGGATAGGGAAAATATTAAGCATGAAATTCAGAAATATATAGTTTAATAAGTACTCAAAATTTTGCTCATTATCTCATACATTATAAGTCATGACATGGATCGCTATTGCAGTTTTTGTGATTGAATAAATTGTTGTTTTATTTTCAGTTGTTGAAAGTAGAAAAACCTCTAAATGTTCAAAGGGAAATGGATATCAGTGTTTCATCTTCTATATAATCCTTGATGGCTCTGATAGGGGAGGTATGAGGAAAATTACTAAATTTCAATTTACATTTGTTGTTATAGATGTTAGTGAAAAATCAAACCATTATTGATTTGTAGTTTAATTTCTATTTGGATGGTTTATACAGGGCTTCAACATGCCTTAGCATGGGCAGTTGAATATTTCCCTCGTGTAGAGTGATCATCAAATGGTAGTAAGTGGTTATTTTGTTAAATATATCATTTTTTTAATGTTATTTCTATATATTAATGTCTTTACTTCTTATTGTAATAGATAAGACTTGACCAAGAACTAAACCCTAGGAGGAGCACTAGGAGAACTCCTCGATCACAACATAAATGAGTGACAGACATATTGCCATATTATTGAGAAGCAAAGTGAAAGAGTTTATTTTGAGGGGATGGAGAGCGATGAATTATAATTCCAGAGCCCTTTGTTGTATGCCTATATGACATTTTTGTACATATTTTGTATTGGATATATTTGACATTGTATGCCTATATGGAATTCTTGTAAACCAATATGACTATTTTGTACCTATATTTTATACTTATATCGGCATATATTGATGTATGTCTACATGGATATTTGGTTAATATAATTTTTTTTTTATCGATGGTGTCCATATTTGCATTATAAATCCATGGTTCAATAGATATGAGTTATGTGTATTCAAGTGTATACTTTACAACTTACACGTATACTTTGTGACTTATGTGTATTCCAATGTATACTTTGCAACTTATGTGTTTTCATGTGTATACCTTGCATTCATGCATATACTTTGTATTAATTTACGTATACTATGTATTCATGTGTATACTTCAAGGCTTATGTGTTTTTGAGTACTTGTGCTTCCCTTATTCACATGTACATGTGCTTGACTTATTCACATGTATACTTATTAATTGGTTAGCCCTTCAATTGATCGTTGTTGTCCTTCATGGTTTGTCTTGAATATTAACTGATTGATGCTAAACAACTTTATTAGTTTATGCTAAACAACTTCAATATTTCTAGGAATACTAGTAGAATTACAAATTCCAAAATTGCACAAATTGAAAAGAAAATATTAACTATAAATAAATGCACTAATTATAAACTTGATAATTTATTAAGAATGAGTATAAAATATATAAAGAGATGAGCCTTCTAGAATGGAAATTGCTAACTAGAAAATAGACAAAGAATTCCCAATACTTTCAAAGTAATAATCCACCCAAAATTGCAATGGGAGAGAAGTGATGTAGAGAAAGGAGGCCTTCAATTACCAATAAAAAATTTAATTGATTTCAACAAGCTTTCAATCTCCAAAACCCTAACTAGGGTGATTCCCTTCACAACTTCACTATTATCCTTGTAGGTCTGCAGACCTAGTTTCTTGGACCTATCTCAAAACTCCACTCTAAAACCCATTAACCAATTCTATACTCACACCCTTTAAGGCATACCAAAATATATCTCAAAAGCTCATATGATTCTTTTGGAAAAAATACCTCAAACTGATGCTTCTATGCTATCCCCTTAAGCCAAATAGGCCTAATTTACAAAGCAACTCTCCTCTAAACAATATGCCAACCTAAAATACCTATGGATATTCATTTACCAATCTAGAAAACCACCAAATCTACAACTTTTAGCCAGTGACTTCTCACTAAGTCCTCTTTATACAAAACCCTCATTTTTAGCAAGTTACAAAGGGTTTACTAAAAATCCCACTTCCTAACTTCTTTATACTTCACCAATGCATCAAACATGCTTAAAATGGCATGTGCATGCTTAATTTATCACCAAAATTTTCTGCCCCAAGATTTTTCCTCACCTACCCACCTTTAACCATCAAATTTCACTCAAAACATTCAAATTTGACAACTAGGGCATCATGCCCAAACACCCAAATGACCTTTCCTACCCCCAAAACCATCCAATCAACTAAATCCTACCATATTGGGCCCATTCCACTCAGATACATGAGTTATAGTCAATGGAATGGGCCATAATCACATTTTTATGTCTTCAAAACCTTAAAATTGGAGTTCCAGACCTGCGTATAGGGAAAAATCAATAAGAATCTACAACCCCAATGGGAATGCCTCAAACTCAATAAAAATGATATATAGGACACTAAAACAAAAATTCAAATCAATTTGGAGTCACCATCAAGTCGTACAAGTCATGCAATGAATTGTAGAACAAAAGTTGAATCACTTTGCAACTTTCCACTACTTGCATTTGACACTTTTTCCATCAAGTGAAAATTGGACACCATGAGAAAATGAATCTGAAATAAAAAAACTGAGAGAGGTTATTATAGAGGGCCCCAATGCAATCTCGTAGGCTCGGATGGAGAGTTTGTAAGTATCACAATTTTTGAGTAATAGCCCATCAAAGATTGCTTCTCTTTTGCACTTTGGACCCTTAAGGGATTGAGTTGGTTGAACGTAGCTCAAAGTGATTCCACATGTTTGGGTGAAAAAGAAGACCATTCCTAGCATAAAATGACATATTTGGATGTGTTGGAACACTATATTTGATCACACAAGTTGCAGAACGAAATTTGCACCACTTTGAAATTTTCAACTACTTGCATTTGACAACTTTTTCCCCGAGTGAAAATTTGCCACCACAGGAAAATGCCTCTAAGATAGAAAAAACTAAGAGAGGTTATTGTAGAGGGGCCAAATGCAATCTCATAGGATCAAAGAAGTATTTTATAAGCATCACGGTATCTAAGTAACAACATGCTGAAGTTTTCAGTTATTTTTCACTTTGGACCCTTAAGGGTGTTGGATGTTGTGGTTATGTTGTTGATATGTGTTTGATTGATCTCAACACTATTAGAATTGGTGATTTTGAAGGTTGTATATTTCGAGGAGATTGAGAAAATTAGAAAAGATATGTTACAGGTAATCTATGAAGCTATGTTGATCAGAATGGTGGAAAGCTATGTACGTTGATAATCAGAGGTCATGCTTTAAAGGGTTTCTTGTTGAGCCTATCTAGTATGTTGTCTGGAAGTTTCAATGATATGCATCAAGATGGGAGTGAGTTATGAGTTTATGAGTTCCTACAGTTATTTTGTTACTATAGAAGGTTTTTCTAGAATAAGAGAATGCAATTATGGTAAATTGAGTAGTTGTGTTTGCTACTATGATGTTCAGTGATGTTTCTAGATCATGCTCTATCATTGTGGTACGTCCAGGCTGATTGGTGTGCTTGTGATCGGAGATTTTCCTTTTTGTATTTGAGTTTTTCATGTTCTTGGCCGACATGATGGTGGTAGCATGTTGCATATCCTTATGGATTAATATTTTATTGTTTGGCATATTCAAAAATGTTTATTTAGGTCTTCATTATGTTGTGACCAACCTAAATTGGTGTGCATTGAGATATGTTCATGAATTGCGCCGACAAGTTCTAATTCATTCTTTATTTGTGGCCAATAGAGTTGTTGATTTAAATTCATGTGGTGTATATATAAGAGCGATTTTTTCTTCATTTTAAAAGGTGCAAGAGTGTGTGTGTGTGGTGTATGCTCAGTGAATGTATGTGAATAAAGATCGGATCATTTCATTTCAAAGAAAAGTGTGAAGAATATTGAGTGAACTGTAAAAAAGTGTTTTTGTGTCTAATTGAAACTATCATCAGGCTTTTGTAGAAGCTAATTTCTCATTTCAACCTCATTAGATGGATTTAATCTTATTGTTTTATGTAAGGCGACAAGCCTTCTCTTTGAGTAGTGAGCTCTAGGCAGTGTGCCTGAATGCAAGTGCATTCCTTATTTAGTTGTCATTATACTTCTAATAGGGTATAATCTTGTGGACTAACATCCACCGTGGTGTTTCTGATGTGTTGTTGATTTATTCTTTCACTGTTAATTATAAGATCTAATATTAAAGGTTGTTTAAGGTTGAATAAGTCTAAATTCTGTAACAATTGATTCACCCCCTCTCAGTTGTCTATCCTTGTTTTTCCAACAAAGGGATCGATCTGATTGAATGTAGCTCAGAGAAATTCCACATGTTTGGGTGTAAAAGAGGACTATGCCTAGCATAAACATACCTATTTAGATGCATTTGAACACTTTGTTTGGTTAGATGAGTTGCAAAATGAAAGTTGCGCCACTTTGCAACTTTCAACTAGCATTTGACAACTTTTTCCCCAAGTGAAAATTCACCACCATGGGAAAATTCCTCCGAGATAGAAAAAACCGAGAGAGGTTATTGTAGAGGGGCCCAACACAATACCATAGGATTAGATGAGAAGTTTCTAAGCATCATGGTATCCGAGTAAAAACATGATAAAGTTTGTAGCTATTTTGCACTTTAGACCTTTAAGGGATAAATCTGGTTGAAAGTAGCTCAGAGTGATTCCATGTGTTTGGGTGTAAAAAAGGACCATGCTGATTGTAAACATACCTATTAAGATGTGTGGAGGGAAAAATATGCTAATCTAATAATGCAAAACAAACTAGAATGCAAAAGAAGCACAAAACACCTAACACCTAAAAAATGATTATCCTAAGTTAAACACAAGATAAAAGGAAGATGAAAATGAAAATCAAATTGATATACCTTTATCCATGTTTCCCTTGGTTGGCCCTTTGATATTTGATATTATGTGTGCTCCTTGATGGAAAAATTATGCAAAATGAAGATGTAAATAGCTAAGATGGATATTGGATGAAAATGATGTGATAATAACTTATGGAGGCTCAAATGGCTCAAGATCATAAGTTGGCTAAGAATGCATAAGGATCTTCTAACTTAGAAGATGCAAGATGTAACATCCTTTAATGAAGGAAAATAGGGGTTATTTATAGAAGAAGTTGAATTCTCTAGAGAATTCAACGGTCAAGATTGAGCCACCATGGCCAAGATAGAGGGCTGTGGTGAGTTGAGGACTCACAAGCCCTCACATTTGGACATGTGGTGGGTGAATTATGCAAAGGACAAGGTGACATGGCAAGGGGTACAAATGAAATGGAAGAGGCCATGTGGTCCCAAGGTACTTGCAAGTACCTTGGCATGTGACTGATGTGACCTCTCAATAATCACATGGGGAAGAGGAAAGCTTTGGAGGAATAAAAGTGAAATTTTAAATCACTTTTTGGAAGAAACCGAAGGGTAAGATATGATTCCTTCTAGAAGGTGTCTTTGTCCCATGGGTACGATGTGACAAATGAGATGTCATGGGGAAGACAAATGCATGGGGGGAATAAGTGTGAATTTTTAATTCACATGGGGAGGAAGTCAACCCAAAAAAGGTAAGTACTAAGAAGGTTGAAATAAAGACATGTTAAAAGGGGTAAGTGATTAGGATTAGGATTGTGCAAATAGGTGATTATATTAATTAATGATGATTAGAAGCAAGTGGCAAGTTATGGAGGATGTGACATTAATCCTAATTATGGATATGCATATCTTAATGGAGGATTAATTAAATCAATCCATTTTAGTGAAAGATTATGGAGAATGTGACAAGGAGAGAGAAATAATGAATTAAAAATGATAAGTACAATTGACTAAATTAAATAAATTGATTGATTTATTTAATTTAGATATGAAGTGGGCTAATGTATAAAGTATTTAATTGATTAAATTGAATACCTTGGGAACATTAGGGAAAAAGGACAATATTAATTAAATGTGTCATTTAATTAATATAGATGGATTAAATGAGTAAATGATGGGATTATGACCATATAAAAGTGGTCAAATTTAGGTGTATATAGGATGTGTTGAATCACTCCATTTGGTCACATGAGTTGTAGAACGAAAGTTGTACCACTTTACTAGTTTACATTGCTTGCAATTGACACTTTTTCCATCAAGTCAAAATTGGACACCACGAAAAAATGACTCTGAGATGACAAAAATTGAGAGAGTTTATTGTATAGGTGCCCTATGTGATCTCATTTCCTTAGAAAAAATTCCTATAACCAACACGGTATCCAGGTAACAAGTCATTGAAGATTGTTTCCCTTTTGTAATTTGGACTGTTAAGGGATTACATTGCTTGAATTACAAATTTTTGAGGGCAGCAATAAATTTTGGTGTAGAGAAGGGAGGAAATCAACCTACAATCACAATTCAAGCCTTTAGAAACAATTTTGAAACACTCACTTTATGTCATTCCAAAGGGGTTTATTGAAAAACATTTTTCCAGGCTTATACATTTGATTCCAACTCAGGAACAACAGGGCATAAATGTTGATGCTTCAATTGAGGATATGCATGCTAATCTCTCAACTTAGTCACTCCTAGTCATACATCTTCATAGGGAGTTCCAAGATACCTATTGCACACAACACCTCTCATTAATAGAATAACTTGAATTCGAGATGCTCTCACAATGTCTACATCATATGTGCTCATAATAAGATTAACTTCACATGAATAAGTTGAAATTCCCTCACCGAGCTTCGCATGCACTTTTGTTATGGCTTAAAATCATAATTGAGATTTGTCAAGATCATCAAAATAAGGATGTTGCATTGCTTTACTTACAAATAGGAAAATTAAAAGAAGATGATATAATTGGCATCAAAAAAATTAATGTGCATACAAGTATAAATTAATAAGAACCAATGTTCATACTTACAAAGTAATCCAACGAACCATCCGGGTCTTCTCTACTCTTTATTGTGTCAAGTATTGCCTCATGGTCAGACTCATGGATCTTCCACAAGGTCTTGTTCAAATGTCTACCCCCATATTTGGTCAAATGAACATTGGATGCAACGACAAGGTTCGAGTAATAAAAAATATTATGATGCATGTCAAAGTCTTGAAATAACCAATGTTTAATGCTCTTATGTGGGTACCTTCTAAGCCATGTTCTAGTAACAACAACTGAGCCTTTAGGGTATTTGATGTTTTCTCCATCTATAACTAGGGCCTCCAATTTATTTTTTTCCTCAAGACAACACAAGTAATTGGTTGTTCCCTCTTCATTTTCTTCATCCATAATAACTACATAAACATGACTTGCATTGATATGTGCAACAAATCTTTTGAAATCAATCAACAATAGAAATACAAGGAAAAGTAAGATAACAATAGGAATTTCAAAAACTAAGCAAGTAGATATATTACTTGGTTGAACTAGATCTGATATGTGGTCAAATTCGACCGATGATTTCATATGTGTTAGTTCCAATTCTATTGGAGGGTGATACATGTGTGGGATAAGATAACTTGTCAACCATTTGTCAACCCACTCCCCTAACTCACAATCATTCCAGGCTTGCATTGTCCATGAAGAACAAAATCATGCCATCTTTCATGTATTGATACTCCATGAACTTGCATCTATGCTAAGGAAAGAGTGTAGTTCACTCGACCCTATTAGTGTGCAAAAATCCTCATATGGTGCAATTTTAGTATCATTTATTAACCAAAAAAATTTATGAACTAAAGACGTACCTTCTCTTGCTAATGCTATTTTCACACATTCTCTCGCACCATCATGCCCCTCCTTTCCATGTACAGCCTTACAAAAGTTCCACATATGTTGAACACCTGTAATGACAAGCATCCTACTCAACCAGTAGAACATGTGTGAGTTCTTGAACTATGTTGCATATTTAACCGACCATATTATTTGTTGATCATATGCTATGCCCCTCTAAGCCAAATCATTGTAGAACATCTGGAAGCATCCTTGCATGAACTCTAGAGAATGCGTGTGATCATCACTAATATAAAAGTGATATTCCCTCAATACCTTCCTTTGGTCCTCTATACTATCAGCTGCATGAATGAATGTTATGTGCACAAATATCAAAACCTGTGTGGAGTTGTAAGACTATGATTGCACCTCACATTGTGGCTATAGAATGTAGTTCTCTACAAATTCAACCACTGATACTATGCTACCAAATTGAAATGTGTCCTTGTATATACTGAATTACATGTCGAACCATTTGACTCTATGGGTATTCCTTGCATACTCATTCAATATATTGTCATGAAACATGGACATAAAATGATACACTGGAATCTTCTCAATAACCAAATCACACCTCTTTACTTGAGACCCATATTTTGTAATGTATATCACTATTTTATACTTCTCAAACTCTACTAGTTTTTGTCCCACCTCATCTATTCTTTCCATATTTTTACATATTGGCATACGTTGCAAGCCACCACAATGCTCGCATGAACCATCCAAGCATGTCTTGTAGAATATTTTTCCACCCTCTACCTCACATAAATTTTTTGATAATAACTCTCTTGATGATATTAGTGGGGCTTCTAAGCCATAATCATGCAAAACATTGTTAGTATGCAAATCTAAACATATAGAACGATAAACATCATAATGGTTAGAAAATTCAATATGTAGTCTACAACAACAAGTAGTGCATGTGTGATTTATCTTGACATAAAAAGGTGTAAGCATTTCAAAATATCTTTGAAAAATACTAATTTGAGGATAATCCTATTGAAATGAATGAAAAAATTGGGTTTGAGTCATATCCAAAAAATGCTTTGGATGTGGCTCATGGTTTTGACTACCGATTCACCTTCTTACCACATCCCTTTGATTCAGATATGGCCTTGTGTTATTCTTCCAATACTCTTCAATTAGTTTTCCCAATGCTCAACAACTTTTTTATCTTTTTGTGATAGTCTCCCCGAGAATGCCCATAATTTATTTGAATCGGTGCCCTCAATTATTTCTTGCCTTTGAAGAGATCTTGATAAATTTTTCTACAAATTTGCATTTGTTCACTCATATTTCTAATGAGACGAGCTATCTTTGTTTGACTACTTACCAAAGTTGATATAATGACATGTCGGGTGAAATTTCTATCCTTTGAGTGTGAGGTCTTACGCACACTCTCACAAGCATCCATTAGATTCTTCATAATAGTTTTTGATACATTCAATGTTCTCAACCCAAGAGTCTTCATGATGTTTCTATACTTTATACCCCGCATCATTTCAACAAATATTTGACATATTGCGATCACATTTAGCCTTTCAAAGAACGATTTCCAAATCTTATCAGCATATCTTCTATGAGTGCATGCTACCATCTTACCTTCCGTGTGTTGCAAAATATCCTCATCAGTATTAATCAAATACTTTGGATTTCTACACAAAATTCTAGGTGGTGTTATCCTAGGTACATACTCCTCAACATTAAGCATTTCATCAATATTTAATTGACATGGGCTAGATTGCGTACCTTTGTTCATGGGTGGAGTAGAAGACATACCTTGAGGTTCATGTGGGGATGATGGCATAACTTCTTTGTCAAATCCGATTGATGGTGTACTCTCAACTTCAGATGTGTTGGATAGTGTCCAACCATATTCACTTGTGATAGATGGTGTCCCTCGATATTCGCTTGTTCTTAATGGTGTCCCTTCGTATTCACTTGCCATAGAGGGTGTGTCTCCAACTATGGTATCTAAATTTTTCTTAGCAGGATGCTTTTGCATTCGTACATTTTGTGCTACCAATTCCTATTCTCTTTTTGATGGTTGAGGTTCCTCTTCAGTTGGCTTGTTTTTGTCAATCGTATCCAATTTATTCTATTCATGATATGCTGCCACCCATTCTCTCTCCTTTTCTTTGAAGGTTATACTCTTCGTTTGTTAGTTTATTCCTTCTTCATTTCTTTGGCATGGTAGATAACTTTACCTATAGAATGGCAATGAGACAAATATTAGTTCCTAAAAAATTTATCCATTCAAATAAATGAAATAAATTTCATTCAAGGCTTCAAAAAAGATACTTACAATCATCATCTAGAACAATATTTCTAGCATAGACAAAGGTTGTGCATGAATTTTTTTGATGGAATGCCTTAAAGATATGTGGTAATGTGGCATGCCATGATTGCAAGATACATTGAAAATTGAAGCATGGAGAATCCATGTGGTGTAGGGGAACCTAGCTAACTTGCGATTTTGGTTTTGTGATAGATAATTAGGTGTGTTATGGTTTTTTGTCACGAATAAGGTCTAAAACCCTATTTTGAAGGGTTGTGGTTTCTTAAAATGATAAATTAACTCATTCCACCTATTTTCAATACTACCACTCTAAGGAATGAGTCCAAAATGGTAGGAATAGATGTTTGAATGAGATTTACGAGTAGGGGAGGCCTTGAAAGTGGTTTTGGGTGATTCCCTAGATGGCATTCCTTTGTTTTTTGATCAAATTTGGTGGTTAGACGGTGGTGATAGGTGAAAATCTTGGGGGAAGAAACTTTTAAGGTTAATTAAGTTTGTATTGATAATTTCCAAAGTTTTTTAAGTGTTGTTAGATTGAAAATAGTTTGGGAAGGCATATTTCCAATAAACCCTGCCTAAAACAAGCCAAATTGAGGGTTTCATGGTTGGGTGAGTTAATGGGTCTTCTTGTGATTAAAAATGGTGGATCTTGAGGTTTTACAACCTGGTAAATGACTGTTCAAAGTAATTTTGGGTGGGTAGTAACTTTAAAGGGGCGTTCCTTTGTAAAAGTGACCTAATTGAAGGTCTAGGATAGCGTAGAAGCACCTGTTTGAGGGTTTTGTTCCTAAAGAGTTGTATGATTTTTTGTGATATGTTGTGTAAGGAAATAAAGGGTTTCTGACAATTTATTAGATGTAGATGTGGTGTTTTGAGCAAGGAATAAGATTTGGTGAGGTTTTGATTATTGCTCCCACTAATTTTTTTGAGTTTTTCTTATAAAAGTAATGGCTCCAAGTTTAAATTCATTTTAAAAGAACTCAAGAAGGTTGGATATAAATTCAAAACTTGTGTGAGGATGTTTTATAATGTGTTTGAAGCTTTGGAGGAGCAAGGGAGGCGCAGTTGATTCTTTGGGCATAATGCCCTGGTTGACAATATTATGCATTTGAGTGAAAATTGATGGTTATGAGAAGGAAAGTGTAGTAAACACTTGGGGAAATAAAATTTTAAGGATTTTTAAGTTTGTGCAGGTCGTTTTGAGAATTTTTTATGCTTTGGCAAGCTGATATAGGAAATGGGAATAGGACTTTCAATAAACCCTCCATGATTTTGCTAAAAATGAAGGTTTTGTGAAAAGTGAACTCACCGTGAGACCCCATTTCTATGAGGAATACACTACCCCTACCTTCTCAACCCTACCACATTGGAAAGCTACTGAGTGAGCTCACTATCTTTTCAATTCTACCACATTTTGCATACATTTATACGAAAAACATTATTGGCAAACAATTCAAATGCTTTGTCCATGCTTCCATTTTGAGCCATGATTGCAAGATAGGTTGCACCTTTCCTCATGTTGCCAACTTAGCCTTGAATAAAGAGTCTTGAAATAGTGGAGAGAATGGTTAGAATCCATTTTAGGTAGAATAATCAAGGAAACATTTAAAATATATCACAACATAAGTGATCAGGTAGATTTAGCGACGAGGTAAATTTAGAAATAGAGATGAAAACCAAAATAGTTTCAAAGATCTATAAATGTGGGAGGAGTATATTCCAGTTTTTTAGAGACATGTATGAAAAATCTGGTAGCATAGACAATGAAATTAGCTACTTGGTATAACTGTTTGACAAGATACCTCAATGAAAGTGGTGTAGGAGCACCTTGTTCATTTTATGCCTCTATAAGGCAATTTTGTAAACTTTGAAATCACCACTCATGTAAAACATATAAAAAGGTCATTTGGATGTATTTGAATAATTCTATTAGGTAAATAGGTGGTTTTATGGTCAAAGTATTGAAAAGTGCAAAATCTTGGAATAGTTGTCAACAATGCAAAAATGAAAAATTGCAAAATTGCAAAAATCAGGAAGTTGAAGAGTCATGAAGTTTAAAGTCTTAATAACTGAGGGGGAAATCAAGAAATATTTTGTAAACATATTTTTAAGATTTTTTTTAATAATTTTTAAGTGATATATATTGTGTGTTTTTTGGTAGAATAGAGGAAGGTGAAACACAAGAAGAAAATCAGGAAGAAGTTATGTTTTATGTTGAAAATTATGTATTTTACTGGTAATCTTGAGTTTTAGACCACTGTACGGCCCCGTGCAAGAGTTTTATGATATGAAAGTTATTTTAAATGTTAAATTCATGAGATAACAGCAACTTTCATCTTGTTTTGTTTAATTTTGTTAAGATTTGTGAGTTTTATGGATATTTTAGTGTAGACGGGTCTAAAACCCTGTTTTGGGGTTTTGAGACACTAAAAATGCATTTATTCTTATTATCTCTAGTGGTTTTTCTTGAAACTAAGTGGAAAGAAGTATATCAGGTAGTTTTCAATTTTTGAGAAAGATTCAAGAGTTAGGGAGATGATTGGAGCAATTTTGAGTTGCTGTCCTAAATGTTTCCTTATGAGTTTTGAGCCAAAATGGAGGTTTCAAGTAAGAGTCTGATGAAATAAAAGTAGTAAAGGTTGGGAGTTGGTTTTTAAATAATTTTAAATATATTCATAAGGTTTTCCAAGTGTTGGTAGAGTGTGGGGTTTTGTGGAATCTCGAGTTTCAATAAACCCTCCTTGGTTGCAAGCCTATTTGGCTTTAAAGTTGAGTTCTAAGCATTTGGTGAGTAAAATATTTGTAGCTCCACCCAATATTGTGAGAATGGTATTTGATTATTTGTTATAGTGTGTTGGAATTGAAATTAGTGATGGGTAAAAATATTTGGAGGGTGTCTCTTTGGGAAAGTGGCCTAAATGGCCTTGTTGTCTTAGCGGAGTAGTGCTAGTTTGAGTTGTTTCTTCCAAAAGAGTCTATAGTGGTTTTAACATATGTTTTAGATCTTGGAAAAGGGTATCCAAAAAGGTTTTTACAGTCTTGATTGGTGAATTGAGTAAAAATATATGAGTGATAGTCCCCTGTGGAAGGACTACTAGCTTGTAGGTGGTTTGGAGTAGTGTTGCTACAAAATGGTGTTTCCCAGTAGTTTGAGTGGTCAAGTTGTGTATGGTTTATTGTCTTAATCTTGTTATATGCCTTATAAGATTCATACAAAGACCTTAAACCCTTGGTGTGGGTTGGAGACCTTAGAAGCCTATTCCTCTTATGAGACTTTGTGAGTGTGTTAGGCATTCAATCAATCCCTAGTCTTTAATTCTTGTCAATTTTTTTGTGTAACCATTGATCCTCTACATCAATTTCCATGCAAGAAATGGTGCTTATAGGTTAGGTTTGGTGAAATGATAGTGGTAAAGGCTTGGAGGAGGTTTGGTTACCATGTGTAGACATATACAAACTGAGTGCAATAAGTTGTGAAACTGATAATATTATGTTATGAAAAGGTGATGTTGCATTGTTCATGTTAAGATTATGATGGTTAAGAAGAATTTTGGCCTGGTAAAGGTTTGGAGTCAAGATTTTTTGTTTTAGTGCTTTATAGAAATGTCGAAACAAGGTGAAAATTGGTGTCTTAGTGATAATGTTTGATGAGTTGAGTGATTCAGAGTTTTCCAATGGTGTTTTTGTTTTGAACTAGTCAAGATAATAATTTTCAAGGTGTTTTTAGGGTCTGTGGTGAGTTGGTAACCTGATTTGGTAATTTGGTGAATTTTAGCAAAGTGAAACAAGTTACAAAGTTGTGGAGTTTGGTTGAAAGTTTTTTTGATCTTATCAGTTTGGGATTAGGGTCATAATTACCCTTGAAGTTTGTTGAATTGTGTAGATGCTCTGTATTGGAAATCTTTGGAGAGTGGTATGCACATCCATAATAAAGGATTGAAAGATGATGTTTTTTTACTTAAAAATTATGTCATATATATGTGTATACAAAATGTGGAAGCATACACAAGGTAATTCAATTGTTAAATAAAAAAATGCCTCGAAGAGATGTGGTTTAAAAATTTAATTGGAAAGTGTATAGAATTATGTAACTTAAAATGTGCATTCACAAACTAAGGTTATAATGAAAAACAAACAATGATCAACATGGAATATGCAAAATAACAAAAATGAAACCAAGCCATAATAGAATGAAAGAAAATGTGTAAAGACTTCACATACCTAAAAAAATAAGAGTTTGAAATGGAGGAGTTCTACCAAATTATGTAGCTTTTTCTTCTTTCTTCAAACTCCTCAACAATTTGACTTTTTCAAAAGCTTTTTCCCCTTCAAAATTCAATTGTATATCACTTTTGAATGGAATTCAAACTTAAATTGATATTATATGCCTTTCAACATGAAAATTCTGCTATTTCATACAAGGTTGGTGGAAAGATCATGAAAAAGGTGGTGGAATTTGAAAAACATGCATGCACACTTCAAAACATCATCAAAAAACTACTTTTTGTCGGAGCACACATAGAACTAGGAGAATATGCAAAATGTGGGCCTTGAGATCATGAGTATATTGAGTTTTTTTTTACCATTTTTAGAGAAATCCAAAATGTGCTCACGTTATAACATGAGCGCATTATTTCTTGCTAAAAATAGTCACATCTCTACTTCTTCAAAATGTGCTCATGTTATGAGAAAGTTGGATTTTTTATAGATTTATTTTCTCTCTCTTTGTCTATACCCGCTATACCCTAATTCTATCTCTCTTCCATGTATCCTCTACCCTTTATCCTTCTCCCACTCCCTCCATCTCTTTATCTCTAAGGTCTCTCCCTCTTACCCCCTCTCCCTCTCTCAACTCTCTCTCTCTCTCATTCAATCACTCCTATCTCTCCCCTCTACCCTCTACCCTTAACCCTTATACCCTTTATCTGTAGAAGTTAATAAATCCAACTTCACAGCCCCCAAGAATCACTTGCATGCAATCACCTATCACATGCAACAAATATCTAGAAAAAACAAGAAGATGTTTTGTAAACTCTCAAGCAAGAATGTGCAAGCTAAAACCAGAAAATGATTATTGAATAATATAATAATTACAATGTGATCAATCCTTATGGAGGAGATCAAGAAAACATAAAATTAGGAATCCCTAAATGAAACCCTAGTGTGCACACTTAATAATTAATAAATAATTATAATGTGCCTAAGTTTACCTTAAGTAACCTAAATGAATAAGTGACTTAAATAATTAACCAATATGATTAAATTAATTAAGTGGAATAACTTATTATTCTAACACCTCCCCTTAAGATGAACTTAGGGAGTAGCTAAAACAATAGAAAAAAGATGCATGAAAGCAAAGATGGGTCCCGACAACAAAGGCCTGATCAGGCACCCAAGTACAAATGCAAAGCAAACTAAACTAACCGAGGTAAAGGAGAAAACCAAGTGGGAACAAAAATCCTCCCCAAAATAGAATGCAAAGATAAACTAAGTGATGAAATATGGATAACTCCATAAGACCCCCCAAGAACACCATCCATCACAAAGATACATTAAAGAAACCCCCCAAAAGAGAGGAACAAATAGACCACATAGCCCCCCCCATAATGAATTAGCTCCAAAATGACTGAAGAAACCACATCTCGTGAAAGAAGTGAGAGGGAAGAGACTAAATGAATGAAATTTTTTAAGGTGAAGTAGGTGTAGACTAAGATGTCTCCATAGAAGAATGTGTGACCTAAACCAATGAAGAAGCCCGAATAGGTGAAGACTAAAGTGAAACCTCCAAAGATGAATGCTCAACTAGATCTTGCTGCACTGAAACAAAACAAACCACATTTGTAGTCATAGAAGTATAAACAAGTACAACAATAGGTGGAGGAGATAGAATGGATGGCTCAAGAATAGGATCTAAAGTGAGAATTCCAATGTTCAAGAAGCCAAAATTCTCCTCTAAATGATGATTCACACTAGAAGTGTGATGAAAAACTGTAGGAATAGAAGCACTGCCAATAGCAAAATCTACAAAAGAATGCAACCGAGATGAGTGATCCACCACCTGAGTAGCAATAACCACTCTACTCTTCAAGTCTCTGATGATAACTGAATCAGGTGTGAACTCCATAGACCTCCCATTGCCTCCATGTGTGATCTGATATATAGAAAGAAGGTTGTTTGTCAAATGAAAAATAGACAAGACATCCTGAAAAGTGTTGTCCCCAAAACTAATAGACCCCTTCCCTGTAAAGCTCATGTATTTATTGTTTCCCATGAAAATAGGAGACATAGTGTGAGACTCAAAGGAAGTGAGCATAGACTATGTAGAAGCCATATGATGAGATGCTCCTAAATCTAGAAGCCATCTCCCTAATCCAAGACCTAAAGAAGAAAAAAGAGCATGTCCCTTCATATTTGATGAAGTATGTAAAGTAGTTGTGCCCTTGTCATGTTGCACTGAAGAAGAAGAAGAAGAATGAGAGGAAGGAGATGATGTAGACATCCTAGAAGGAAAATCAATCTAATGTTTCCGAAGAAGATGCTTTAGCTCATCAATGTCCTTCTTGTAGAAATTATGTTTTGCATGTCCTTCTCTCTTGCAATATGCACATGGACCCTTCTCTTTCCTAGATGATTTCCCCTTAGAAGAGGATGATGAATCTGAGGACTCCTTCTATTGCTCATGAGTACCTGTGATGAAGAGGGCTTCAAATTTCCCATATTAGCCAACTTTGCCTACTCTCGAGTGGGAGAAGATGCAAAATCATCAAAAGAAGGCATAGAAAATCTAGTACCAAGTGCATCCCTAGTAGCATAAAAGGTAGAAACAAAAATTGAATAATTTGGTCCAAGCTTAGAAAGAATGGACAATATGAACTAAGAGTCTTCCTTATGAACACCACACTATGACAACTACAATCTAAGAGACTTGAGTTTGGTGAAAAACTCCTAGACTCTATCAAAATCCCTAGGATTTAAGCCAATAAGCTCGTTCTCTAAATGAAACCCTCTCATAGTATCTTGCTTCCCAAAGAAAGATTGTAAAGTAGTCCAAACCTCATGGGGTGTACTACAAGACTCAATATTAAAAATAAGATCAGAAGAAAGAGACAAAGACAATGTACCATAAGCTTCATCACATCTATTAAACCACTCTCTCTTTTCAACAGCACTTGTAGGTTCAATTTTTGTACCCATGGTTACCTTGTACAACCCTTTGTGTTTCAAATGAGTCTCCTTTTGTTTTTTCCAACCAAAATAGTTGAATGGGGTAAGGGGTACAATATTATGTGTATCCATGATAGAAAATAGAAATATATACTCTCAAATAAAAAAACAATGCTCACTGATCTCAAAAAAATAACTTGATTGCATGCTTCCCAAGAAAATAACTAAAAAGGTAAAGGCTGAGATCAAATAATATTATCAGATACCCAGTAATTTAAAAAAAAAAAAAAGGTTTGAGATCTGTGTAGAGCACTTAACCATCTTTTCGATGCCTATTTGTTTTTGCAAAATGGAGTCTAGATGCAAAAGTTACACCTCCTAGAGTGGAAAAATAAACTTCGGAGTTTGAAAGGTGTAAAAGGCCTCAAAACTGAAAAATCAAAAATTATAACCTCCACCACTAGATATAGAGTCAAACCAGATTTTTGATGATATCTTGTTTTTGAAAAACAGACACAATATGAGAACGTTATAGCCAATTTCATAAAATTGCTCCAATTTTCTCAATAAGGCCTCTAGGAGCCCTAAGGTGCTAAAAATAATAAGCCCTTGGTTGCATGCAGGACTAGGGGGCTAGTGGTGGGGCTTAGAGCTGAAGCTCCTAGTCACTCACGTGACCGTCACTGGGGGCTGAGTACCCAGTGGGGGTTGGCACTAGCACCTGATCGCCTATGTGACCACGTTCTAGGTGCGTGGGGCCGAAGCCTGGGAGCGGCGACGCTTGGGGGTGGCGATGTAGGAGGTCACTACTAGGGGTGCTGGATGGGAGGCCACTAGGTAGAGCTAGAGGGTGGCCTTCTGGTGGTTGGTGGTTGCTTGGTGACAAATGGGTGGTACGGGCTTGTAGAACTGGCTGCAATTTTTTGAAACCGCGGTTTTTGATTTTTTTAAATATTTTTTTTTTGCAATTTGTCACCTCGATTTGCGTACTGGGGAGGCCGTACGACCTCTTTGGAAAAAAAATAATTTGCATCTTGAACATGATGGCGACATTCATTTTTCCAAAGATGCATAGAAAAATATACTACCCCTAGATGCATAGAAAATCTACCTATCTTGAAACCCTTACACAGAAAGAAATGTTGTGAGAGAATATCTTCAAATCATGAACATGAATCCATAGGTCTGGAGCTATGATACCATGTAGAAGTTGATAAATCCAACTTCATAGTCCCCAAGAATCACCTGCATGCAATCACCTATCACATGCAACAAATATCCAAAACAAACAAGAAGATGTTATGTAAACTCTCAAGCAAGAATGTGCAAGATAAAACTAGAAAAATGATTATTGAATAATATGATAATTACAATGTGATCAATCCTTATGGAGGAGATCAAGAAAACCTAAAATTAGGAAACCCTAAATGAAACCCTAGTGTGCACACTTAATAATTAATAAATAATTATTAATGTTCCTAAGTTTAGCTTAAGTAACCTAAAGTAATAAGTGACTTAATTATTTAACCAATATGATTAAATTAATTAATTGGAATAACTTATTACTCTAACATTATCCTCTACCCTCAACCCGTAAGCCCTAATTCTATATCTCTCCCCTCTATCCTCTCTTCTCTATCTCTCTCCCACTCCCTCTGTCTCTCTCTCTCACAAGTCTCTCCCTCCTACCCTCTCTCAAGTCTCTTTATCATTCCCTCACTCCTATCTCTCTTCCCTCTACCCTCTACCCTTTATCCTCTACCCTCAACCCTTAAACCCTAATTCTATCTCTCTCCCCTCTCTCCTCTACCCTCTATCTCTCTCCCACTCCCCCCCTCTCTCTCTCAAGTCTCTCCCTCCTATACCCTATCCCTCTCTTAACTCTCTCACTCACTCACTCACTCACTCCCTTTTGTCTCTCTCCCCTCTACCCTCTACCCTTAACCCTTATACCCTCTATCCTCTATCATCAACCCTTAAACCCTAATTATATCTCTCCCCTCTCCCCTCTACCCTTAATCCTTATACCCTCAACCCCTATACCCTAATTATATCTCTCTCCCCTCTCCCCTCTACCCTTAACCCTTATACCCTCAATCCCTTACCCTAAACCCCTAAACCCTAATTCTATCTCTCCCCTTTATCCTCTACCCTCAACCCTTATACCATTATACCCTCAACCCTTAAACCCTAATTATATCTCTCTCCCCTCTCTCCTCTACCCTCTATCTCTCTCTCCCTCTAATTCTCTCCTCAAGTCTCTCCCTCCCACCCCTCCTCCTCTCTGTAACACTCTCTCTCTCATTCACTGCCACTTTTTCTCTCTCCCTCTACCCCTCTACCCCACCTTTATCTCTCACCCTGGAACCCCTAACCCTAATTCTATCTTTCTCATCCTCTAAATCCCCAACTCCTTAAAACCCTAATTCTATATCTCCCTCTCCCTTCTAATTTTAACCCCTTATGCCTTCAACCCTATAAATTTAACACCATATTCTCTCCTCAATTCTCTACACCTTTGAACCTTACAGCATCCTCAACCCCCACCCTAAACCCTCTTTAAACCTAATTCCTATCTCTCTCCCCCACCCCCACCTCAACCCTTATACCCTTATACCCTCAACCCCTATACCCTAATTCTATGTCTCTATCCTCTACCCTCTACCCTTAACCCTTATACCCTTTATCTTCTACCTTCTATCTCTCTCCCACTCCCTCCCTCTCTCTCTCTCAAGTCTCTCCCTCATACCCCCTATCCCTCTCTCTCTCTCACTCCTATATATCTCCCCTCTACCATCTACCCTTAACCATTATACCCTCTATCCTCTACCCTCAACCCTTAAACCCTAATTCTATCTCTCACCTCTCCCCTCTACCCTTAACCCAAATACCCTCAACACCTATACCCTAATTCTATCTATCTCCCCTCTCCACTCTACCCTAAACCTTTATATCCTCAACCCCCTACCCTAAACCCTTATAAATTAATTTTATCTCTCTCCCCTCTCCCCTCTACCCTCAACCCTTATACCCTTATACCCTCAACTCCTATACCCTAATTCTCCTCACACCTCTAATCTTATATTCTATATCTCCACCCTCCCCCTCTCTCCTCTCTCTCAAACTCTCTCCCTCCTACCCCTATCCCTCTCTCAACTCTCTTTCACTCACTCACTCCTTTTGTCTCTCTCCCCTCTACCCTCTATTTTTAACCTTTCTACCCTCTACCCTATATTTTTAACCCTTCTACCCTCTATCCTCTACCCTCAACCTTTAAATCCTAATTCTATCTCTATCCCCTCTCCCCTCTACCCTTAACCCTTATACCCTCAATCCCTATACCCTGATTTTATCTCTCTCCCCTCTACCCTCTACCCTTAACCCTTATACCATCAACCCCCTACCCTAAACCCTTGAACCTTAATTCTATATCTCTACCCTTTGCCCTCAACCCTTATACCCTTATACCCTCAACCCCTATACTCTTATTCTATCTTAATCCCCTCTACCATCTACCCTTAACCCTTATACCCTCTATCCTCTACCCTCAACCCTTAAACTCTAATTTGATCTCTCTCCCCTCTACCCCCAACCCTTAAACCCTTATACCCTCAACCCCTATACCCTAATTATATCTCTCTCCCTTCTACCATATACCCTTTACCCTTTTACCCTTTATTCTCTTGCCTCAACCTTAAACCTTCAAATGTTAAACCATCTACCCTCTACCCTCTACCCTATAAACCCTTAAACAACCAACCCTAAAACCTAAACCCTAAACCCTCAACCCTTAAACCCTCTACCTTCAATCCTCTACCCTCTACCCTCCACCCTCAAGCCTAATCCCTCAACTCATAAACCCACTTAGTAAACTATATACCCTAATCCCTCAACCCTATACCCTCAATCCTCTACCCTCAACCTTAAACCCTCAACCCTTAAACCATCTACCCTCTACCCTCAATCCTCTACCCTCTACCCTCAACCCTAATCCCCCAACCCTTAAACCCTTAAACCCACTTAGTAAACTCTCTACCCTAATCCCTCAACCCTCTTGACCCTTAATCCCTCAACCCCTATACCCTCTATCATATACATTGGACCCTCAACCCTAATCCCCCAACCCTAAACCCTAAACCCTCTACCCTCAACCTTAGACCCCCAACCCTCAACCCTTAAACCATCTACCCTCTACCCTCAACCCTTAAACACACTTAGTAAACTCTCTACCCTAATCCCTTAACTCTCTTCACCCTTAATCCCTCAACGCTCAACCCTTAAACCCTAATCCCTCAACCCCTATACCCTCTACCCTATACATTGGACCCTATACCCTATGCCCTCAACCTGAAGCCCTCAACCCTTAAACCCTCTACCCTTAAACCATCTACCCTCAATCCTCCACCCTCAACCTTAAGTCCTCAACCCATAAACCCTCTACCCTTAAACCCTCTACCCTCTACCCTCAATCCTCTACTCTCTACCCTCAACCCTAATTACTCAACCCTTAAACCCTTAAACCCACTTAGTAAAATATCTACCCTAATCACTCAACCCTCTTGACCCTTAATTAGTCTACCCTTAAACCCTAATTCCTCAACCCCTATACCCTCTAACCTATACATTGGACCCTCAACCTTAATCCCTCAATCCTCTACCCTCAACCTTAAACTCTCAACCCTTAAACCCTAATCCCTCAACCCCTATACCCTCTACCCTATACATTAGACCCTCAACCCTAATCCCCCAACCCTATACCTCAATTGTCTACCCTAAACTTTAAACCATCAACCCTTAAACCATCTACACTCTACCCTATAAACCCTTAAACACTCAACCCTAAACCCTCAACCCTTAACCCTTAAACACTCAACCCTAAACCCTCAACCCTTAACCCTTAAACACTCAACCCTAAACCCTCAACTCTTAAACCTCCTTAAACCCTTTGCCCTCAATCCTCTACCCTCTACCCTCAACCTTAATCCTTCAATCCTTAAACCCTTAAACCCACTTAGTAAACTCTCCACCCTAATCCCTCTACCTGCTTGACCCTTAATCCCTCAACCCTAATCCCCCAACCCTATACCCTAAATCCTCTACCCTCAACCTTAAACCCTCAACCCTTAAACCCTCTATCCTCTACCCTCTACCCTATAAACCTTTAAACACTCAACCCTAAACCCTAAACCCTCAACCCTTAAACCCTAAACCCTTAAACCCTCTACCCTCTACCCTAATCCCTCAACCCATAAACCCTTTAAACCCACTTAGTATACTCTCTACCCTAATTCCTCAACCCTCCTGACCCTTAATCCTTCAACCCTCAACACTTAAACCCTAATCCCTCAACCCCTATACCCTCTACCCTATACATTGGATCCTCAACCCTAATCCACCAACTCTATACCCTCAATCCTCTAACCTCAACATTAAAACCTCACCCCTTAAACCCTAATCCCTCAACCCCTATACCCTCTACCATATACATTGGAACCTCAACCCTAATCCCCCAACTCTATACTCTCAATCCTCTACCATCAACCTTAAACCCTCAACCCTTAAACCCTCTACCCTCTACCTTCTAATCTCTACCCTATAAACCCTTAAACACTCAACCCTAAACCTTGAACCCTAAACTCTTAAACCCTAAACCCTTAAACCCTCTACCCTCTACCCTCAATCCTCGACCCTCTACCCTCTACCCTAATCCCTCAACCCTTAAACCCTTAAAAAAAACTTAACATAATCTCTACCCTAATCCTCCAGCTCTCTTGACCCTTAATCCCTCAACCCATATACCCTCTACCCTAAATATTGGAACCTCAACCCTAATCCCCCAACCCTATACCTCAACCTTAAACCACCAACCCTCAAACCTTAAACATTCTACCCTCTACCCTCAACCCAATACCCTCTACCCTCAACCCTAATCCCTCAACCCTTAAACCCTTAAAACCACTTAGTAAACTATCTACCCTAATCCCTAAGCCCTCTTGACCCTTAATCCCTCAACCCTCAACCCTCAACCCTTAAACCCTAACTCCCCAACCATTATACCCTCTACCCTATACATTGGACCCTCAACCCTAATCCCCCAACCCCATACCCTCAATTCTCTACCCTCAACCTTAAAACCTCAACCATTAAACCCTTAAACCAACTTAGTAAACTCTCTACCCTGATCCTCTAGCCCTCTTGACCCTTAATCCCTCAACCCCTATACCCTCTACCCTAAACATTGGAACCTCAACCCTAGTCCCCCAATCCTATACCCTCAACCCTCTACCCTCAACCTTAAACCATCAACCCTTAAACCATCTACCCTCTACCCTCAACCCTAATCCCTCAACCCTTAATCCTTAAACCCACTTAGTAAAATATCTACCCTAATCCCTCAACCCTCAACCCTCAACCCTCAACCCTCAACCCTCAACCCTCAACCCTCAACCCTTAAACCCTAATCCATCAACCCTTATACCCTCTACCTTATACATTGAACCCTCAAACCTAATACCCCAACCCTATACCCTCAACCTTAAAACCTCAATCCTTAAACCCTCTACCCTTAAATCCACTACCCTCTACCCTCAATCCTCTACCCTCTACCCTCTACCCTCAACCCTTATTCCTCAACCCTTAAACCCTTAAACCCACTTAATAATATCTCTACCCTAATCCCTCAACCCTCTTGACCCTTAATCCCTCTACCCTTAAACCCTAATCCCTCAACCCCTATACCCTCTACCCTATACATTGGACCCTCAACCCTAATCCCCCAACTCTATAGTCTCAATCCTCTACCCTCTACCCTATAAAACCATTAAACACTCAACCCTAAACCCTAAACCCTAAACCCTTAAACCCTCTTCCCTCTACCCTCAATCCTTTACCCTCTACCCTCAACCCTAATCCCTTAACCCTTAAACCCACTTAGTAAACTCTCTACCCTAATCCCTCAACCCTCTTGACCCTTAATCCCTCAACCCTTAAACCCAAATCCCACAACCACTATACCCTCTACCCTATACATTGGACCCTCAAACCTAATCCCCCAACCCTATACCATCAATCCTCTACCCTCAACCTTAAACCCTCAACACTCAACCCTTAAACCCTCTATCCTCTACCCTCTACCCTATACATTAAAACCTCAACCCTCACTTTTCAACCCTTAATCCCTCAATCCTCAACCCTCACTTTTCAACCCTTAATCCCTCAATCCTCAACCCTCAAACCCAATACCCTCTACCCTATACATTGGACTCTCAACCCCAATCCTTCAACCATATGTACCCTCAACCCCAATCCATCAAACCTATACCCTCAAACCTCATATATCTATGTCCCTCCCTCCTCTTCTCCCCTTCTCTCTATCTCACTTCTCCCTCAATCTTTCTATCCATCCATCCCTCCCTCTCTACCCTATTCCCTAAACCCTCAACCCTCAACCCTTAAACCCTTAAACACTCAACCCTAAACCCTCAACCCTTAAACCCTCTACCCTCTACCCTAATATCTCAACCCTTAAACTCTTAAATCTAAGAAAACTCTCTACCCTAATCCCTAAACCCTCAACCCTTAAACCCTCAACCCTCTATCCTCAACCCTCAACCCCTATATCCTCTACCCTATACATTGGAATCTCAACCCTAATCCCTCGACCCTATAACCTATACCATAAATCCTCTACCCTCAACCTTAAACCCTCAACCATCAACCCTCAACCCTCAACCCTTAAACCCTAAACCCTTAAAACCTCTACCCTATACATTAAACCCTCAACCCTCAATTCTCAACCCTCAACCCTTAATCCCTCAACCCTCAATCTTGAAACCCTAAACCCTCAACCCCTATACTCTAAACTCTCTACTCTCAACCCTAAACCCTTTAACCCTCAACCCCTATCGCTTGGACTCTCTATCTATACATCTCACCTCTCCCTCCCTCCCTCTCTCCTATGCTATCTAATTGTCTTTATCTACCCTCTCCCTCTTTCTACATACCTCTCGTTCAATCAATCCCTACCACCCTCTCTCACCCCCTCTATCTATCTCTCTCTCTATCTCCCTCCCTCTCTCTCCCACTCCCTCTCTCTCCCTCTCTCTCGGGTCTCTCCCTCCCACCTCCTCTCTCTCTCTCAAGTATCTCCCTTTGGAAACCTACCGAGGTAACTCTCTCTCTCTCTCTCTCTCCCCTCTCTCTATCCATCCCTCTCACTCCACCCCCTCTTTCTCTCCCTCTCTTAGGTCACTCCCTCCCACAACCTCTCCCTCTCTCAGGTCTCTCACTCACACTCCCTCTCTCTCTCAATCCCTCTCTCTCCCAATCCCTCTCTCTCACACTCCCTCTCACTACCTATATCTCAAGTCTCCCCCTCTCACCCCCACTCACTCTCTCAAGTCTCTCCCTTTGGCACCCTACTTGCATAACTCTCTCTTTCTCTCTACCTCTATCTCTATCTCTCTCCCCCTCTCTCTCTCCCACCCCCCCTCTCTCTCTCTCCCTCCCTCCCTACTTAGCTAAGTCCCCCCTCTCTCTCTTAATATTCTCCCTCCCTCTAAAGACATGCACAAATACATACATACTTACATACATACAAGCATAATACATATGTACATACAATCCTACATGCATACAAGCATACATGTACATGTGTAGATACACTCTTACATACATACATAGATGACATACAAGCATACATGTACATAAAACATACAAATATATAAACATACATTCAATAAAGTAGCATTTAACATTAAGCAAGACATAACACGAGCGTGTTATATCACACTTGTGTTATGTCTTGCTAGACATGTTCCTCACAAATGCAAAAAAACCATGTGTAAACTGAGATAGAACGTGAGCGTGTTATAATGCACTCGCATTATATCTTGCTTTGAGATTGGTATTTGCCTTGGAATACCAACCCAAAGTCTTGAAGGGCATTCCTAATGACCAAAGACGTGTTTTTTACAAATTCTACAATATTTCACATAATCGGGTTGGTTCTCACCATTAGGATTCTACATGGTTGAAAATCAAACAAATCTAGGTACTGTTAGGTTCTCTCTTAGCTATCCAACGATGTAATTTTTTTCACTTTCTAACAATGTTAAGCCTTTCATTGATATTTTCTTTTATTTGTATGTCTCTTTTTTGGAAAAAAACAATGTTTGGTGCTTTTTTCATTATTAATTAACCATTCATCAACATTTCAAATAAATTAAATTTATAGAAACTAGACTCCATTCTACAAATTTTTTTTTTTTAAATGATCAATTAGTTTCCAAAATTTGTAGGGGTAGCATAGCCAAAATTCTATTTTTCAGGAAGTGTCTACTTTGAAAATTATTAAAAAATCAAATATTCATTTAAAAATTATAAGAAAAAATGTGCATCAACTACATACTATTAGCTGACTTTTGAGCGTTTTGATTTTAAAAATTCTAAAATAAAGTTCACCATACGAGGGTCATACAAGAGTTGCTATGTTATGTTTTTTTGAAAAGAACAACACCAATTTGTGTACGTCCCTTTTTTGAACCCCTTAATCTCAACCATTTTCAAAATAAATTCGTAGTTTAGAAAGTAGACTCGGAACACTTTGATCCTTGTTTTTGTTCCATCTCAAAATTTTGAGTGCAACTATCCTTAATTT
Organism: Sequoiadendron giganteum; assembly: GCA_007115665.2. NCBI lineage: Eukaryota > Viridiplantae > Streptophyta > Pinopsida > Cupressales > Cupressaceae > Sequoiadendron > Sequoiadendron giganteum. The sequence goes on from CM021107.1 coordinate 582,312,671, forward strand.
CACGTCCAAGGTCAGAATTTCCTAATTTCAGGAAAAAAAAAAAGTGGCCACTTAAGCCCCCTTTTTGGGACATCACACTTACCCATATATATATATATATATATATATATATATATTATGTAACCAACAACGAGAATACTTTATTAGAAATGAAGCAAAAAAACATGAATGGATATGCTTTAGGTTTAGTATGAATTTTATGCTACAACCCATGTACCTATTCCAAAAAAACTCGTACACCCAACATTTCATGTATACCAGGTGCACTAGTTATCATGCATACATTCAAAAAAATTTCTAGTAAATGATTTGGAAAAGAAAGCTCATAGAGTCAGTTGTGGTTGAATGGCTCAAGGGAGAGATGATCACACACACACACACACACACATATATCTAGTTAGCTAATAGAGAAATAAAGTCCTCTACCATTATAAGTATGATGCAAGCCCTGAGTATACGACATCAAATCTTTCCCAAAATTTCTAGATGGTTAAGATGTCCTGAAATAGAAATATTCAAACCCTAATGGCCACCAACACACACCTTTTTTTCCATGTCTCTTTCTTCTTCTTTGTCCCCAAATTTCTCCTTGCAAAATGAAAGATTGCTAGACATTTTAAAAGAAGGATCGGTGAGGTTCTCCATGGCATGCCATTCTAAGTTTCATCCTGCCATTTTGTCTAGTTGTAGGGGGTCACCAGGGTTCATTAAAATTTTTGATGTCCTTTTTGACTCTGCTTCCTCACTTAGCTACTCTTCTTCCTCTCCTTCATTGATGGTTTCTGATAACCTCCCTATGCTATTGTCGTACATCACCCTTCTTATCCTATGAAAGAATTATCTCTTTTTGGTGTCCTCTTTTCTTTCCGCATTTGCTTGATGAAAGGCTTTATTTCTTTTTTTCATTTTTATATAGTTCGATGGGAGTCTTGTTTTTTTAAATTCCCTCCTATGGAAGTTCACATTTTTTTTCCTTGGTAAGTGTTTATTTATTCATTGTTTTTATTTAATATATTTCATGGTTATTACATTTATGATTTATGATTTATTAGTTATTATTTAGCCATCCTAAATTTATTTATTTACTTATTATTCATTCATAGACCTTAGTAAATCTATCAATTTGAGCATTGAAAAATAACTAAAATATTAAAGTGGACCTGATGGCTCTACTTAGCCAAGAAAAATAGACAATGGCAATAATATATATCAAAATCCTCGGTTGAATGAACCTCAGGGTGACGAAAACCACTAGCAAGGTCTAACTCTAGAATTACATACCATTTGTCTTTCTCACAATCAATGAAACCACATAATCTACCTCACTTTGCACTCGTGGTACCTGCATCCAATGAAAAACCTCACACAAGTACAACAAAAAAATCATTAGTCCATGTTAATCCAAACATTTAATTCATTAAATTAAAATAGCATAATAAAATTGATAATCATATTTAATAATAATAACATTAAGGTTCATAATTTAATGCACACACATGCACACACACACACACACTTATACATGTCTGCATTTTATAGTCTAAAGTTTCACCCTAGTCCAAATTACATCAAGGCCACAAGTCATACAAAATTATTTACAAGGTATCGAGGGGATATGACATACTCTTTCCCTTAGGATTAAGCCAACTCAACTTAATTAAACAAGTATGGATATTCTAGTTTCATTACATTTCCATCTTCCCAAGTAGCTTCTTGTTCCCCATATTTGTCCCATAAGACCTTAACTTGCTGGATATTTTTGTTGTGCAATTGTAGTTTGTGCCTATCTATGATTGTGAGCGGTTTGAGGTTGATATCTCTAGTGTCTTCCACCAGTAGTGCATGCCAATCAATTGCGTGTGTGGGTTCAACAACATATTTCTTAACCAAGGATATATGGAATAAATTATGAATGCGAGAGAGAGATGGTGGAAGAGCTATTTGGTAAGCTACACAGTTGAATTTTTAAAGTGTCTCAAAAGGCCCTATGTATCATGGAGCTAGTTTAGCAGCCTTTCCAAAATTTATGGAGCTTTTATGTGGTTTGATATGTAAGAACACCTTGTATCCTACTAAAAATTCCCTTGGTGTTCACTTGGTATCAACATAACTTCTGTATCGATCTAAAGCCTCCTTTAGTCTTTCTCTTATAATTTTCACTTGAGTGTCATATTCCTAAAGAAGTTTTAGCCCAATAGTTACTTGATTTTATAAGTTGTCCCAACCTATAGGTGTTCAACACCTTCTACCATACAATACTTCAAAAGATTCCATTTGGATGGAAGAATGGTATGAATTTTATATGAAAATTCTACTAACAAAATATACTCTTCCCACTCAGTGGGTTGATCAATCATATACATTTTGAGCATGTCCTCCATAACTTGGTTAGCTCTTTTGGTTTGGTCATCCGTTTCAAGGTGGTAAGCCATAATAAAATTGAGTTTGGTTCCTAATATGGTCATAAGAGAGGTCTACAACCTAGAAGTAAACAACTTATCCCTATTTGAAATGATTACCTTAGGCATCCCATGTAGCCGAATGACTTCCTTTATGAATCTTTTCGCCAAAGGTGGAGCATCATCCTTCACATTTATTGGTATGAAGTGTGAGACCTTGGTTAATTTATCAACCACCACTAACATGTCATCGTGTTAATACTGAGTTTTAAACAATCTCGTCACAAAATCCATGGAAGTTATCGACCACTTATGCTATGGTATATCATGAGGATATAGTGTTCTCATAGGATGATAGTGTTTAGCATTAACTTGCTGACATTCAAGACATTTTTAAATATAGAAATCTATTTCCTTTTTCATTCCCAACCAAAAGTAATGAATTTTTAGGGCTGCATACATCTTAGTCACCCCAGGATGTGCTTGATAAGGCACATTATGGGCTTTTGTGAGAATTTTCAATCTTAACCCACCCTCTTCTAGTACATAAATTTAGCTCAAATAATGGAGGATTCCATCTTTTCCCACATGGTACTCAGCTGAAACATTCCCTTGTTCTACTTCTAACCTCATTTACTGAAAAAAGGGATCTTGTTCTTGCATTTTCGTAATCTTTTCTAGCAGCTCAAATTTTAGCTATGAGAATGCAACTAATTTAGCCATTCGAATTAAGGCATCTACAACATGATTTTCTTTCCCCTCAACATATGAGATATCTACCTCATACATGCTTAAGAATTCCAACTACCTTCTTTATTAAGCATTCAAATCTAGTTGGGTGAATAGATATTGAAGTCGCTTATGATCACTATTCAACTTGAAGGGTCTTCCTACCAAATAATGCTTCCATACCTTCAAGGCATGCACAATTATCACCAGCTCCATGTCATGGGTGGGATAGTTGAGTTTGCAATTCTTCAATTTCCTAGAATCGAAGGCAATCCCTCACCCATTTTGGATTAGCACTCCACCTAACCCATCCAAATTATAAATTCTTTGTTCGGATTAGGTACTTGAAAAATTGGTGTGGTTGTAAGAGCTTCCTTCAAATTTTGGAATGCAATATCACATTTTTCTATCCATTTAAACTTTTTCCCCTTTCATTGAAGGGAGGTTATGGGGTTAGCTATCTTGGAGAAGTTCTCTACAAACCATCGATAATACCTTATTAAACCCATAAAGCTTCTTACTTTAGTCACATTTTATGAAGGCCGTTCTACAATTGCCTGCACCTTGGTTGGATCCATTGCAATTCCTTGGGCTGATATAATATGTCCCAGATAGTTCACTTTAGGCTCAAAGAAAGAATGTTTGGAAAATTTCCCAAATAATTTATGATCTCTCAACCTTCATAAAGCTATTCTTAAATTATCCTCATGCTTTTGCAAATTTTAAGAGTAGATTAGAATGTCATCTAGAAACACTAGTACAAATTTGTCCAAGTAGTCATGGAGAACATGGTTCATGAGGTTCATGAAAGAAAAGGGGCATTTGTTAGGCCAAAAGGCACCACCAAAAGTTCATAATGGTCATACCTATTTTTGAAAGATGTCTTTGGAATATCTTCTTCCCCGATTCTTAACTGGTGATCTAACTTGCCCTTAAATCTAATTTGGAGAATATAGTAGCTCCCTTCATTTGATTAAATAAGTAATCAATTCTAGGTAGGTGATATCTATTTTGAATGGTTACCTTGTTCAATATCTAATATTATATGTACAACCTCAAAGTTCTATCCTTCTTAATGAACATTAGGGCTCCCCAAGGAAACACATTAGGCCATATCAATCCTTTCTCCATTAGATCTTGCAATTGCATCTTAAGCTCTTGCAATTCTACAGATTTTATTCTATAGGAAGATTTTGAGATAGGCTTGCCTTCTGAAACTAGATCTATTCTAAAGTCCATTCATCGCTTAAGAGGAAATCTTGGAAATACATCATGTTATTTCGAGATAGGCTCAACATCCAAAACTAGATCTATTGTGAAGTCCATTTGTCTCTTAAGAGGTAATTTTGGCAATTATTTAGGAAAGACATCATGGTACTCTTGGAGAATGGGATGGTCTTCAATGCTAGGTGTGGGATCATCATTACCCTCTTCTACCTTTACTAGATAAATTTTACTCCCCTTTCTCACTTTCCTTTTGACTTGCATGGCTAAGACATCCTTACCACCATGGGTCTCCTAATACCCTGAAGAACCACTGACCTCCCTTAGTCATCTAGACATTCAATCTTCTTGTTTAGCAATCCAACTTGGCTTGGTGCTTTTGGAACCAATCCATCCCGAGGATTAAATCATAAGACCCTAATGAAGTGACCAATAGATGATAGGTCCAACATGGTCCCTACAATTCCTAGGTCAATTTCAACTCCTCATAAGAAACATTTGATCTTTTGTGTCTTACCCAACCCAAACTCAACCTCCATCTCCTCTCTACTAAGAATCTTATGGTAAATTTTACATTTTTAAATAGCATGGGAGGAAATAAAACTATCCATGGCTCCTAAATCTGATAGAATATAAATGGGTTGGCCAAGAAGTGTACCTTGAAGTTCTATCAATGGAGCTTGTTGATCCTCTTAACGACTGCATAAATTTTGGTAGTGGGTTTGGTAGTTTTGTTGGGATTCTTAGGACTCTCACTCATATAATGATCACCTCTACATGTCAAACATCCACTCACTGGTCCTTTTTGGTCTTACTTACCACTCTTGGAATCACCTTATGCCTCTTGCCTAAATCATCTTTATCTTTTGTATCCTTTAGCCTTTCCTTTAGATTTGGCTTTTTTATTACCCCTATGTTTATTATCAAAGTGGTTGGAGGAATATGGCTTTTGTTTACATTCTTGCTTTCTCTTATGCTTTTCTTCAGTGACCAAAGCTACCTCCACTACCTAGTTTAAGCTTTTAGGTCGATTGAACTTGGTTGCATACAAAATATTCTTATTCAATCCAAAGATAAATTTGTTCACTTGATCCTCTTCTTCTTTCATATAAGACACATGATGGAGTAAGGTCATTAATTTGGACTTATATTTAGCTATCGACATTCCCCCTTAACCAAATGAATGGAATTCAGTCATCTTTTGGTCTCGATGATGAGCATAAAGGTACTCACAAAATCGCTTGGTGAATTTGTCCCAAGTTAGTTGACTAATATCATAGTTTTATATTTTGGCCAAATGTTCCCACCATAGTGAGGCGTCTCCTTCTAGGTGATAAATGGAAATCTTAGCCTTAGTGTTGGAACTTAATTCTATCAATTCAAAATACTTGCATTCCTATGAGTCGTGCTTCAGCGGTATTTCCACCCTCGGTCCCATCAAACTCAAGGTCTTGCACTTTCTTCAATTCTCAAAATAGTGGATCTTTTCCCGCTCCTCATTGTGACTCTGATTGAGAGTGATTGTAGGTGGGAATTCTAGAGTTTCTCTCATGTTCTTGACTTGTATTCACCTTGTGCTCCCTATCTGACTCTTCAGTTCCAATGCCAGGGTTATGATTAGTTCCTAGGCTAGTGTTGTGGTTAGTGCCTTGCTCCTTTTGCCTTGTTAGTTCCTCGATTTTCTGCTCCTGTGATACTATTTTTGCAAAAAGTACATTTTGTTAGAACTGTAAAATTTTGAAAAAATCTCATTAGCCATTCATGCTCATTAGTTTCCCAAAGAGTCCTAAAGCTTCCTTCACATAACATACTCACTAAGGTCCAGGTCAATTTTTATCATATGATCACATAAAATTTATCTAACCTTGAATATTTAATATATGAAACATATCGGCATAAGATAATGCAGGTCTCACCAATACTAATGCACATATTTTTAAGTATATCGGTAGGAAATCAGTTGTGTCATGCCGATGTCAAGAGTACATGGGTTCATAGTTACTATTGGCAGGACAATGTTTATCGGCATGATGGTGTGAGGTCATATCAAATTCATATACATCTCACTGCTCGGAACACAAGAACATGTGTCGGCCAGACTTGAGTCATCAGAGTGAGGTTACAAAAGATAGCCCGAGACATTCACTAGTCTTGCCAATAAAGCAGTGGAGGATTCCGTCGATGAGACAATGATGCCGGGAAGAGTTCGGGGAGTCTTTTCGACCTTCAGTGGTATACTAATAGGATTGAATGTGACAATATATCTAGAGAAAATAATTGTCGGGGAGAAAATGTTCATGGTGCAGCTAAATAAAGAAATACATCAGTGAGATAAACCTTTGTGAGGAGATATAGAAAGGTCAAGACGAGTATAGCTCCATCGGTAGGATAACCTTTATGTATGAGCGATGTGGATTGACTAAAGGAACACCTCGGAGAGATACATACCTTTGAAATAGAATAAAGGATTGTCTGATCGATTCGATAAGTCATGGCGATGAGCTTGCTTTGGTAGGAGTTGTGGCGACATGAAAACTAAAAAAAAATTGTCGGTGAGACTAAAGGTGTCGGGGGAACTACAAGACATCCTAGCGGGTGTATGAGCGTTGGTAAAGGTTTGAATGGGAGGATCGGACAAGATTTAATGATGTGACAACAAAAATTTCAAAAATCATGCTTCATTCATGTCACAGCCAAGACATTAATGGCACCATGAAGCATAAATAATTTTGTGAATTAAAATGAATCCAATTGAGAGCATTTTTTGCTGAATTGACAACAAAGGAAAGAAGAAGAGCGAGTAAAAGATTGGGGAATTCTCTCAACATGAAATCTTGGGTGAAATACAATAAGTTCCTCATTCCTTAAATCTTTCAAATTTCAAAGAACGGAAACATCTAGTTCAAAAAAATAAAAATGTAGAAAACATGGGGAAAGTGGTCAATCAAAGGGAAAAAGATAGAAAACGGATATTTAATCAAAAGGTACCGAGCGAAAATTGAACTAGGATCTCATAAAACAACTACTTGGTTTTGGACCTAAATCCAGATGCTCTATACAGCTTAGGGAATAAGTGGATAAATTAGATGATAAATGCAAATTCATAGCAGATTTTTGGACCCCAATTAGAGGCTATGAATTATTTAGATTCCATTACTATTGGAGGAATCGTTTTGAGCCAGTATGTAACCCATGAAGGCTTAATCTAGGTAAACTGGTTTGCCCTAATGTTTTTGTCTATGTCGAACCGGTGAAATTTTTGGCCAGTCATTATAATCTAAAACATAAGGCCATATGTGATCTATCTAGGAACCCATTGATACATTTGTCAGAAAATGAATTAAGTGAAGTCTTTAAATTGGAAGGAATGTGCAACGAGAGAATTGTAAGTGAAGATCTTGAGAGTGAATTCAAAAGGATGGACACCATTTATAGGGGTTGGAGATTACCCCTGCATAGAATCAGGCATGGTGGCAAACCGATTTTGATGGAAGAAAATGAAGGACCACCATTCCATGTAGATCTTTTCGAGCCTTATATGAAGTATACCTATTTTTCAGTAGGAAAAGTATTGGGAATGGAAGTCCTAGAGTATATGGCAATTGTGCCCATGGTGATTGCAGCATACATTCAATATCATAACTCCAGGCCTTTTGATTATTTTTCATATGTGTTTAAGGAACTTGATGCTAGGTTGATGACAATAAGAAATGGGGCCTCTTTCTTGCATCTCAGGAATTATTCATTATTGATGCACTTGGTGTTATACTTCAAATAAGAAATAAGGTTGTGGACCAAGGAGCTAAGAATTTCACAATTTGACAAAGAAGGTAAGCCATTTTCTATTCAATCATGGATTGTTGTTTGGGACAGCAGGTTTGCTAATGCTAGTTTTGTACATTTTGAGGAAACCTTTGTGAAACCCTCGTATAAATTCTATGATCATCCATGTGACTATTCCTTATCAGATGAGATAAAAAGGTTTCTTAGACTTAAATATTTTAATGGACCATTCAGCCAAAATTGGGGGGATTGGTATTGTTTAGAGAATGCCACCATGATTAGGGTTTATGGATTTGAAGATGCCCCATTTATTTTTCCTAGAACAGTTCCAAACTGGATTGCATACTTGGAAATTGTTAGGCAAATGGATTTCTCTAGAGTTATAAATTTAAGTTCTTTTGGAAAGAAAGCTTTTATGCCTAGTACACTATGTTTCGGTGACTTTACTATGTTAGCAAAGGAAGGGTATAACCTAATTCTTGATAGGTTATTACAGTATAACATGAAAAGAGGGACATTGAGAAAAAAATTTGATCCAGAAGGGTATATTCACGCTGCTAAACAAAGGATAAACTTTGGAGGATATCATCATGTGCCCTACTAGTTTGATGATATGATAAAGTACTTGGAAGCAGAAGAGGCAAAGATGGTGATTGAGCAACATAGTCAGGAGTTGCTAGATATAGAGTTGTTGTCCTCTAGTGAAGAAGCATCAAAAGCTAACATATCACAAGGTCCACCTGGTAAGGTGGACTACACCTATTCTGCTAGAGAAATAAATATCGAGGAAAGTGTAGATATTGATGCAAGACATGAGGAATACAACTCATTTATAGTAGATGATGAGTTTGTAAGAACTTCAAAATTTAAAACCTTTTTATATAAGAAAAAGGGAAAGGAAATAAGAGAACTGGTTGAGAATGTCACACTAGGAAATGAAGAACTACTATTGAAAATTTTGAGAGATGATGTAGAGAAAGAGATGATAGGAATGACTCCCGAGAAAGGGAGGGAAATGTTAAAAAAGGCCGGTGTCATGATTTTCCCACGATTAGACCTCAATTCTACATTAGTCTTTGACAGTTTCCTGAAGGACAATAACACTACACACAAGCTCAGCTTAGAAAAGGTGACAAAAATTTACGCAAGATCAAAATACAACCCAGATGAGGAGAAATTAATGACCTAGGCCTTGTATCCACCTCACAAGAAGTCAGTTGTCATTGACATTGAGAAAGAATTTGGACATGTCGTGACTTTAAAAGTTGGGGAGGGTGATCCAGTAACAACAACAGAAATCAGGATTAATGTAGCGAAATTGAATAAAGCTCAAATACAAGCATTGATCAAAGAAAAGGAGATGTACAAAAAAAATAATGAAAGAATGTTGAGAGAGAATGAGCATCTAAAAGACTTAGTAGGTGTTACAATAGGGCCAACAAACCTACTCACCCAGGGTGAAAGTTCACAAACAAAGGACCATTGGGAGGGATCGAGTGCATATTCTCAAGGGAAATACGACACACTTACAACATTAATCAAAAGGAGGCAAGCCAGTTTAGGGATTTGGTTGAACAAACTTTGGGGAAAACATTCACTGAACTTTGATGCATTAAAAGAACACAAAAGAGTGGAAGATAGAATTCAAGAAAAACTCGAGGAAATAAAGAAACGGGGTACTCCTGATAATGCGGCAATCGAGGGTGCTAATCGTTTTATGGATAAGCACAAAGAATTCCTTGAATAATTACAAAGGGATGTGCAAGGGTTGATAGAAGCCACCAAAAGTGGATTGGCTGTGTTCCTTGATGATGGAGGAAAATTGAAAGAAATGGTAATGTGGAAAAATGAAAGTGAATTAATACTGTTGCAGGAGATTCTAAATACGGCTACTATGAAAGATGTAATCCTAGATGAAGCTTGTGAACATAACAAGAAGATGATTCAGATGAAGATCATGATCCATGATGCATTAGGAGATGTGGATATGCATGAGTGTTGAGACTACATGGATCACATGTTGAGAGTCCACTTATGGCTTAACAGAGCCTAATCTTTTTTAATCTTATTGTTGTTTCATACTTAAGATATTTCTGAAAGGACGCGTCCTTTCAGCAGTTGATGTATAAGTATGTATTTTTTGTAGAGAGATTAGAAGATTTTTTTTTAGATTTGATAGAAGATAGACAAAAAGATATAATATTTCTAGAATGTTTTCATCCACAAAGACTATGTTGCATGTATAAATTTTGAGGAAGATAATGAGAGACTTTTGATTTGGTGGCTTTACTCTGGTATCAGTTGTTTGTTGATATTTGCAATTATTTCATTGTCTCCAATGTGATGTTCCTTGAATATCTAAGTTAAAATATCAAGTATATGTTCAATTTATCAATGCACATTTTTTCTATATGTGTGATTTAATTAATTGATTTCTTTAAAGAAGAATTAAATTCCCTTCAGTCAATTACAGTAATCTAGAAATTTTATTTGCATCAGTAAGAAGAATTAGATAATTAGGATTGATATTTTGCCTCAAGTAGGGTTTATCAATTAAATTCTTGCATGTTTATACCAATTATAAACTTATATTTGTATGCCAAACAATTATAGAACTTGCTAGATAGAAACCACTCATCGAAGGCTTTCATTTAACTTTGTTTTACCCAAAAAGGCACTGGTCCTCCAACTTTCATCATTTAGTTTTATCCATTTTATTTAACATCTTTTAACTGAACATATCATACTTCACCTTCATATTGTGTATACTATTTATACCAAATTTTATCTAATATTGCATATACTATTTATACCAAATTTAGATCATATCTCTCCACTGTCATTTTTCCATTGTGGATAGTTTAGTCAATCAGGAAGCATAGTTCAAAATCTATAGTATTCATATAGGTATACTTGCCTAGGTTTACCAGAGCCTCAAGAGTAGAAGGTTCAATTGTACTATTTGGCCTTGTTAGTTGGCCAATAGAGTTGTGAGAGCTTGGCAACCTCTCATGGTTCAAACTTGCATTTTTGAGACCCAACAAATTGGTGACTCTGTTGGGGACTAACTTAAGAAAAATCTAGTGGCAAGCAGTCTTTCCATATAGAGTCATTAAAGAAAGATTCACAATTAAGAAATTTGAAAATTGACTCCATTGGGTGAAATAATAACATTTTTTATTTTTCTCACTTTTAAAAAGTGGGTGGCGACTTTGAATGAACAAGTGCATTGAGACTAATAAAATAAAATATAGATCAGAAAGAAATCGTCCTAGAGCTCAGACTATCACGATTACTCACAACATGCAGGGAAGAAGATATTTGTACAGAGGTGGTGATGGTCCTAATGATAAAAGAAAGTGGACTTACAAAAATGATTAGAGTAAGAAAGTGTCTAATGACTTGGGCCCAACAACTAAAAAAAAACATTGAAACCACCAATGGAAATGCATAATTCATATGATGCATTAAAAAATGAAAATAGCCCGTCTAAGGAACTTCACACTCTAGAGGATAAGAGAAACCCCCTCTGGAAGATAGACCCTGAGAAGGTTGATGAGTACATGGCTGATTTTGAAGCCAAAAAAAGGAGAGAGTTTGAATATGAACAAAAAGCAGCCTTTTTTAATGAGGGACTTGAATATGAAGCAACATCTGAAGAAAATCATAAACTTATGACCCAAAGTGAGACAGATGCACAGTGGGAATGCTTGAGGCAAGAAATAGAAAGAACAAGGATAGAATAAGAGAAAAGGCTTTAGGCAATGAAAGAATTTGAGAAATTCAAGTTGCAAAAGGCTCATATTAAAGTGTCGATGGTTGAATGACCCGAATATGTGCCACCTCACAAAAATAACAATATAAGACTATCAAATTCCCCACAGGCCAACCAAAACCAGCCAAGGAACCAATGTGGACATCAAAATGCTCCACCACAATATAAGGGTGTTCAACTGCCTCCTTATAAGCAGCATGTACCCCTATAAGGTCAACAATATGTGGAAAATAGTAATCCATTTTACCAGCATCAACATCACCAAAATCCTCCCCCACAATATACAACCATGATCAGGCAGTTTGATTTGGCCAAATTTTAGATATACCCTTATCCTATGGACAACAATTGGAGAAGCTTTGTCCCTAAGTTCACAGGAAGTGGTGATGTCACAGTTGAGGAGCATTTGAGAAGCTTTAACGCATTCATTCAAGACCTGGATATGCAATATGAGGATGTGTAGATGAAATTGTTTATGATGTCATTGGTTGAAGATGCTAGGGACTGGTTTAACAATTTACCAACAAAATCCATTGATTCCATTCATATATTTTATGAGCAATTTATCCAACAGTATGGGAATCAATGTGCATCAAAGTTTGCTTTGCATGAATTGGTAACTATCCAAAAGCATCAAAATGAGTCATCTTATGAATTTAATCGAACGTTTTCCAAACTACATAATAAGATACCTCATGGATCCAAGTTAGTTGATCCCACTGCATTAAGAATCTACTTGATTTCTTTTTATCCCAAGACAAGATATGAGCTTAGGAATAGAGGTCCCAAGGATTTGGCTGAAGCAAAAAGGATAACACTCACAATTGAGAATAACAGGAAGGCTGCAGGGATGATTGCTAGAAGGGAAAACCCTAGGGCTCCCCCATATGCTCCCCTGAATAGACAAGAGAATACATATAGGAATGAAAGACCAAGGTTACATGACATGCCCTATAATACAAACTGGAAGGATACAAAGCCATTAAATGATAGACCAAGGAATAAAGAAACACCGGATCCATTGAAAAGGAAAGGAGCATATATGGTAGATAAGAGTCCTTGGTGCTCAGTTATTTATGCACCACACTCCCCGGAGCATTGTGTTATAGCTTAGTTAATACCAGAAGAAGACATATTGGAAAATGATGATGGTAAAGACCATAATATCTATTTAACCTCCCACACTCTTAATTCTTTTGAGCACGAGTGTTCATCTTCAGAGGAGGACGGATATGAGTATGATGTTGATCATCAAAAATACAATATTCATATGGTAGAGCAACAAGTTTTTTCTGACTATGAAGAAAATGAAAATGAGAAAGACCCGCCTATTGCATCATGCCAGACTAATAGATGTAGTATAAGGAGAACAAGTGAAGAAGAGATTAAAAGGTTGACCATTGCAGTGGTGGAGGAAGCTAGAAGCAAATATCGGTTGAGGAAAAAAATAGTGAACGAAGATGAGGGTGTCCTGAGAGGAATGTTTATAAAAAATAAAAAGGTATCAAATGAGATATCAAAGAGGATAGATGATAAGCAAACTGACAAAAAAGAACAGAAGTGGGCTCTTAAGGAGGAAGGTAAAGAAGTCCCCATGGATAAACAAACGCCGAGTCAAACATGCAAAGGGGAAAAGGAAGAAAACAAAGGAGAATTGATAGAACCAAAGAAGGTGATTAGAACTAAAGGTACATCCTTTGATTTCATACAAACCTTATCCCAACTAAATATATTTATTCCATTACTTGAAATGATGAAGATTAAGGAATATAGGGAAGGTTCCATTCAATTGATGTCTAATGGTAATCAAAATATAAACCTTGAAAATAAGGAGGTCCCTGAAACCATTAATAAGAGGAAGGAGATAAAAGTTCTAGAACCCTGATTAATGAATACACCATAGATTGACCCATTTTTTACCACCCTGCTCATAAGTGGCAAGTTAGTAAAAAATTGCATGATAGATTCAGCTGCTTCCATGAATATTATCCCAATAGGGGAAATGAAACAACTTAGTATGTGGGTAAGATGTGGAAGGAGATAAATGTTACACCATGGATAGCAAACATGTTCCAGTTGTGGGAGTAATAAAGAATGTGGAAGTAACATTATCAACTTACCCGCAAGCTACCTACAATATTGATATAACCGTAATTGACACACCTCCTTAGTTTGGAATGCTTTTGTTAGGACAATGGACTACAGCAGTAGGAGGGAATGTGTAGTTCAATTTATCATATGCCACTATACCAATGAATGGTTAAGAGGTCAAGTTATATAGGGAGCCAAGAATGAATCAAATTGTTGAGTGTGTTCCTCAAGAGAAACTTAATTGCTTATGTGATGTAGATTTGGGGAGTTTTAGAGTAGAATTATCTCAGCCTAAATTAGTGAACAAGGACCTAATTGATAAACATATTTCTGAAAAAAAACAAGGGGTATGGAAAATGTACTTTGATGGGGCATGTATCCAAGAAGGTAATGGAGCTGGGGTGGTTTTCATATCTCCTTAATGCACAACATTTAAATATTAATTTTTTCTGGAGTTTGAATGTACAAACAATGTGGCAGAGTATGAAGCCTTGTTAACTAGTTTGAACATGGTTGTCAAGCACAAGATTAAATTGTTAACTATTTTTGGAGACTCTGAGCTAGTTGTGTCATAGGTCAGATCAAAATATGTTGCAAAGAACAAGAGGCTGAAGCAATATAGGAATGCTATATGGGATAGAATCGATTTATTTGATGCTTTCTCCATTGATTGGGTGGATAGGTCGAACAATATAATGGCAGACATCCTAGCCAATGTAGCACTGAGAAAAGATGACATCATGCTGGCAGGAGTGTCTCAAGTTGAGTTCAAAGCAAGACCCGCAGTGCCTAATAATATATGCTTTTGGAAGTTTTTTAATGAGGACACTGACCTCTTGAAGTTTCTTCACTATATAGACCAATATGAGGCTCAAGAAATTGAATTTAATGCCTTTGTAGAAGAAATAGATGGAGAGCAAACAGTATTCGGGAATAAGGTCTTATAGCTTAGAAATAATAAAATCCCCAAAGGACTAGTAGCATTGGAGAGGGTATATGATGGAAATGATCGGTCCCTCATAAAACAAACACTAGACAAGAAAGAAGATATTGAAGAGGTAAATTTAGGGATTGAATTGGCACCAAGAAAAGTATATATTGAAAAGAAAATAAGCCCGACAATTTAGAGAAAGTTGATTTCATTACTAAGAAAATATAAACATGTGTTTGCACAGTCTTATGAAGATCTCAAAGCATATAGGGAGGACCTATTTCAACATGAAATTTTGTTGAAACTAGATGCAAAACTATTTAGGCATAAACAAAGACCTATTAACCCTAAATTGGAACCAAAAATGCAGGAGGAGTTGGCAAAACCTAGAGATGGGAGAATCATTAAACCAGTCAAGCATTCAGCATGGGTGTCAAACCCAGTTCATGTGAGAAAGAAGAACGAAGATATCAGACTGTGTATGGACTTTAGAAATTTAAATGTGGCATCCCTCAAAGATAATTACCCTCTACCTAATATGGAGGCTATACTGCATAAAGTAATAGGGTGTGACCTGTTATCTATGATGGATGGTTTCTCTAGTTATAATCAGTTTAAAGTCAGGGAATTTGAGCAATACAAGACAACTTTTACAACTCCATGGGGAACATATGTCTATGTGAGAATGCCATTTGGTCTCACAAATGCAAGAGCAACCTTTCAAAGAGCTATGGACCTAGCATTTGCAGACTTGATTAATACTATAATGGGAGTATATCAATATGACCTTACTGCTTACTCAAAAAGGGTTGAAGATCATGTAGAACATTTGGAAAAAATATTCATTAAAGCTTTAGAGTATGGCATTAGTTTGAACCCTAAGATATGTCATTTTGTTGTCATAGAGGGAAAACTCTTAGGACATATTGTATCAAAATAAGGAGTTAGAAAAGATCCTAAGAGGGTTGAGGCGATAGATAAGGTGCCTATTCCTAAAACTATCAAAGCCATCCAATCATTTTTTGGACAAATTAACTATCTATGTATGTATTCATAGAAGGTGATTTGTTTTGGAAGAACATGGATGAAATATTGTTGTTATGTTTAGATGAGTCACAAGCTAAATATGTTTTAAAAGAAATGCATGAAGGCGTCTATGGAGGCCATTATTCTACAAAAACAACTACACATAAGATTCTCAGGGTAGGTTATTGTATTGGCCAAAAGTCTTTAATGATTCTTTTTCGTATGTAAGAAAGTGTGAGGCATGTCAGAAGTTTTTAGGCAAAATGAAATATCAAGCAGCTTTACCACTTGAACCTATGTTGGTTGAAGCCCATTTTCATCAATGGGGGATTGATTTTATTGGGGAGATACAAGAGAAATCAAGTGGAGGTTACAATTGGATATTGGTAGACACTGATTACTTCACCAAATGGGTAGAAGCAATCCCAACCAAGCAAGAAATGAGTAAAGTTGTGATCAATTTTTTGATGGATAACATTATTACTAGGTTTGGTACACCATTAAGATTAATCATAGACAATGGGATGTGTTTCAAATCGGATGAGTTTAAGACCTTCTACAGTATGCACAGTATTACTTTTTATTATGTTGCTCCTTAGCACCCGCAAGCTAATGGTTGGGCAGAGTCCAACAACAAAAGCCTTCTAAAAATCATAAGGAGAATGCTAGGTAGAAGAAAAAAGGCTTGGGATTCAAAATTAAAATTGGTTGTATGGGTTGATAGGATTACTGTAAAAAAGGCAATTGGAAAATCCCCATTTGAACTAGTATATGGAGCACAAGGTAGAATGCCTTTACACAATTTGTTGCCAATTTACAAATTTATCCTTCAAGAAGACATAGAGGTTCTAGAACCGATGGAGGAGAGAATGGAACAATTGGAAAAGCTTGATGAGATGAGAAAACTAGCTAAAAACCAGAATATGAAGTTGCAAGCACAAATGAAGTATTTATTTGATCAAAACCAAAAAGATAGAAAATTTGAAGAAATTGATTTGGTATTGATGTGGAATGCTAGGTGCCAAAAGAAAGGAAAACATGGAAAATTTGAAGCTTAGTGGTTGGGACCTTTTGTTGCTGAACGTAAAAGAGGAGAGGATTCATATTATTTACAAAACATGAGTGGTGAAGAACATGAGCTGCCTATACACGGGCAATTTTTAAAGAAATTTTTCTCTTAAAGGATATAGAGAATTAAGGGTTGCCAATGCATGGAGAACTCTTGACAAAACTTTTAGAATTTTTCCATGCACACTAGCTTAGGAAATAAAAGGTACAGGAATTGCCAGTACATGGACAATCCTGAAATTCCTTTTTATTTATTTTTCTCCATGTACAATAGTATAGCATAATCTTCATCTCCACTTGTTTTCATTACTTCCTTCTCATTAATCCATGATCCTAAGAAGATTGGTCTGCTCACCCAGAGATCTGGATCCTTGCAATGGTCTCACAATCATTCAGCCCCAGATAGAGCCACTTTTAGAACTGTAAAATTTTGAAACAAAATCATTAGCCATTCATGCTCATTAGTTTCCCAAAGAGTCCTAAAGCTTCCTTTACATAACATACTCACTAAGGTCCAAGTCAATTTTTATCATATGATCACATAAAATTTATCTAACCCTGAATATTTGATATATGAAACATATCGACATAAGATAATACTAGTCTCACTAATACTAATGCACATATTTTTTAGTACATCGATATGAAATCAGTTGTGTCATGTCGATGTCAGGAATACACAAGTTCACAGTTACTATCGGCAGGACAATGGTTATTGACATGATGGTGTGAGGTCATATCGAACTCATATACATCTCACCACTCATAACACAAGAACATGTATCAGCCAGACTTGAGTCATCGGAGTGATGTTCCAAAAGACAACCCGATACATTCACCGGTCTTGCCGATAAAGTAGTGGAGGATTCAGTCGATGAGACAATGATGTCGGGAAGAGTTCAAGGAGTCTTGTTGACCTTCCGTGGTATACCGATAGGATTGGATGTGACAATATATCTAGAGAAAATAATTGTCGAGGAGACAATAGTCATGGTCCGGCCGAATAAAGAAATACATTAGTAAGATAAACCTTAGCGAGGAGATATAGAAAGTTCAAGATGAGTATAGCTCCATCAGCAGGATAGCCATTATGTCTTAGCAATGTGGATTGACTAAAGGAACATCTCGATGAGATACATACCTTCAGAATAGAATAAAGGATTTTTTGACCGATCCAATAATTCATGGCAATGGGCTTGCTTCGGTAGGAGTTGTGGCGACATGAAAAATAAAAAGAAAACTGTCGGGGAGACTAAAGGTGTCAGGGGAACTACAAGACGTCTGAGCAGGTGTATGAAAGTTGGTAAAGGTTTGAATGGGAGGATTGGCCAAGATTTAAAATTATCTTGCCGATATGCTACAGGATGTGACAACGAGAATTTTGAAAAGATTGCTTCATTCATGTCACAGCCAAGACATTAATGGTGCCATGAAGCATGAATATTTTTTGAATTAAAAAGAATCCAATTGAGAGCATTTTTTGTGGAATTGAAAACAGAAGAAAGAAGAAGAGCGAGAAAAGGATTGGGGTGTTCTCTCAGCTTGAAATCTCGGGTGAAATACAGTAAGTTCCTCATTCCTTAAATCTTGCAAATTTTGAAGAATGGAAACATGTATTCAGAAAAATCAAAAGGTAGAAAACATGGGGAAAGCAGTCAATCAAAGGGAAAAAGATAGAAAACAAACATTTAGTCAGAAGGTACAGAGGGAAAACTAAACCAGGAACTCATAGACCAACTACCTAGTTCTGGACCTAAAGCTAGACACTCTAAATAGCTTAGGGAAGAAGTGGATAAATTAGATGATAAATGCAAATTCATAGGAGATGTTTGGACCCCAATTAGAGGCTATGAATTATTCAGCTTCCATTACTATCGGAGGAATCATTTTGAGCCAGTATGTAACCCATGAAGGCTTAATCTAGGTAAACTAGTTTTCCCTAATGTTTTTTTCACTGTCGAACTGGTGAAAGTGTTGGCCAATCATTATAATCCGAACCATAAGGCCATATGTGATCTATCTAGGAACCCATTGATACATTTATCATAAAATGCAATAAGTGAAGTCTTTAAATTGGAAGGAATGTGCAATGAGAGAATTGTAGGTGAAGAGCTTGAGAGTGAATTCAGAATGATGGACACCATTTATAGGGGTTGGAGATTACCCCTGCACAGAATTAGGCATGGTGGCAAACCGATTCTGATGGAGGACAATGAAGGACCACCATTCCATGTAGATATTTTCAAGCCCTGTATGGAGTATAACTATTTTTCGGTAGGATAAGTATTGGGAATGGAAGTCTCAGAGTATATGGCACTTGTGCCCATGGTGATTGCAATAGACATTCAATATCATAACTCCAAGCCTTTTGATTATGCCTCATATGTGTTTAAGGAACTTGGTGTTGGGTTAATGACAATAACAAATAAGGCCTCTATCTTGCACCTCGAGAATTATTCATTATTGATGCACTTGGTGTTATACTTCAGATAAGAAATAGTGTTCTGACCCTAGGAGATGAGAATTTCAAAAAGAAGGTAAGCCATTTCCTATTCAATCATGGAATATCATTTGGGACAGCAGGTTTGCTAATGCTAGTTTTGTACATTTTCATGAAAACTTTGTGAAACCCTTGTATAAATTCTATAATCATCCATGTGACTATTCCTTGTCTGATGAGATAAAAAGGTTTCTCAAACCTAAAGCTTTTAATGGACCAATCAACCACAATTGTGGGGATTGGTATTGTTTAGAGAATGCCACCATGATTAGGGTTTATGGATTTGAAGATGCCCCATTTATTTTGCTTAGAACAGTTCCAGAGCATACTTGGAAATTGTTAGGAAAATGAATTTCTCCAGTGTTATGAATTTAAGTTCTTTTCGAAAGAAAGATTTTATGCCCAGTACACTATTTTTTGGTGACTTTATTGTGTTAGCAAAGGAAGGGTATAACCTGATTCTTGATAGGTTATTATAGTATAACACGAAAAGAGGGCCATTGAGAAAAAAAAATTGATCAAGAAGGGTATATTCACTCTGCTAAACAAAGGATAAACTTTGGAGGATATCATCATGTGCCCTACCAATTTGATGATATGATAAAGAACTTGGAAGTTGAATAGGTAGAGATGGTGATTCAGTGACATAATCAAGAGTTTCTAGATATAGAGTTGTTGTCCTCTAGTGAAGAAGCATCAAAGGCTAATATATCACAAGGTCCACCTCGTAAGGTGTCAAGGACAAGAACTCAGGATTACACCTATTCTTCTAGAGAAATAAATATCGAGGAAAGTGTAGATACTAATGCAAGACATGAGGAATATAAATAATTCATATCAAATGATGATTTTGTAAAAACTTAAAAATTTAAAACATTTTTATACAATTAAAAGGGAAAGGAAATAAGAGAACTGGTTTATGGATTTCACACCAAGAAATGAAGAAGTATTATTGAAAATTTTGAGAGATGATGTAGAGAAAGAGATGATAGGTATCACTCTCGAGAAAGGGAGGGAAATGTTAGAAAAGGTCGGTGTCATGATTTTCCCAGGATTAGACCTCAATTTTGCATTAGTCTTCGACAGTTTCCTAAAGGACAATAACACTACACACAAGCTCAGCTTAGAAAAGGTGACATAATTTTATGCAGGATCAAAATACAACCCAGATGAGGAGACATTAATGATTTGGGCCTTGTATCCACCTTATAAGAAGTTAGTTGTCATTGACACTGAGAAAGCATTTGGACATGTCACGACTTTAAAAGCTGGGGAGGTTGATCCAGTTACAACAGCAAAAATCAGGATTAATGCAGCGAAATTGAATAAAGCTCAAATACAAGCATTGATCAGAGAAAAGGAGATGTACAAAAAAAATAATGAAAGAATGCTGAGAGAGAATGAGCCTCTGAAAGACTTAGCAGGTGTTACAACAGGGCCAACAAAGTTGCTCACTCAGGGTGAAAGTTCACAAACAAAGGACCATTGGGAGAGATCGAGTGCATATTCTCAAGGGAAATACGACACACTTACAACAATAATCAAAAGGAGGAAAGCTAGTCTAGGAATTTGGTTGAAAAAAATTTGGGGAAAACATTCACTAAAATTTGATGCATTAAAATAACACAAAAGAGTGGAAGATAGAATTCAAGAAAAACTTGAGGAAATAAAGAAACGGGGTACTCCTGATAATGCAACAATCGAGGGTGCTAATCATTTTATGGATAAGCATAGTGAATTCCTTGAAGAATTACAAGGGGATGCGCAAGGGTTGATAGAAGCTGCCAAAATTCGATTGGTTGTGTTCCTTGATGAAGGAGGAAAATTGACAGAAATGGCAACATGGAAAAATGAAAGTGAATTAATACTGCAGGAGATTCTAAATACGGCTACTGTGAAAGATACAACCCTGGATGAAGCTTGTGAACAAAATGAGAAGATGGTTCAGATGGAGATCATGATCCATGATGCATTAGGAGATGTAGATATGCATGAGTGTCGAGACTACGTGGATCACATGTCAAGAGTCCACTTATGGCTTAACAGATCCTAATATTTTTTAATCTTATTGTTGTTTCATACTTAAGATATTTCTGAAAGGACACGTCATTTCAGAAGTTGATGTATAAGTATCCATTTTTTGTAGAGAGATTAGAAGATTTTTTTCTCAAATTTGATAGAAGATAGATAGAAAGATATAATATTTCCAGAATGTTTTCATCCATGAAGAATATGTTGCATGTATAAATTTTGAGGAAGATAATGAGAGACTTTTGTTGTGAAAGGAAAAGAATGCGTATCTAATGACCCAACAGTACAAAATACATTCCCTTAACACCTTTACTAGAGGGGAGAGAAGCAAAAAATGAAAAACTTACAGTTTCTAAAACTTATAGAGATGCATACAACTATGGTAATGAGAAACCAGAAAGATAAGCAAACAAAGATGACACAGTATTTACGTGGGAAAACTTTTTCAGGCAAAAAACCCACCACACAAAGTCAAATCAATTATATTACAGTAATGAATCGATTACATACAATATCCAGACTTCTTTGCTCAGCTCACAATCACCCAAAGAGATTCAGATCCACTATTACAATGTTTTCACAACATACAGTTCAAAACCCTCTTCAAGAACTCATGTCCTTCTTGTTCTTCAGCACGCGACATCAACTTGCTCTGCAACTTTTTGACTCAACTCAACTTGTCTAACTCTTTTTGAGAAATAACACATCTCTCATCCATATGTAACCGACTCAGAAGAGCAATGAAGTCCATCCTCAAATCATGCAACTGGTCGGATCTGACAGATCTCCTACAACAAGCCGTCATTGCATTCAAAGCCATTACTCAAAATGGTTGAGCTTGCCACCCTTCGTTGACAAATGCAACTGCCACAATAACTATCTTGGTATCTGTCCAATCACTATTCAACCAGGTGCCACGCGTCCAAGACCCATCAGCAATTGCAGCTGACAAAGCAACCAAACCGGTCAAATAGACATCGGGTGCGACCAAGACTTCAAGTCATAAATAGCACTACCAAAGTCAGAGTCGGAACAAGAGTCAAAATAGGACTCCACTGAAAATACACACTACCGAAGTCGAAGTCAAAGTTGGAATTGGAGTCAAAACATGACCCTACCGAAATTTTAGTTTCAGGAACCATTTCGGTTCCGCGTCCACCCACAGCAAAGAGGAACTCATCGGAAATAGTTCTGATCGGGTAAAGTCAACCAGGGGTCAAAACAAGACTGGAACACAAAATACTAGAGTCGGAGTTGAGGACGGAACAGGAACAGAAACACGACTTTACCAAAAGTCCAAGATCAAGAACCAATCCAGTTCCGGTTCTGCCTCCGCCAACTGCAAGAAACAACAATCCAAAAATAGGACAAGGCGGAGAAAAACACCCCGAGTAGAATCCAAACATCCAGAAGAACCAGATCTCAAAAGTAGGAATCAGACACGGAGTTGAAACAGAAACTGAAAAATGAACCTGGCAAACCGACATTGCCAACTTCCAAAACTAGTTCCACCTTTGCCAGAACCTGCAAAGTGAAGCGAGAAGGAACAGGCAGTAGGAAGTAGAGTCGGAGCAGGAACGAGAATCGAAACCCAAAACTTAGGCAAATAGAACAATGCCAAGTTCCATCCTGGCTCCACCTCCGCTAGAACTTTGTAAACAACACAAAATCACCAAACCATGAAAAATGAGGACTTCAAGCTGGAAGTTGAGACATAATTTCTCAACAATCTCCCACTTGGTGAACACTTCCAGCTTCCTCAAAACATCATACCTTACTGTCTATCATAGGCCCCAAGGCCCATCGATTATGTGCACCATCTGAACTTGTCTGTGCTAACTGGCTTTATCAAGGCATCTGCAACATTCTTCAAGGTGTCAACCTTATCCATACTGACCTTGCCATCTTCAACCATATCCCTCATGAAGTGATATTGCACATCTATGTGCTTGGTCCTGGCATGAAAGGTCGAATTCTTTGCCAAACAAATGGCACTTTGACTGTCACAGCAGATTGAAATATGCTCAGCATTAAATCCAATGTCTGAACACAAGTGCCTCAACCACACTACCTCCTTGCAAGCATGAGTTGCTGCCATGTACTCTGGCTCTGTCGTGGATAAAGCAACTACAGCTTGTTGCTTGCTCATCCAACTGATTTCTCCACCATTAAGCATGAAAGTGTATCCATTGGTGGATCTTCTACTGTCAATGTCCCCTGCCCAATCTAAATCAACATATCCCTGAATGCTAAGAGTCCTCTGTGATGCAACCATACTTCCATGGTAACACAAAGCATAATCTGAAGTACCCTTCAAATACCTGAACACTCTCTTTATAGCATCCCAATGTGATCTCCCTGAATTTGCCATGAAATGGCTTAGAACTCCCATTGCTTGGGCAATGACTGGTCTTGTGCAGACCATAGCATACATCAAACTGCCTACTACACTTGCATAAGGCACACTGGTCATGTCCTCCATCTCAGTAGCAGAATTTGGACAGTCTTTAGTAGATAGTTTCAATCCTTGCATGATTGGAACAACTAGCTGCTTGCAATTAGTCATGCTAAACCTCTATAGAACGGTTCTCACATACTTAGTTTGACTAAGCCAAAGCTTTCTACTTGTTCTATCCCTTGTTATCTCCATTCCAAGAATGTACCTTGCTGCTCCAAGATCTTTCATTTCAAACATAGGAGACAACTGAGTTTGAAGATCAGAAATCATTGCCTTGCTATTACCAATGAATAACATGTCATCCACATATAGAGTAATAACAAGCACATGATCATTCTCACATTTATAATAGATGCAATGATCAGATTTTGATCTAATAAAGCCAATTGACAACATAAATGTGTCAAATTTCTGGTACCACATTCTAGGAGATTGTTTTAGACCATAGAGAAATTTATTTAACTTGCAAACCAGATTTTGTTTGCCTCTATCAACAAAATGCTTAGGCTAGGACATGTAGATTTCTTCTTCCAGCTCACCATGGAGAAATGTTGTCTTCACATCCATCTGCTCAATTTCATAGTCATACACAGCTGCCAATGACAACAAAAATTTGATCGATGTCAGTTTTGCTACAAGGGAAAAGATCTCTCCATAATCAATTCCCTCAACTTGGGAAAAACCCTTTGCAACCAGTCGTGCCTTATACTTCTCCACACTGCCATCAAGGCCTGTCTTCCTTTTGAATATCCACTTGCAGACAATAGGCTTTCACCCTTTAGGCCGTGGTACCGACTTCCAGGTATCATTCTTTTTCAAGGAATCCATCTCCTCATTCATGGCTTCCAACCAAGACTTTGAATCAGCCATGTTGATTGCTTCTTTCACAATCCTAGGCTCATCAGTGCTGGTAATTAGGGCATAAGCACAGTTTGAATCTAACATAGAGAAACCATACCTTTCTGGTTGCCTTCTTTCTCATGTAGATCTTCTTAGAGGCTGAGGTTGTTCTTCATCATCAGAACTTCCAGAGCTGCTTGAGCTCTCCTCAATCTCAAGTACACCATGTAGCTCTTCCCTTTTTGGAGTTTGGGGAATCTCAAATGCATCCTTCTTCTTATCACTCTGATTTTTCTCAAGCTATTGATCACTTACTAAAGGTTTCAGCTCATGAAATATCACACTTCTGCTATACAAAACCTTCTCAGTAACAGGGTTCCAAATCTTGTATCCTTTCACACCAACTCCATAGCCGATGAGAATACATTTCACAGCCTTGTTATCCAACTTTGATCTCTTTTCATTTGGCACATGAACATATGCCTCACAGCCAAAGACCCGAACATGCCTTAATGAGGGTTTCTTACCTGACCATGCTTCCAAAGGTGTCATGTCAACAAGAGCTGAACAAGGAGATCTATTAATCAGATAACATGCTATAGCAATAGCCTCAGCCCATAACCTCTACTCCAGACCAGCACCACTCAGCATACTCCTTGCCTTTTCCATCAATGTCCTGTTCAACCTTTCAGCAACTCCATTCTACTGTGGAGTGTAGGGGGTTGTCTTATGCCTTTCAATTCCATGATCAGTGTAGTACCTTTCAAAATCTGTAGAACAAAACTCACCTCCATTGTCTGTCCTTAAACATTTTATTTTCCTTCCAGTCTGATTTTCAACCAAAGATTTAAACTCTTTAAAAGGACTGAACACTTCTGATTTACTCATAAGAAAGTATACAAATGCCCTTCTTGAATAGTCATCAATAAAAGAAACATAATATCTAGACTTCGATAACGAAGGAACCTCAACTGGATCAAACACATCAGAATAAATATAATCCATTATACCAAAAGATTTGTGAGGAATAGAGGAGAAAGAAACACAGTGTTGCTTTCCATAGATACAATGTTCACAAAAATTGAACTCAAGGTTACAATCATCAGGCCCTTCTACTAAATTTTTGTTCTTCAAGGTTTTTAAACCTTTCTCACCAATGTGACCAAGTCTATGATGCCATAACATGGTCTTCTCTGCTGGGGGTTTTACCTCTAAAGCATTTGCAGATAGTGAAGAGTCTTCATCTTTCTCTATGGGTGTAGAATTACATGACTTTACAGAGGCACTGTTACAAAGAACAGGTCGTGCATCTAGCTTGTACAGAGTGCCAGTACAAACACCCTTAGCTAACACCATTGCACCTCTAGCCATTTTACATCCCTTACTAGAAAAAGAAACTTCTACACTAGCATCATTTAGCTTACTAACAGAAAAAAGATTTCAAGCCAAACCTGGGATGTGAAGAACACCACCAATTCCTTTGACTCTCCCATCAGGAAACTGAATTCTGACCCTTTCTCTGCCAACAATCTCCAGCATTAAATCACTTCCCAAGTATACCTTTCCACCATCATACTTCTCATACTTTGAGAACCAATCTCTATTGGATGTCATGTGAAAAGAGGCACCTGAATCAACTAACCAAACATCATCTAATGCCTGAGTTGTCAGGGCTGCTGCAATGAAGGCATCTGCATCACTTTGAGAAGATTCATTATCAGAAGCATTCTTCTTTTTCTTCTCCTTGCAGTCCTTCCTGATATGACCAGGTTGCCCATAGTTCCAACACTTTACCTTGGACTTTTTACTAGGAGACATTGATCTCCCTTTAGACTTGGATTTTGACTTGTTGTCTTTCTTCTTGTCTTTCTCCTTTGTTCTACCTCGAACAGAAAGAGCATCTTTGGCCATCTCAGAAGATTTCCTTCGCATTTCTTCAGACATAAGCAAAGCAACCACATCATCAATCTTGAAAACAGTGGTTGTGCTTCGAATAGCCATCACAAGATGATCCCAACTGTCAGGTAATGAACACAATAGGAGCATGCAACAATCCTCCTCCTCAATC
The DNA here is from genome assembly GCA_007115665.2 of Sequoiadendron giganteum. NCBI lineage: Eukaryota > Viridiplantae > Streptophyta > Pinopsida > Cupressales > Cupressaceae > Sequoiadendron > Sequoiadendron giganteum. The sequence continues at coordinate 582,339,594 of CM021107.1, forward strand.
TTTACACCTACAGATGCCAGCTGAGTAACACTCATATTAAATGAGTTCAAATGATCTACAACAGATGTACCTTCATCCATCTTCAAGGAGTACAAATTCTTCCTCAGGAATAACTTGTTTACCAGAGATTTTCCTTGGTAAATATCACCAAGCTTCTTCCACAAAGTAGCTACAGACGTCTCCTCATGAACATTCAAGAGCACAAAATCGGCTAGACTCGGTCTTATCAATCCTCTTGCTTTTCTATCAGTAAGATCCCAAGCTTCTTGGGTCATAGTTTGTGGCTTAGTTCCAGACACTGCAATCCAGAGGTCTCTATCCACAAGCAAGTCTTCTATCTTGAGTTTCCATAACTCAAAGTTGCTGCCATTAAACTTCTCAATATTTATTCTACCAGATGTACTTGCCATCTCACAACAAAAACAAGTTTAACAATGCAAGTCTCCCACTGAAACAGTATTAGTGCAAAAAACTAATTTTCCATAACAAGGATAACACGAACTGGCCAAACTCTGATACCACTTTGAAGGGAAAAGAATGCGGATCTAATGACCCAACAGTGTGGAATACATTCCCTTAACACCTTTACTACAGGGGAGAGAAGCAAAAAAGGAAAAACTAACAGTTTCTAAAACTTATAAAGATGCATACAACTATGGTAATGAGAAACCAGAAAGATAAGCAAACAAAGATGACACAATATTTATGTGGGAAAACCCTTTCAGGAAAAAAAACCCACAACACAAAGTCAAATCAATTGTATTACAATAATGAATCGATTACATACAATATCCAAACTTCTTTGCTCAGCTCACAATCACCCAAAGAGATTCAGATCCACTGTTACAATATTTTCACAACATACAGTTCAAAACCCTCTTCAAGAACTAACGTCCTTCTTGTTCTTCAGCACACGACTTCAACTTGCTCTGCAACTTTTCGACTCAACTCAACTTTTCTAACTCTTTTTGGGAAATAACACATCTATCATCCATATGTAACCAACTCAGAAGAGCAATGAATTCCATCCTCAAATCACACAACTGGTTGGATCTGACAGATCTCCTGCAACAAGTCATCATTGCATTCAAAGCCATTACTCAAAATGGTTGAGCTCACCACCCTTCGTTGACAAATGCAACTGCCACAATAACTATCTTGGTATCAATCCAATCACTATTCAACCAGGTGTCACGCGTCCAAGACCCATCAGCAATCGCAGCTGACAGAGCATCCAAACTGGTCAAATAGACATCGGGTGCGACCAAGACTTCAAGTCATAAATAGCACTGCCGAAGTCAGAGTCAGAACAGGAGTCGAAACAAGACTCCACCAAAAATACACACTGCCGGAGTCGGAGTCGGAGTCGGAACTGGAGTCAAAACATGACCCTACCAAAATTTCAGGTTCAGGAACCATTTCGGTTCCGCGTCCACCCACGGCAAAGAGGAACTCATCGGAAACAGTTCTGACCGGGTAAAGTCAACCAGGGGTCAAAACAAGACGGGAACACAAAATACCGGAGTCGGAGTCGGGGATGGAACAGGAACAGAAACATGACTTTACCAAAAGTCCAAGATCAGGAACCAATCCGGTTCTGGTTCTGCCTCCGCCAACTGCAAGAAACAACAATCCAAAAATAGGACAAGGCGGAGAAAAACACCCCGAGTAGAATCCAAACATCCAGAAGAACAAGATCTCAAAAGCAAGAATCGGACCTGGAGTCGGAACAAAAACTAAAACAGGAACCTGGCAGATGGACATTGCCAACTTCTAAAACTAGTTCCGCCTCCGCCAGAACCTGCGAAGTGAAGCGAGAAGAAACATATGGTAGGAAACGGAGTCGGAGCAGGAACGAGAACCGAAACCCGGAACTTAGGCAAACAGAACAATGCCAAGTTCCATCCTGGCTCCGCCTCCGCCAGAACTTTGTAAACAACACAAAATCACCAAGCCATGAAAAATGAGGACTTCAAGCTGGAAGTTGAGACACAGTTTCTCAACATGTTGGTGGCTTCACTCTAGTATCAGTTGTTTGTTGATTTTTTGCAATTATTTCATTGTCTCCAATCTGATGTTCCCTTATTATCTAAGTTGAAATATCAAGTATATGTTCAATTTATCAGTGCACATTTTTTGTATATGTGTGATTTGATTAATTGGGTTCTTTAAAGAAGAATTAAATTCCTTTTAGCCAATTATAGTAATCTAGAAATTTTATTTGGATTAGTAAGAAGAATCAGATAATTAGGATTGATATTTTCCCTCAAGTAGGGTTTATCAATTACATTCTTGCATGTTTATACCAGTTATAAACTTATATTTTTATGCCAAACAATTAGAGAACTTGCTAGATAGAAACCACTCATCGAAGGCTTTCATTTGACTCTGTTTTACCCAAAAAGGCACTGGTCTTTCAAATTTCATCATTTAGTTTTATCCATTTTATTTAACATCTGTTAACTGAATATATCAAAATTCACCTTCATATTGCGTATACTATTTATACCAAATTTTATCTAATATTGCATATACTATTTATACCAAATTTATATCATGTTTCTCCACTGTCATTTTGCCATTGTGGATAGTTTAGTCAATTAGGAAGTATAGTTCAAAAAATGCAGCATTCATATAAGTATACCCGCCTAGGTTTAGCAAAGCCTCAAGAGTAGAAGGTTCAATTATACTAGTTGGCCTTGTTAGTTGGCCAATAGCATTGTGAGAGCTTGGAAACCTCTCATGGTTCACACCTGCGTTTTTGAGACCCAACACATTCAATTCAACCTATAATACTACAAGTGTGATAGGAGGTGGATACGACACACCCCTACTTGCACACAACATTTCAGCAAAAGATTAGTTCTATGCGGGAAATGAGATTGTTATTTAAGTGTCTTTGTTAATTTTTTTAAATATTATCTTATATCATATTTAGAATCATGGAGAAATTCATACATAACATAAAATTCACAACATTAAATATTATATTCTCATTTCTCATATTCACCATAACACCTTAATTAAGCATATATAAGTCTATATATATATCATTAATAGTTAGCATCTTTTTCAAAAAGTGAGGTTATGTTTATTTAGTATTAGTTCATCATCTTGTACATAGCTTCGCTTACAAGTAGGATTCTACTCCTCTTTGGGTTCTTCCTCATCTGAGGTTTTTGCATTTATAGAAATTTTAGCATGGACATGATTATATTTGATAATCGCTTCCTTAGTGAGTATAGGATCATTACGTCCACAACCAAAAGGGAAATCCTGAACAGCTGAGGGATTGGGTTTAGGAATTGGTTGAGGGAATTTTTTTGGTGGTTCATGATCCTTGTCAGGTATAGCCAATCCTTTTCCCTTTTGGATTTGAATTCATTTTTTTTGGCCAATGGCACAGTGTCATACGTTGTTTCAATTGTTGTGTTTGGCCGTAGAGTAACAAGGGTCTTGGATCCTTCTAGTTTCTCTTGTTGAGGATGTTATTACATTGGTATTAAAGCCTCAAACATGACACTAGAACTTGGGTGCTCTCTCTCTCTCTTTTGTTGTACTAATATGACTATTTGGTATTGATAAAAATGGGTTGTGGGAAGAAAGGAAAGGGGAAGAAGGTCTTGAGATTGTTATATTGGTATTAGAGTTTATAGCTCAACACTACGACCTAGGTTTTCTCTCTCTTTCATTGTACTAATATTACTATTTGGTATTGAAAGTCATGGGTTGTGGGAAGAAAGGAAAGGGGAAGAAGGTCTCGAGAAAAAAATGTCCTCAACAAGAGAAATTAGAAGGATCCAAGACCCTTGTTACTCTAGGGCTAGACATGATAATTGAAACAATGTTTGACACTGAGTCATTAGTTGAAATGATAAAATGAAAATTTAAAATAAAAAAGGGAAAGGGATTGGATAAACCTGAAAAGGATCATGAAACACCAAAGAAATTCCCTCAACCAACTCCTGAACCCACACCCTCAACTATTCAATAATTTCCATTTGGTTGTGGATGCAATGCTTCTATACTCACTAATAAAGCAATTACGAAATATAATTGTGTCCATGCTAAAATGTCTACAAACACGGGAACCTTGGATGAGGAAGAACCAAAAGAGGAGTAGACTCCTAATTGTGACCGAAGGTATGTACAAGATGATGAACTAGTACTAAATAAGCATCATCTCTTTTTTTGTAAAAGATGACAACTATTAATGATATATATATATATATATGTAATTATGTATGCTTAATTAAGGTGTTGTGAATATGAGAAATGAAAATGAAATATTTAATGTTGTGAATCTAATGTTTCATATAAAATTTTCCATGATTCTAAATATGATATAAAATGGGATTTGAAACAAATTAACAAAGAATTTAAACAACACTCTCTTTTCCCTTGCAAAATCAATCTAATTCAATGAAGAGAAATTTAAGGAGGGGAACAAGCCCTAGCCTCACTGAAATAATATGTGCAAGTAGGGTTACGTCGTCTCCACCTCCTATTGTACCTGAAGAATTATAGGCTGAATTGAATGCACTTCATGCAAAAATAGTGTCATAGGACCAACAAATCAAGCAAATAACAAGGAAAAAGGAGCAAGACACTAACCACAACATTGGCCTTGAAACTAAAGATTCAAATAGGGAGCACAATGTGAATACAAGTCAAGAACATGACAGTAGCACTAGAATTCCCACCTACACTCACTCTCAATCAAATTCACAGTGAGGAGTGGGAAAAGACCCATTGATTTGAGAATTGAAATGCAATCCCATAAATTTGATGGGACTGGAGGTGGGGATGCCACTGAACTATGGCTCATAGGATTGGACAAGTATTTTAGGTTGATAGAATTAAGTGACAACACTAAGGCTAGGATTTCCATTTATCACCTAGATGGAGAAGCCTTGCTATGGTGGGAAAGATTGGCCGAAATCAAAAAATATGATAGTAGTCAACTAAATTGGGACAAGTTCAACAAGTGATTTCACAAGGAGTACCTTTCTTCTCATCATCAAGACTAAAAGATGATTGAATCCCATTCACTGCATCAAGGGGGAATGTCGATAGTTGAATACAAGTCCAAATTCATGAGCTTACTCCATCATGTGTCATATATGAAAGAAGAGGATCAGGTGAACAAGTTTATCTTGGGATTAAATAAGAATATTCTATATGCAACCAAGCTCACTCAACCTAAAAGCTTAAACTAGGCAGTGAAAGTAGCTTTGGTCACTCAAGAAAAATATAAGATCAAGAAGGAACACAAACACAATCCATATTCCTCCAACCACTTTGATAATAAAAAGAGGGGTAATCAAGAAGCTAAATGTAAAGGAAAGGCTTCTTCCAAACTAAGAGGGGTTGAACTTATAGGGAAAATTTTGGGCGAGAAGTTCAAAAGGATAAAGGAGACAAAAGACAAAGATCATTTAGACAAGAGGCATAAGGTGATTCTAAGAGAGGCAAGGAAGACCGAAAAGGACTAGTGAGTGGATGTTGGACATGCAAAGGTGATCATTATATGAGTGAGTGTCCCAAGAATCCCAACAAAACCACCAAACCCACTGTTAGAATTTGTGTAGCCATGGATAATCATCAAGCAGATTGACAAGCTCCATTGATAGAACTTCAAGGTACACTTCTCAACCAACCCATTTCTATTCTGGAAAATTTAGGAGTCATAGATAATTTAATTTCCTCCCATGCTATTAAAAAATAAAAAATTGATAATAAGAGTTTTAGTAGAGAGGAGATGGAGGTTGAGTTTAGGTTGGGTAAGACACAAAAGATCAAATTTTTCTTGCGAGGAGTTGAAATTGACCTAGGGATTATAAGGACCAAGGTGGATCTATGGGTCACTCCATTAGGGTGTTATGATTTAATCCTTGGGATGGATTGGTTCCCAAATAACCAAGCCAAGTTGGATTGCTACAACAAGAAGATTGAATGTCTAGATGACCAAGGGGGTCAGTGGTTCTTCAGGGGATTAGGAGACCCATGGTGTTAAGAATGATCTCATCCATGCAAGTCAAAAGGTTAGTGAGTTCAAGGGGAGTAAAATTTATCTAGTAAAGGTAGAAGAGGGTAATAATTTTAGAACTTTCTTTTAACTTTTACTCTACACAAATCAAAAACTATAATAGGTGTTCATAATACATTTCAGGCTAATATTATATGTAACAAAATGTGCACATTTCCAACTATGTCACATAGTATACTGCATGCAAAAAATTATGTATATAACCTTCATATGTAACAACAAAACCAATAATAGTTTATAACAACAAGTGTATGCAACAACAAAAAAAATCCTAGTAATATGTATCCACAGTCGATTGTATGTGACAACATTGTATGTATCAGCAGTATGTAACAACAAGATTTGTAATAGAAATATGTATGGTGGGCTTATGTTATACATTGATGCTTGATGTCATGTTGTGAAAATACTACGTTCTTAGTAGCTGACACATTACCAAGAACATAATATTTTCATAACATCCTAGTGTTGATGGCATCATGCACTTATAAAATGCAACCTTAGTGTAGGACAATACTCCTAGACATCATTAGTTTAGCTTGTGGGAAAAAGTATATTACCACATTGTTGTTTTGAGTACTTGATCTATAAGTCGCTATATTGATGTTAGGGGCTTCCCACCAAAAATGCTCAAAATAGAGCCTTTGAAGGGGCTTGAAAACAAGTTCCCAAAATCTATTACCCTATTTTATTCTTTTCATATAATTTAGATTTAAACGAACACCATTATCACTTTTGTACAACATATTATTTCTACACTTCACATATAGCTAAGTGCAAACAATGTAAGGGAAAAAGAAATGGTTCAAACTACCAAGTAGTTTTCCTTAACCAAGTGTACAATTTACTCCATATACAATAATGGGCTTAATGCATATTAGTGTCAAGATTATCATATGTTATATATGTTATGTAACCAATAGAGGGAATACTTTATTAGAAATTAAGAAAGAAATTATGGATGGATATGCTCTAAGTTGAGTATGAAGTGCATGCTACAACCCATGTACCTATTGTAGAAATTTCTTAAACCCAACATTTCATGTATACTAGGTACACTGGTTATCATGCATATATCTAGCAAAATGTCTAGTAAACGATTTGAAAAAGCAAGCTCATAGAGTCAGTTGTGGTTGAATGGCTCAAGGGAGCTAATTATATATATCCAGTTAGCTAATAGAGTAAGAAAGTCCTCAGCCATTCTAAGTATGATACAAGCCTTGAGTATGTGACAACAAATCTTTCCCCGAATTTCTAGATGACAAAGTATCCATTATTAAAAAGGGAATTTCATAAGGGTTCCAATAGAAAATATTAACTACAAATAAAGAAGAAAGCTTTCACCTAAGATTAAGATGCCTTGAAACCACAATATTCAAACCCTAGTCACTACCAACACACACCTCTGTTGCGACACCTCTTTCTTTTTCCTTTTCCCCAAATTTCTCCTTTGAAAATGAAATGTTGCCAAATATTTTTTAAAGAAGGGATGTGCGAGGTTCTCCATGGCATTCCATTGTAAGTTTCATCTGGCCATTTTCTCTTGTTGTACGGGGTCACCAAGCTTCATTAAAAGTTCTGATGTCCTTTTTTTTTTATTCTGCTTCCTCACCCAACTACACTTCTTCCTCTCCTTGGTCGAGGGTTTTTGATAACCTCCCTATGTTGTTGTCCTATGCTGCCCTTCGCCGGTGAAAGCATTCTCTTTTTTCATGTCGTTCTCTTTTGTTTCCTTATTTTCTTAATGAAAGGCTTTATTTCTTTCTTTCATTTGTATATAGTTCGATGAGAGTCTTTTTAAGTTGTTTTTATTTATTATATTTCATAGTTATTAAATTTATTATTTATTATTTACTCATCCTAAATTTATTTATTTATTATTCATTCATAGACCTTAATAAATCGTCAATTTGAGCATTAACAAATAACCAAAATATTTAAGTGGAACAGATGGCTCTATTTAGTCAAGACAAATAAACTATGGAAATAATATATATCAAAATCCTAGGTTGAATGAATCTCAGGGTAACAAAAACCATAGGCAAGGTCTAACTCTAGAATGACATATTGTTTGTCTTTCTCTCAATCACCAAAACCACATAATTTTCCTCAATTTGCACCCCGATTGTAATACCCCACTGTAGAACCCGAAAACTGTTATGTCACCACATAAAAAAAATTGAATATTTAAAAAAAAAAAAACAAATAACATGTGAAAACAACAACATAAACGTTTAAGGGTTCCACAACTACACTACTAATAAACAACAACAAAACACTACAATCGCCAAATAAATAAATAGACTCATGAGAAGTCATGACCAGATATACAATAAGAGTTACATACAATAATTGAGATTGTGACAAATCTTAGAACAATACAAGTATCGATACAAAACAACTCATGTACATCATGAGTGTAATACAATAAGAAATAAGATAAAGAAAAGAAGATGATCATTCCCATGAACTCATCAAAAGAACTATGCTTCGCAACCACTATGCATTTTGGATCCACTCGAGAAAACCTGTCACGAATAAAATACCTGAAGGGAACCCAATGGAGAATGTGGCATGTTCCTCCCAACCTTGTGGAACTCGAAAGCCCATCCCCCATGCTAGGAGATAGAACATGTCCTCAAGTCAAACAGACAACAAAGCAACAACATACTACACTAGGGCGAGAAACATGACATCCTAATGACAATAAATCGACATGACAACAAACATACTCCCAGTAGCAAAGATAAAAAAACACAAATGACCTTATACAAGAGACCTGATAGAAGCACAAGGACTGAAGTGTCATCACTAAAACAACTACTTTTGAGAGGTTACCCATGCAACCACTTCTGGGTCCGGCCCCTAACGAAAGCCACTCCTTCGAGATACAAATCCTCAAAATGTCAAAACAATAATTCCAACACACATTCCAGAGAAAACTTCTTTGAACAAAGACCCAAATGTCATCGAAATAATATAGTAACATAAAGTATCTCCATAGATACCACATTCATGCATGGCCAAGCTTATATATGTACCAACACAACTCCACCCCAAGGAAATCATAAAGACCAAAATTTAATTCACAAGAACACTTTAACGTGCAAGACATATGTTCTCACATATGAATAAAACAAGAGAATACATAAAGAACTTAATCATGATTTCAACACAAAACTATTGTTTAAAGCCTTAGGAAGACTTATCAAGATAACGCCTTCAATAAAATTACATAACCCTTTAATACCAAATTTAAAAATTTAATATACCACAATCACGATATACCCATATTGCCCATTCATAACAATACTAGATAAACAAAATGTCTGAGGCAATATATCTAAAGATATCTATATATATGTTTTCAAAACACAAGAATAGATTTCAAAAGGACATAACATCAGACCTATTGATAAGGTTCTATCCATTAGCTTCTCCACAACAAATTAAATTATTGAACATTCCTATAATAAGAAACCAATATAAATAACCTATGCCATTTCAAAACCATTCTAACATTATTAATCCACAATTACGATAAAATACTCATATTTTTTTCAAAAAGAAAGAAGATTATATATATTTGTCGTAAACCAAATTCCAACTTGTTTATATTTTGACTTGCATGATACCACACGACCTCTATCTCTATTGAAATAACATTATGCAATTTACACATTCTTTTAAATAAAGGTCATTTTATAAAAATAGAGTGTCAAGTAATTTAAATTTTAAAAAACATTTATAGCAAATTTAACTTAAGAATCTATTACATTAGTTATCCAAAAACTTTAACCGATGAAAGAATCACGAATTTCCTGAAGTATCCATTACTATGTTTAGACTTTAGTTAAAAAATAGTTAGTGGGGTATCCAATAAACAAGTCACGGATCCTATTCAACTTAATGCCAAGAAAACTGAAACAATATAAGACAAAATCCCGTGTGATGAGATACTAGTTAAAATGAAACTATTCATGCATACGATCTTCTTGCGGACTGCATGCGAGCATGCAATCAATGCACAAGCAACTCAAGCCTTTACCGAATTTCAAGAAACCAAGAGTAAAACAAAAGAAAACACAAGAATTTAGAGGCGATCTGCAAAAACAAGAGTAACAGATCGCTTCTAACATGAAGTTTAAGGTTAATGCTAACCGTCAACACAGACATCCAGCATACTAAAGACCAAGCTAAAATCAGAGATGCATCAACTGAATAGAACCGTCGTCTAAGAGAATAGACAACACTACAATATGGAAAACTTGGACGCATGTGATGATAAAAGCAAGGACGCTGAACTTGTCTCTAATCACCACCATCTAGGATAGCCATGGCATCGAACGTAGCCAGACTACGCGGCTAGAGGCAACAGAGGATTCATGCGTAGGCACAACATGAAATACCCATGCATGTCGCCATCCAAAAAGAAGACAAGAGAGATCAAACGAAATAAGAAATATACGTTGAAAGCAAGGATTCTATTTGCGGTTAAGATGGGAGTAATACTTTGTAACATTCAAAGAAACAAAAAAAAGAAGCAGACCCAACCCTTAAGTGAACCAGCAGCTAAGAAAGGTAGGATAGTTGATTACATGTAGCGGAATGAACAGAAGAGTCTCTCCTACTTTCGAAATAAACCAGACTCACAATAAGAAGGTCGATAACGAAAAAGGGAAACCAAACTTGCTTGAAGATATGAAAAGACAAATTCACCGGAGGGAGTTCAAGAATATCTTCAATTATCCTTTCCTCTTTGTACGAAGATAAAGATTAGAGGTGGAAAATAAACATTCTCCAAGCATTTAGCTCTACCAAAGTAAAGAAATGAAAATAAAACAATCAGGATGATCAAACTCAGATTTATCATGGAAAGATGAAGAGAAAAATAGTGACAAGACTATCGAATCATAGTTACAATATACTAATATTAAATGAAAATAGGCGTAAGGAAGATTGATTAAAAAGAAGAACAGTGAGCTCATACGAATCATCAATTATGCAAAGAGGCATAATTCCATCGTGATAAGGTGGCAAGGGTCTACTCAACAAAATAGATAGTAGATTCTAGTATGATGCAAAATAAGAACAGATTACCATTCCCATACCATCGAGTACATACAAAGAGATAAGGTGACAAAAGGAAATGGACAATTACAAGTGGGTAATTACTGAACTACAAAAGCTATCCAAAACTATTATTACCCTAGCATGATCTGGAGTCTCTACTGCAATCCAAAGGAAACCAATGACAGAGGCAAGATAAAACAAGGATTGATACTTCAAGACAAGCAGCAAAACCAGATCATGCAAAGTGGTTCAACGCAAATCATTTTCAAAAGTTTGGATTCTCATATTTCAGTTTTACTAATGTGCATGCAGGGTTTAAAGATGAAATTTTCATAGTAGAGATTCAACATTTTCATATCGAAATATACATTGGAAAATTAACAAGAAAAGAACTTAAGAGTGCTTCCTCGGAAATGGAGAACGATCACAGTGAATCCCAACAATTCCAACCTTCAACCTTTCACAATATGAACGCTGACTTCAACGACAATTTGCAGCTTCTATAATCCACCCCAAAATCCAAAATTCCAAAAAATATCTTTTGTGAAAAAAATATTTTTGCTTCCTACTTTCGAATACCAAAAACCGTGTGTGCAAGAATGATCTTTTTCAAGATTATATCCTTTTCCATTCTTCCAAAGTCTCAATTTTAACTTTCAGTTATAGCATGCAATGCATGCTTACAATAAACTCAATAGACACTAAAAAATAGAAAGATATTTCAACTTCAGATCACAACTAAAAGTTCTATTTTCGAAAACATAAAATTGAATAATGAAATCAATTTACAATTAAATGCTCTTTTCGAAACAAGATATTTTAACATTTTAATTTAATCACTTAATAAACTAAAATAAGCTTTCCCAATTAATTATTTCATCAAATCAATAAAGAAACATTAAATTAATCTAAATTAACATAATATATGCATTAAAGACTCAATCATTAACAAACAATTGAAAGCACATGACGAACAAGTGACATAATAGGAGGGTGACGACAAATACTTGTTCTTTTAAAAATGATGGCTAAGGATAGAGGACAAGTCTATCTCCCATCAATAATTCCATTGGGTCATGGCACACTTAGATCTGACAAGCAGGTGGAGTCGATGCCTGTACCTGAAAGTTGTGTAACACTACACGATTAATCCAACATGTATAAATATGAAAGCACACTGTGAAGAAGAGTCACAATATAGGAGGGCACTCACTGATGAGTATTGCTAAATTGTCTTCTTCATCGACTGACATAAATATCTAATTAACATAACATCATAATGTGTAAAACATAACAGCATAGATAATCATCATAATGTCATCTCATGAAGGTAAACATCGCATCAAATAATATAGTGTATCATCAAATAAGTTTCACAACCAAGCATGTAAATCATGGCATAAAACATCGAAACAATATAATATCAAAGATTTATCTGCTAACTATGTCACACAACAACTAAAATAAAAGTGTCATCAGGAGGGTAACGAAAACTATAGGCAAGGTCTAACTCTAGAATGACATACTGTTTGTCTTTCTCTCAATCACCAAAACCACATAATTTTCCTCACTTTGCATCCCGGTACCTACATCCAACGACAAACCTCACACAAGTACAACAACCAAATCATTAGTCCATGTTTATATGTGTGTGTTTATATGTATCAAATTAGTAGAATTCTTTATGGTTCAATAAAATGAGTTGTATTGATGGAATATGTAATTGACAAGATATTATAATGCTTAAGGTGATCTCCATTATTGTTTTATATGATTCTAACTTTCTATGCGATCCTTCTTGCATGATGATGAAAAGAACAAAATATTATGCAAAAATTATCTTCTTCCTTGGGGATATGACTAAAGTCTAGACAAAATGCACCCATGTACATACAAAAATGCATAAAAACATATATAAAAAAATACATGGAAACATACATAACATTTTGAGACAATGTAGTGTGGGGCCCGCTAGATGGATGATAAAAGTGATGAAATCAATAGACAAAAGGAAATGCCATGGGGAAGAAAGTGAGGAGGTGTCCCATCATTGAATTATGGTGACACTTTTTTTCCTTGTGAGAGAAGCTATCCATTCACCATGGGTGGGAAGGACATTGATCTAATTAAGACATGCATTTGAAATTGTAACAAGTATTTTTCATGGAAAGTCTGAAAAACACTTTGTGTTCTACATTTTCTCATTCTACAAGTTGAAACCAAAATGTTGGAGAGTGTTTCCTCATTCTATAGGTTGAAAACGAAATGTTGGAGAGAAAGGGGGTGTTGCAAGTGGGGGAGACGATCGAGAGACTTGAGGTGAGGGGTTTCATGTATGGTTTTTGTGTTTTTTATATGTACATAGGTGTGTCATGGATTGTAGATTTCTCAATGTTTTGAGAACCTGAAATCTTAGAAAATAGTATGAATTTCTTCAAAATATTTTGTTATTAATATTGTAGGAATGTGAAATGCGGGTTGTTTTATAAACACCCATTGCATTCCAACAATGTTTAAAACTCTATGTTTTCTACTATTTTATTCTACAAGTTGAAAGTGAAAGGCTGGAGAGCAAGGGGAGACTAAAAAAACATCTGAAGTGAGTTGAGGGGTTTCTAATCATTTGTGTTGTTAGTTGTAAAGGGTTTTAAAACATTATGATGGTTTTTTACTATAAATTGTTTTCAAACTTTAAGTGGGTTGTAGGTTTTGTAAAACCCAATGTTTTGCAACTTAGAATTTTACAAAAGAATATGAAAGTCTTTAAAATATTTTGTTATTTAGACCTTAGGAATGTAATGGTAGAACTGTTTTATAAACACCCATCATTTTCCAAAAACCATCAACACTCTGTGTTTCACCACTTTCAACAAGTTTACTCATTATTGGCGATAATGGCAAGAAATGAATTGTATTGCTATTGTAATGCACGGGTACATATACAAGCTTAAAAACATGAGGGTTTAGGTATGTTGTGATGTGGGTTGTAGTTTTATAAACACCTAGTGTTTTGAATTTCATTTCATTACACATCTTTCAAACTGAAAGCATTACTTCACATTACATAACTAATAAGTAGATGATGATAGATAGATGACAAAATTCAAATTACAATAAAGTTTTTTTACATAGTCAACCTAAAAGTAGTTATGTAGTTACTTCACATTGGATAGGTAATAATTATACCCACAACTATAGGTATCTCCACTTGCGTAACCAAGTACTATTCTCAAATATATTGATTTCTTCATTCTAGAGTGATAATTGCATCTTCCAATTGTATTTTTTTGTCACGGCATTCCATGAGACCACATTTGTTTGAGGTATTTTTTGAAACAATTCAATGCCTTGTCTATGAAAGAATAATATTAAGCAACAACATAAACAAGGCAATAAAATATATTTTTTAAATGGCTAAAAGAAATGTGGTCCCATGGTCAATGGAATGTCATGCCAATCCATAGACAAGGAAATGATTTTTTTCTATGTTTGATTGCTTATCTATGGATTACCACTAAGTTTTAGCACACATACTCATCTCCCACTATTTTTTCAAAAATAATTGTAGATAGTTCAAGTGAAAATTGCAGATGTATGATGATAATTAGGGTGATATTTGTAGATAGAGACCCCCTAACTAAATTTTGTTAGAAAATGGGAAACACCTTATTTAACAAGCAATGTAGTTTGGCTCATAGATATATATTATCATCTTCAATAGATGTATCAACAATATATTCTAAAACTTTACCCACAACTATAGGGAACTCCACCTAAGCAACCAAATACTATTCTTAAAGATATTAATTCATTCATACTAGGCTGATAATTGTAGTTGCCAGTTGCATTTGTTTATCATGGAATTACAAGAGACCTCATTTGCTTGAGGTATTTTTTCAAACCGCTCACTACCTTGTCTATAAAAGAATAATAGTAAGCATAATAGTAAGAAATAGCATAGCCAAGGTAGTGAATAGTTTAAAAAATGCCTCAAAGAAACTGGTTTCATGGTGATTAGAATGTCAGGACAATCCATAGACAAGGAAATAAACTGTTTGTAAGTATGATTTATTATCTATGGCTTGCCATTGTGTTTTCATAGACATATACTCACCTAACACTGTGTTTTCTAGTTTTCAATCATATAATCCATGTATATGGTTGTTGGAAAACATTGTGTGTTTATTATTAAAGAATAATGGTAAATCTGGATTGTCATGGCATTCCAACACCACGGTGATTGGAATGACATGACAAGCCATAGACAAGGCAATGAACTATTTCTATGTATGATTGCTTATCTATGGAATGCCATTGTGTTTTGGCTGACATATACTCACCTTACACTGTGTTTTCCAACTTACAATCACACTATCCATTAATATGGTTTTTGGAAAATATTATGTGTTTACTATCAAAGCATAATAGTAAATCTGAATTTCAATGGCATTCCACAACAATGTGGATTAGAATTCCATGCCAAGCCATAGACAATGCAATTGATTTTTTCTATATATGATTACTTATCTAGAAGTTATCATTGTGTTTTGGCAAACATATACTTACCTCACAGTGTGTTTTCCAACTTGCAATCATATTGTGCATGTATACACTTGTTGGAAAAAATTGGGTGTTTACTATCAAAGCATAATAATAAATATGGATTGACATGTCATTACAACACCATGTTGTTTAGAATTCCATGAAAATCCATAGACAAGGCAATGAACTATTTCTATTTATGGTTGCCACTATGTTTTGGCAATCATATACTCACCTCACACGATGTTTTCCAACTTGCAATCATATTGTGCATGTATATGCTTGTTGGAAAACATTGGGTGTTTACTATCCAAGCATAATAGTAAATATGAATTTTCATGGTATTGCAACACCATGGTGATTGGAATACCATGACAAGCCATAGACTAGGCAATGAACTTTTTCTATTGCTTGTCTATGGCTTTTCATGGCATTCAAAGACCATGGTGTTGGAATGCAATGACAATCCATATTTAGAATTATCCTTTGATATATTTTTTCAACAATCTTATTTATTGTTTAGCCAAGGTGCTGGAAGCCATGGCAAGCCATATTTACTATTATTCTTTGATAGATTTTTTGCAAGCATGCATAATTTGTTCAAAAGAACCTTTTTTAAGCTTTTAGCCAAAACAACTAGGTAGTGAATTGTTTGATAAAATTCTTTGGTAGACATGTATGAAAAATGTGGTAGCATAGTGAACTATTTGATAAAATCCTTGAAATAAATATGGTCTCATGGTGATGGAATTCCATGACAATCCATATTGCTACAATGGATTTTCGTGGCATTCCATCACCATGAGACCACATTTCTTTGAGGTGTTTTATGAAATAGTTCACTGCCTTTTCTATGCTACAACATTTTTCATACATGTCTATGAAAGCATTTAATCAAACAGTTTAGTGCCTTGCTGCTATGGCTAAAATCTGAAAATAGGTGCTTTTGAACAAGCTATGAATGCTTGGAATTTTTTTATCAAAGAATAATAGTAGAATATTGATCATAGTAAAACTATGAATGACAGTCCAAAAATCCAATCACATGAACTCAATCAGGTACCCCTTAAAAGGTAGTTTAATTAAAATCAAGGATAGAGTAGTCATCGTGAAGGTTAAAAGTGAATAAGGATAAGCCTTATTACTGAGATTGAGACTTTTGGACAAGCATATGAAGATACATAAACTGAAAACCAATGATTGCTTCAATAGGTTATAGAGAGATGGTTATAACAATAATCTAGTATATGAGGGGCATGAATCAATTATGGATGGTGATAAATTAATGAAGCAAACAAGAGGTGTGGTGAAGTAGAAGGTATGTAATGAATAGTCATCACAAGGATAGAAAGGAAAAAGTTATTAAAGGAAACCTTTGATAATCTATGACAATCCCTTATGATGACAACCATGAAAAGAAATGTTTTATGGAGTAACAACTTTATGATGCCTTGCTTCTTAAAGTAGTCCTATCAATGAAATTCATTATGGCAATCAAAAGCACAAAAGTTTATTAGACAATAAATTCAAGGACGGTATTAGCCTAAAGGTGAACATAACAAAAAAGAATGTTTGATGGAGTAACAACTTTAAGGAAAGTCATGAGAAGCACTCTTCATCATCAAAGGTGTATGGTCAATGAAAAGAAAAGAGTAAATGATTATGCAATATCAAAGTATGAAAATGGAAAGTCAGATCCTATGATAATGTTGTTTTAAGACTATTGAAAATATAATTTTTTTAGAACAATAGTAGTAGCAGTCAAATAATGATGTTGTCAATCCAAAGCAAGCTAGGGTAGAGTTTGAGAAGGAATTAGGTGAGGTTTTCATAGAATAGTTAAGACGCAACAAAATTATAATGGTTGGCTCTCAAAATCAACATGCCATTCACCATTTGCAAGGATAAAAAGCGAGCAAATTAAATGTAAGCACAGGACAGTCATTCCAAAAGGGTTACCACCATGATCAAGGATAATCATTCAACTATCAAAGATGGCATGTCATGGGTAGTGTTGAAATCCAAATAGGAAGCATTGCAAAGGCATGATATGATACAATGGTATGAATGAATAGGTATGCTAATGTTCAAGAGTGAAATGATATAGTATAAAGAAGGAATAAGATAAAGGAATACTGCAATGTAGACATAAAACAATGTTTTGAGAAGGATAGTGTCATGAAGCATATAGGGAGGCTTGTTATATGACATATAGTCTTAGAGAAAATGAAATGAGGATGAGAAATCATAAGACAGAGACATATGACATTAAAAGGGGCATGAACATCCATCAAAGCATTATATAAAATAAAATTTTATCAAAGGTTGCATTTACAAGTGCCCTGGTAGACTATTGGAGTAAGTAGTAGGGTTGGTATTACATAAGTTATTGACTTGCTAAGCCGATTAATTCAAGGAGTAGGGCCATTTTTTGATGAGTTCAAAACCCTTAAGACACAACTAAAGTGCCTTTCCACTAGTTACAATAAGTCACTATTATCAGATAATCTAGCAGAGCTCGATTCACAGATAACTCCCCTATGAAACTTGTCCATTTCATAGGTCTATGTGTTTCAAGCACACAAAATGAGTTGACTCTTCAATCACCCTCGACGTGTAGTCCTTGTGATCAATTTATTCATTTGAAAATCTCGATCATCGTATTTTGAAAATCTCCAAAATGAGTGTTTTCGTCAACTCCCTTCTATCGAGAGTTAGTTATTTTTTTGATGGTGTAGAAGTGTTGGAAATCAGCGCCCCTACACCACCCTTAACTTCAAAAAAAATTAACTTTAGGTGTAGGAGTGCTAATTTTCAGTGCTCCTACACCTAAGGTCCCTTCTAAGGTGAAAAAGTGGTAATTTTCACCGCTTTTGTACCTTTTTATGGCTTAACTTAAGTTTTAGTGGTGCAATTAATGCATCAACTTAATTTTCTTTTGATCATTTATAAACAATTTTTAGGTCATTTTCACTTTGATACATTCCATTCTCCTTCTTCCTCCTTGCATGGTAGGCATTCCAAATCACCTGCAACCCAAGTTCGAGGATCTTTTACAAGCATCATGTTAGGGTTTTCATCACTATTTCTACCAAGTATGTTTTTTTTATCTTCATGTCTTTTGCCACTCCTTTCATTTTTAATCTTCTTTATTTATTGTTCATGTTGTTTAGGGTTTTCAAAATATTATCATTTTCTTTTGAGATCTTCAAGTCCCCATATATATTCATGTCTACACCTTATTTTTCCATTAGGGTTTTTTGCAATAGCGATGATGCATTTTAGGTGATCATATCCCCTATGGTTCTCCTTCGCCTTTTGATATTTCTATTTTACTAATTTTCTCAGTCCTAGGTCAAGTGGTGTAAGTTGTAATCTATGCATGAGTTTAAAGAAAACTTTATCGAACCTAACATGAGAAAGTCTTGGTGTCCAAGTGGTGAAAATCACTGCTTAAACACCAAGTTCTCACCATTAGAGCAATGTTCAAATGTTAAGGCATTGATTTTCAACATTCTGACACCGAACTTATATCTCCCCACACTTTAGTGTCGAAATGTTGATTTTCAACACCCCAACACAAACATTCTTTTCCCTATGGTTTCAAAGTGCTGATTTTTAGTACTTTGACACCTAAGATAAAATACAAGGTGCAAGAGCATTGATTTTTAGTGCTCCTACACCAAAAACTGCTTTTTCTTTCCAACACCTGGAAATGCCTTGTTTCTCGCTCCAAACTTCATTTTTCCACTTACAGTTCATTTTCTATGCCTCATAGCCAAATGAAAATGCTCCAAATTTCCTTGCTCAATTCATGCTTTCCAATATTTTAATTTTCTCCTAACTCCTATTGATCCACTATCCTTGTAGTTCATATAAAGTTCTCATCGGGTGACCCTTTAAGGTGATAATTCTCCAATCTTGACATCTCTAAATGATAGCTGAAGAACCCTTGTCATCTTCCAAGAAAGAAGGAAAGATGAAATACAAGTATTAGGGTGTATTTCTACCAACTGTGGTGATCTCAAAGGTGGATGAAATTAAAGACACTAAGATTGGTCATCAAGACCTACAAGATTTTGTAAAAATAATTCAAAAAATTCCATTAGAAGATAACCCAAGATCCATTGTTCATAGAAACTTGCATCTGGTGTCAACATTTTTGTCTACCACTCACAACACAGAGTTCGTGCTCCAAGTTGCCTCACTACATCCGAGAAGACAAAAGTGTGAGAGATTTTACTTGTCAAGTCATGATGAGATTGGATTCAGAATTCTTAAACATTGTTTTCAAAGTCCCACATATGGAACAATATGCACCGATATCAATTCAACAAGCACAATATATTTTTGATAAAGATTCTAATAAATATAAAACATTGATTAACTCTTAATGGCTAAAAAATCCTAGGCACTCAATTTCTAGATGGCCTAAAGGTCTTCCTCATAGTGACTTCAAAGAGGACATTAGGGATATGATTACTCTTTTGAGCAAGTTGAAGGGCTTGCCTCAATCATGCCATTTTCAAGATTGGATGTATGAATACATCTGCATAATCAAGAGAAAGAAAGCTTAAATAGACTAGGGAATTGATGTAAGAGAGTATGGGTACAACCCAAAACCGCCAACAAAAACAACAAATCACTCCTTAAAATTATGCAAGAAATTGTAAACAACTCAGAAAAATCATTTTAAACTTCAGCATAATTTTCTTCATCTCTTTGGAAATATGATTACAATAGATTTTAAGTCTCAATGAACTGATGGACAGAAACACATGTCCATACAAACATCTGAAAATACATTCCCAACATGCTCAAACAATATCCAAAAACTATGTGCTTAAAAGTTATGCAAATCTACAAAATGATCCTGTAAATTCATAGTGAAACTCTATCACTATGTCTTAGAAGATATCCAATCTTCATTGCTTCTCCAAAAACTTCAGTGAACTACAATAAAAAAAAAATTATGGGAATATTCATCACATACTAATCCCTTTTGAGTCACTTCTACCCAAATCCCTGTAGAAATCAGCGTCCCTCACAATTCTTGTTGAGTGACTACTCGAAAAATTGTCAAATCTTGCCTTTTATGCTAAATCTTCATCATTTTTGTTGTATCTTCCATTTTAAACATCCCAACATGATAAAAATTTTATTAATAACATTAAAATAAAATAATAAATGCTAAAAAGCATTATCAAATCCACCTCCTTGAAATTTCCAAGAATAACAACTTGCAAGATTCCAACTCCTAGAAAATAGGGACCCAATTAGAAAAGTAACAGCCAACTCAACTTGGGCACTCAAGATCTCCATTATTACAATTTATGAGGATTTAATTTATTTTTAAATTTTTTTAACTCCCCCAAAAATCCATTCCAAGATTTCCTTTTTAAAGCTCAAGTTCAACACTGCCACCTACACTATCTCCACTCCAAAATTTAGCAATATTAAAATAAAAGACCAATTATTTATTATTATTTTTGGCCTAATATTTTCATTTATTTCTCTACCTAAATAATTATCAAACCTTAGGAAAATACAAAATTAAAATATTTAATTTTTTTTATGTTGATTGCCTGTGTACCCAAATGCTCCTACATCAGACATGTTGAGTAAATTGGATTTTGTGAGTATGACTCGCAAAATGGAGTTGAGTAGTAGGACTACCCTTTCAAGTTGTAAAAAGCCTATAGAAAAATTCATCACTGTAAAAATTCTTCTTCCATATTTTCTTCCAACATCTACCTAGATCATTTTGCATCCTCCTCCACCTATTGTATCTTCTTCTCTTCTTCACCCTTGTGGGATTGAATCCACTACAACAATTTGACCACCTCCACCAATATGCCTTCACCTCTTCATCTTCATACATTTCATTCATCTCTACAAAATTCAAATCATATTTACTTTCATCTTCATATAATTCAAGAAAATAAAGAATTAGCTCAGCTGCTACAACTTCATTTTCATCTTCATCTGTAGTCAATGCAAGCCATTCATTTTCAATTGCTGAATTTTTTTTCTTTTACCTCATCCTCTTACATGATGATCTCATCTTCAATGTCACATACTTGAAATTCTCCCACACCTTTTCTTCTACCTGTAAACAAAACAATGTTAGCATAATCATAGGACCTTTCTTCTCCCATCTGCATATTCTCTATATCCTTATCATATTCATCTAACTCTTTCTCTTCAAATAAGATATCAATCTTTCTCATCTCCTCTTTGAGTAGGAGATTTTCATCTTCACCAGATTCTTCATCAAATATAGGACCCTCAAATTCCATCATCTCAACTTCTACTTCCTCATTTACCTCATTCTTTCCTTCATTCTCTGCTATAACATCTTTATCCTCTTCAACTGCTGCAATTTTATCTTCATCTCCACTCTTTTCTACAACTTCTTTCATCTCATCTTTCATGCCTTCCAAAAGACATGTCTCCTTAGCTTCACATTTAGAAACTTCTTCCCACTCATCTTCTTCTTCTGTAGTGTCACATGTATGAAACTCTACTTCATCTTCTTTCTTCCCTGCATTCAAAATATTATTAGAATGATAAAAAAAGTTACCATTACCTCTTACCCTTGCCCAATCTACTTTCAAATCTTCCACTCCTTGCTTCAGCTCCTCAAATTCTTTGACCTTGTCCATCCTCAATCTTTCCTTGAGTTCCTCAAGTCTAGGAACTATCAAAATCCATCTAATAACAAAATGCCCTTTTCCTTTCTTCTTTTTCATTTCATCAATCACTTAAAACACACTCTCAAACTTCAACCTCTTAGGTATAGATTGCCTCACACTCGGCAATCTGTCTGCACAAAACACCACAAGGTTTTGGTGCAAACTGCCTCACATTCGGCACTCTACCTGCACACTCAAGAACAACAAGCTCTGATACCACTAATGTAAGAGAGGTTGGGTACAGCCCAAAACCCTCTCAAAACCCCTCAACAAAAACCACAAATCACTCCTTCAAACTATGCAAGAAATTGTAAACAACTCAGAAAAATCAATTGAAACTTCAATACAATTTTCTTCATTGCTTTGGAAATCTAATTACAATAGATTTTAAATCTCAATGGACTAATGGACAGAAACATATTTCCATACAAATATCTGAAAATACAATCCCAACATTCTCAAATAATATCCAAAAACTATGTGCTTAAAAATTATGCAAATCTACAAAATGATCCTGTAAATTCATGGTGAAACTCTATCACTGTGTCTTGGAAGATATCCAATCTTCATTGCTGCTCCAAAAAATTCATTGACCTGCAATATAACATTTTTTATGGGCATATTAATCACATACTAATCCCTTCTGGGTCACTTCTACCCAAATCCCTATAGAAATCAGCTTCCCTTACAATTCCTATTGAGTGACTGCTCCAAAAATTGTCAAATCTTGACTTTTATGCTTAATCTTCATCATTTTTGTTGTACCTTCCATTTGAAATGTCCCAACATGATAAAAATGTCATTAATAACATTAAAATAAACTAATAAATGCTAAAAATCATTATCAAATCCACCTCTTTGAAATTTCCAAGAATAACAACTTGCAAGATTCCAATTCCTAGAAAATAGGGACCCAATTAGAAAATTAACCACCAACTCAACTTGGGCACTCAGGATCTCCATTATTACAATTTATGAGAATTTAATTGATTTTTAAAAATTTGTAACTCCCCCAAAAATCCATTCCAAGATTTCTTTTTTAAAGCTCAAGTTCAACACTGCCAACATTGCCACCTAGACTATCTCCACTCCAAAATTTAGCAATATTAAAATAAAAGAAAAATTATTTATTATGATTTTTGGCCTAATATTTTAATTTATTTCTCCACCTAAATAATGATCAAACCTTAGGAAAATACAAGGTTAAATTTTTATTTTATTTCTATGCTAATTGCTTGTGCACTCGGATGCTCCTACATCAAGGACTCAAATCAGTGATGAGATTCATGAGCAATTGATCAATGTACTGACCACTTTGAAATTCTATATGACTTCTCATTTGGTGTACGCAGCTATAGTTATGAGGTAATTCCCTGGTTTGTCTACAAAGGGAAATAGGCACTTCATACTTGTATATGATTATTATTATCATTTGAATCATAGATAAAGCTTTCATCATTTTAGAAGAGTTATAGATGCCTTCCTTGCAACCCTACTAGTTAGTTTTGATACATCTTTGGAAAAGAAAAGAGTATCGGATGAGGCTTACAAAGTTGTTAGCAAAGTTGGTTGTATCATTTTGTAATTCCTAACCTATACTTACCTAAGAGTAGGTTGATATATTGGGTGTCCCCACATGCTACCTAGGTATCCCTCACATAAATGGATTTTAATAAAACTATGTAGATAACTTATTTCAATTCACAAGGAATGAATGAGAATTCATAAGCTAGGGTTCAAGTTTCCATTGACAATTGGAAGGTACACTATTAAAAGTGTACAAAAGGCTAAATTAGTCTATGCAAAATGCAGGCAATGACTATCAAGACTTACAAGCATACACGTGACTTTGACTATCATGATCTGAAAAGGAAACTCAAGGTGGGTCATCGACAAGTCTATTGTTTTGAAGACATATGGGTGGAATGCAGAGATGAAGAAGACATCTGCTAGATGGATTATTGCAGTTTAACCATAGAGAAAATCAAGGATCTTGGTGTTGCTGACCTACCAGAGGATTTGAAAGATCTTGGCGACATCATGAACGATGCCTATGATGAAAATGAAATCTATCAAAGACCTTTTCCTCCCATTCAATGGTCTAAAAAGGAAAGTGTATCCAGCAAGGAAAGTCTCACCCCCATATTATCCAGCACAATGGAATGGCTGCACAAGCATGGTTTCTAGATGAAAGCTTTCAGGACGGAGTGAGAAGGAGTACCTGGAGCAGAAGCCAACTAACAATAGCAACTCCACACAAAAGACAAGCATGTGGCTACTCCCTTTTCTTCCCACAAAGGTCATAAAATTAAGTTCATTGTTGGCAAAAGGGATACACAGTTAGTTGAAGGAGAAAATATCATGGAATCTAAATCTACTCATTCAAAGGAGAATGGAACTATTTCTGAAGAACACGAGTTTGAAGGTGAAAGAAATCAAAGAGAGGAATCAAATTTTGAAGAGGATTTAGAATAAGAATATTTTGGGAAGAAGAATTTGGAGATGAAGAGGATTCTCCAGAAGATCAAGGATTCGGAGAAGATGAAGGTGGGCAAGAGGGTGAACAAGAATCTAAACGGGAAGGTGATAAAGAGGAATTCAATCATGACGAAGAACAAACCCTTTCTCCACTTGATAATATTGTTGAAGATCTACCCCAAATGTCATTGCCTATGACTTCAAATATTCCTTACACACCTCCTAATCTTAACACTCCTCCACCCCTTCTTCCTACTTCACCTCTTCCTACATCAACCATACATGTAGCATCAACAGCATTTTCTACTCCCCCTGTAGTTTTAAATATTCAAGTTGTAGATGTTATGTCAAGCTCTCCATCATCTATACCCAGTTTTCCATCTCCATCTTATGACATCACTTTTGAATCTGAATTCAATAGGTTCATGAATGAATCTCTACAAGATCAACTTGGGGTATAATCTACAGGTGCAATCATGACAAAAACTACCCCAATTGTCACCATACCATTCATTTCTACAAGAGTGATTGTGACACAGGAATTGACAGTCAATCAAGAAGCATATACTTTATCTCTTCCCCCTTGGCTAGTATCGCAAGTATCTAAATGAAAGAGACAAATGATCTCTCCAGAAGATGATCTTGGAGAGATAGCCCCTCCAAAAGCCAAGGGGAAGAAAAAGGCCAAAGTACATTTAAGGCTTCATATTGACAAATCTGGTCAAAATTTTGTAGAGATTGGCCTACCCTTATAGGAAGAAGGTGATGTTGCAATGGAGGACTATATAGCAACAAGAATCTAACTTGGCAAGGTAAAAAATGAAAGTGCCAAGGTAGGTGCTCAGGTAGTCTTAGATGCATTGATAGGAAGGCTTGACAAGATGGAGTAGGCTTGAAATGTGTACAAGGAGAAGGTCAAGCGCTATGAAACTGTTTTGAGAACATTAGTAGGCTCTTCAGGGAGTACACAATCTATGGCCATGATGAGAATTGAGGAACTAGTAGTATTGAAAGCAGAAAAGTTTACCTCAAAAGGTAAAGCATTATATGATTTCATTGATGAAATGATACAACATGGTTCTGAGATTATAATTTTTGTAAATGAGAAGGCTACTTAGATAGCCACACTAAAATAAGAGCTTGATAAAGAAGAAAATGTACTTTCCCAAGTGCAACAAAAAATGGACAAACACCTCTCATTTTGGGCACAAATGAAAGACCTATAAAGCTGAGTAAGTTGGTGAAAGTTGGGGTAATTCCCAACAAGGAAAAAAACATGGAAGTAAGAGAATCCTTCAAGAACCGAATACAAGTAATCTAGTCTCTTATTGAAGATCTTCACCAATTACAGGAAGATGTCAAAGGCCATTGTGTCATCCTAGAAGAAGAAATTAAGGAGTTTTCAGGAAAGCTCCCTGATGAAGATCATATCTTCCTCCCAGCAAGTGAACTTTCTAGGATCTACAAGGAGGCCATTATGGAGCAAGTAGAAGATGTCAATTTTTTGAAGACCTCCATGCACACAATTTGTGACTTGCATCTTTCTTTGGATAATCTAAAGATGCATCTTGATAGATGCAAAAAGCTTCACTCATCTACCAAAAGATTGATTACCAGAGTCCACACCATTGTAGATTATATTGTTGGTTCGGATGAGTCATTTGTACTAGATACCAAGAAGAAATACAAAGACTTTCGTGCCAAAAGCAAGGAACCATGAAGGCTTCTTTTCTCTAGTGTTGAATATTTTTACGCTTTCATGCATTTTGTAAATAATTTGTGACATCTTAAATGTCTTTCGAACAAATGTAATTACATGTGAAATTTGAGATGTTTACAAAAGATGGACAACATTTTTTACCAAGCCAAAGTTAGGTTTTCCTAAATTATCTCACCTAATTTCCTAGATTTACTCTTCCCTCTCTTTTATAAATAGAAAGCATTTCTATTGTAAATCTTTATTTTTTATCCCTAGCAATCAAGTGTTGCTCTTTTTGAAACAAATGTATGAAATTTTGTGTTCAACTTTGTGAATCTAAAATCTGATTAATAAAGAAGGAAGTCGCATACCAGACTTTGTGTTGGAATCAATTCTCTTATTGTTTAATCAAATTGGTGGTGATTAGTATGTGAGATATAAGGGCTTTGAATAAATTTGTGTAAACTTTATATTGCACTCTTTATTTGGACTTTTGTTTATGTTTGGATAACTATTGGTGGATTATCTACAAGACTTTGTGCTTGCAACTGTTCATGTTGTTCATGGAATTTTTGTATCTACAAAGACTTTGTGCTTCTAATAGGACAAATGTCACATCTCTCAAGGATACATTGGTGAAAATCTACAAAATGACTTTGTTCCTTCGTGAGATTTTCTTTCTCATTTTATTGTTTATTATTATCATACCTAGTATCTCTAAGCTTTGCTTTGACAAGATAGAGATATTGGAATTACTACTTTTTTTTTAGTTTAAAGTTGTATCGAATCAAAACTATCAACCATGAAGCATTGTAAAACATATTCTCTGAAAAAAAAAGGGTATGAATGTGACGCACACCCCCCATCTTGTAATTGTAGTGTACATTTTGTGAATATTTAATTATTTTTACTTAGCTTTTGTAAGTAGTAAGAAGGGCGCCTCCCCTTTCTGAGAGAAGAGATTACATCTCACACAACTGTGGTTGAAATCAAGATTGCGTAATCTATTAAAAAGAGGAATACATAATTTTCACCCAACATATTTTTTGGTAACTCTACTGGGGAATGACACACACAATTAAATCCTCATGCTTTGAGTGAAGTGAATAAGATTTCCAATTTCTTATTGTTTTCTTATATATTTTTATTTTGGATCTCTATCTTGTTTAGATCTACATTCTAGTGGATAGAAGATATACACGAAGTGAGAGGGCTCAAGGACTAGTAGATCCACTTTTTGAAAATTTGTTGCAATACAACACTCCACCTACTCCTCTATGAGTAAGATCTCCATTGCAGCAAACCACAAGCTACCCTTTCCAAGGAATAAGATCTCCTCTTCCGAGCGATTCCTCTGTCTTCCATATATTTCTAATGTAGGTACATGTTGTTCAACCTACCATGACTACACCACCTATGGGAGCATGGGAAATACTTCTGGTCCCCTCCGTTTGGCCGCACCTCTTCATGAACTTCCATGTGTTTCAAGAAAGCATCTTCTAAAGTTCCTAAGCGACGAAAAACATCCTGATGAACACATTTTTTCCTTCTACATCATTTGTGGTGTTCTCAACATAGAGCATAAAGACTTTTCTATAAGATTGTTCATCAGATCTCTTCAAGGAGTTGCTATCAAATGGTTTAATACTCTTCCAATTGCTTCAGTCACCAACTAGGATACTCTTTGCACAAAGTTTGAAAAAAGATTCAAACCTACTGAAGATGCACATGCTTTGTTGGCACAACTCACAACCATGAGGAAAAAGTCTCATGAACCCATGTGTGAGTTCATGGTTAAGTTCAACAAGTTGGTGGCGTGGATCCCACATGATGCAAAATCGATGGATCATAATTTGAAGTTCTTTTTCATCAACACACAATTTCCCAAAGTAAGTTTATTCTTAAGCAGGGAAAATATTGCCAACATTGAAGCAAATCAACAATTGGCTACCAGTCTAGAAGGCGATAGGACCCTTACTAGAGAAATAAGGCTGAACATCAACAACAAAAAAATGATGCAAGCATCAGGATCTTCAACATCTAATTCAAATTCTCTAAATGCCAGTTCCAAATTTTTAGATCCCATGGCCCAAACGCTAGCAAATAAAATCCTAGCTTTGAAAAATAAAGTTTCCAACAACAACAATACCTACAAGGACATCCTGAGAAGGACTTTCCCCAACTATGCTAGAAACAAAAATCAAAACCATCTTCCAACATGACAAGGGAGACTTGCACTTCAAGCTCCACCTACCAACACTACTGTGGGATACTGTGAGGCTGAAAAAGATGAATATGTGTAGCTAGATTATCTTGTAGAGGAAAGTGTTGATCTCTTTCAAGAGGAAGAAATGGAATCACTTGGTGAATCCACCATTGGCTATTTACAAATAGAAAATGAAACTGATAAGGAGGACCTAGTGATGAACACATACATCTTTTTTACGTGGCAACAACAAAATCGGCTTGATCAAGTTCAAGTTGTTGCTCCACTAGAAAAATTAAAGACACCAGTTACTATTTCCAAAAGAGGATCTCCTCTCCCTTGGCAACTAAAGAAGGCAGCAAATCCATAAGTAAGTGCTCCTCATCCCCTTCTGCTAGTTCTTGTCGTTCTTAAAGCCAATCCCCTAGTTTTGAAGACCAGTGTGCCTTTTGTTAAACCAATCAATGAAGTTAATTAATCTACTTTAAAAAATTCATTCCAAGCTTTTGACATTATTGACCATGCTAAGAAAATGAAGGTCCAAATGTCTGAGGCTGAGTACCTCAAAGCCAATCCTGACCAATTTGATAGGCTTGTCAAATTTGTGAAAGATAAAGGAATTACCCCAAATCAGGATTCATCTCCTGATATTAATCTTGGCACCAAAAAATAACCTTGTTTCTACACCTCCAGCTACCTCTAGGCACATTGATCCATTTTTTAATTCTTTGCTTGTCAATGGCTTTAAATTAATCAACTATGTTATACATTCTAGTGCATTAGATAATGTAATGCTAGCCAAGGTAGCTACTACCTTTGGTTTGAATCTAACCAAAACCTTCAGTCGTTCCTTTTCCATGGAAAATAAACAAGTAGCTTTGATTGGACAGATCAAAGATGCACAGTATGTGTTTTCTACATATCCTACGAAGAAACTAAAGATGATGGTTCTAGTATCTCACGTACCAACATCCTATGAGATTCTCCTTAGATGCATTTTTTGTAAGGATGTTGGAGTTGAACTAAACATGGATATGTCTCAAGCTAGGATACTTGTCACAGGATTGATGCAAAATTTGATTCCTAGAAGGAACTCAAAATTCTCAATAACACAATCCAACGATGTGAGAGCTCAAATTCTATTTGATTCAGGTGTTGGAACATATTATCTACAAATAGAAGAGGTTGGGGAATCTTCAACAAGACATGAGTTGGAGAGTGTTGAATCCTTTTCTATAACAAATGAGTCATCACTAGATGATTCATCAATGCCAGATCTTGAAGCTTCATCGGATGATGAGGCTATAGATTTTGACACCATCAGCCTTGGTGATCCAAATGGTGTTTGGTTATTAGAGTTTCATGACAGTTGTTCTCCCATCGGTTCTAGAGAGGGAATGGTTTTTAATTCCCCCAAAGGAAAAAAAATTCCTCTTTTTTAAATTATAGTTTGACAACACTAATAACACTACGAAATATGAAGCATTGTTGTTGGGAATGCAGGTTGCATGCAACAAGGGTATTTAAAATCTTCATGCACAAGATGATGTTGAGCTAATAATGTGTTAGGTAAGGAACTTGTAGCATATAAAAATGATAGGATTGGGCATTATTGCAATCTTGTTTGGGACTGGATTGAATAATTTGAGGCCTTTGATATATCTATAGTTCTAAGGGAATATAATGATAGGGTTGATTCCTAAGCACTCTCAGCCATGCTCTTGATACCACATAAAGACTTTAAAGGTTCCACGTATACCATCGAGTTAGTTTTCCACCTGAGTGTTCTTGATAATTTAGAGAGCAAATTTTCAACAATGATAATCAAATTGTTGCCTTCTTGGAGAAGGCAAAAAATTTCAATGAATTGTACTTTGAAGGAAGTGATTCTCCACCTTGAGAATCTACCTAAAATGAATCTAGTTACAGGTGAAGAATTCTTAAAACTGATAAGCATGATCTCTACGTCAAGAAGCAACTCTCAGACTTTGATTCATCTAATGGGGTTGATAAAATCAACTTGGGAACTAAAGTAGATCCTAAAATGGTAAACATTGGGAAATGTTGCATGGTCGAAGAAAGGAAGTATTTCACTAAGTTATTGCAAGAATATATGGATGTCTTAGCATATTCATATGAAGATCTGAAATCCTTCAGGCCCAAGGAGGTAAAACATGACATTACCCTTAAGGTTGGAGAATTTCCTTATAAACAAAAGAAAAGGCAGTACAACCTAAATTTTTTTGGAACGATCCTA
This sequence comes from Sequoiadendron giganteum, assembly GCA_007115665.2. Classification (NCBI taxonomy): domain Eukaryota; kingdom Viridiplantae; phylum Streptophyta; class Pinopsida; order Cupressales; family Cupressaceae; genus Sequoiadendron; species Sequoiadendron giganteum. The sequence continues at coordinate 582,370,593 of CM021107.1, forward strand.
GCAAAAGTTCAAAAAATGTTGAATGCCCAAATAATATTTCCTATCCATCACTCAACATGGACAGAAAATATCATTCTCGTTCGTAAGAAAAATGGTGAGATCCGTATTTGTGTGGATTTTAGAAATCAGAACTAGCTATCACTTAAGGATAATTATCCTCTTCCAATGATGGACCAAGTTCTACAAAACATAACTGGATCTGAAATTCTCTCCATGCTTGATGGTTTCTCCGATTACAACCAGATTGAAGTAAATTCAAGTGATCAAAACAAGACGTCTTTCACAATTCCATGGGGTACCTTTGTGTATCGCATAATGCCTTTTGGCCTGATAAATGTTGGTGCCACATTCCAACAAGCTATGGACTTGGATTTTTGTGATGCAATGGGTAAGTTTATTGTGGTGTATCTTGATGATCTCATGGTGTTCTCTAAAAAGTGTCATGAACATTGTTATCACCTAAGGCAAATCTTGGAGAGATGCTAACAGCATGGTATTTCCTTAAACCCCAAAAAGTCAATTTTTGGAGTTAGAGAAGGCCAAATTCTTGGTCATGTAGTGTCCATAGAAGGAATCAAGATTGACTCAAAAAGAGTCAATAATATCAAATCACTTACCCTACCATCAAGCAAGAAGGTTGTCCACTTCTTCAGCAAGGTAAAATTTCATGAAGGTTCCTTCTAGACTTTGCAAAGAAGACCTATCATATTGTTAATATGATGAAATGTAATACCACTTTTCACTCAACGACATAAGGGAAACATGTTTGATGATATCAAGGAGGCCATTGCTCATGCACCAGTGTTAGTGTGTCCTAACTACACCAAAGAATTCATCATGTACAGTTATGATTTCGAGCATACACTTTTGGTGATTCTGGTGCAAGAAAATAGTGAAGGTTTTGAATCTCCAATTGCATTCATGAGATACCCTCTAAAGAATTATGAGCTGAAATACTCCTAGATGGAAAAAAAAAACTTTTGATGTGGTCAAAGTTGTTAAAAATTTCCGGTTCTATATTCTTAATAGCCATGTCAAAGTTCTAGTCCTAGATTCAACTGTTAAGTCAATCTTAACACAACAGGAGTTTGGAACGAAAAGAGGCAATACGATTGCCAAGATTCAAGAATATGACATGGAAATCAAACCTACCAAGTGGATACATGGGCGAGGAATATGTTAGCTCATCACTAAAAATAATCCTAAGGAAGAAGTTTCCAAAATTAAAGAGTCAGATCTGAGAGAACTTCCAATGGTGTTGTTCATCGATACAACTAACAAGTGGTATTCTAAAATTTCCCATTTTCTCACTTATGGGGAATGTCCTGATCATCTAACTCCAAAGGAGAAAAGTACCATCAATTTAAAATCAGCAAACTTCATCTTATGGGACAATGGTTTGTACAGGCATGCATTGAATGGGACCTTTTTGTGTTGTGTTGATGAAGAACAACAAAAAGAAAATTTGAATTCATACCATGACTTGGCTTGAGGAGGATATTTTTTGGCACCAGTGACAAAAGATTTTGAGATTGAAGTACTATTAGCCACACTCTTTCAAGATACGTACTCTTGGGTGCGTAAGTGTGAGTTATGTCAACAGTTCATAGGTAAGCCAAAGCTAGTGGCTTTACCTTTGAAACCAGTTGTTATTGAAGAGCCCTTCTAGCAGTGGGGATTTGACTTCATTGGTGCAGTAAATCAATCATCAAGTGCAAGACATACCTATGTCCTAACTGCAACTGATTATTTCACCAAGTGGGTGGAAGCAATTATGAATAAGCATGCTACTTCTGAAGTGGTATGTAGTTTCTTAAAATCAAAAATTATTTCTAGGTTTGACGTGTCGAACAAAATTATTGCTGACAATGCTTCTACCTTCTTATCAAATGAGATCATTGAGTTCTATTTTGAACATGGCATAACTTTTTCACATTCTTTTGACTATTACTCACAAGGTAATAGTCAAGCTGAGTCAAGCAATAAGAATCTGGTAACTATCATCCACAAGCTGGTTGGTGACTATCATTCACAAGCTGGTGGATCAGAATCAATGTTTGTGACACACAACTTTGTACGATGCTTTGTGGGAAGATAGAATAAATATGAAATGGGCGATTAGTATGTCTCCCTTTCAACTCTTGTATGGGTTGAATGTCAAGATTCCCATAACCTTCAAACTTCTAGCCCTCAAATTAGCTAAGGTCATTGAGGATGAGACTTTTGATAACTCTATTGATAAGTGTATTATGTATCTCTTTGATTCAAAAGAGAATAGAATCCAGGAGGCTAACCGTATCATGAAACATTAGGAGCAGGTCAAGAAGCTTTTCAACAAGAAGGCCAAGTCTCAAGATTTTTGTTGATCGTGTCCTCCTATGGGACAAGCGAAGAGAACCAAAAGGTATGCATGGGAAGCTTGATTCATTGTGGATGTGACCTTTCAAGGTTCATCAACTACATGGTGAAAATAGTTTCCTATTGGCATATGAGGATGGAACACCATTTTCCCTTCCTCATAGTGGGGAACATCTCAAACACACTAGACAGTAAATTCACAAGAGTTCAAGTGTGAATATTTCTATTTTCAGTATTTATGTCTTTTTGTTTTAAATCTTTTTGTAATCATTGCCTCACTCCAAGCCCAATGGATGCATAAAGGCACTTGGAATCTAGAGTTCTACTCCAAACTGTCATTTCTACGAATGACTAAAGGAATTTCCCCAGCTAGAGCTAGCTATTATAAGAGAATCTAGCAACACCCAATTCACAAATAACCCCCCTACAAAACTTGTTTGTTTCATAGGTTTGTGTGTTTCAAGCATGCAAAACAATGTGATTCTTCAATCACCCTCAACGTGTATTCCTTGTCATCAAATTGTTTGTTTGAATGTCTCTTGATCATTGTCTTTTGAAACAAGTGTAATCGTTAACTCCCTTCTGCTAGGAGTTAGCTATTTTTTTGATAGTGTAGGAGTGCTAAAAATTAGCGCCCCTACAACACCCTTCACTTTAAAAAAAATTAACTTAAGGTGCAAGAGCACTGATTTCCAATGCTCCTACACCTAAGGTCCCTTCTAAGGTGCAAAAGAAATGATTTTCACCACTTCTGCAATTGTCTATCAATTTGCATTCTTGGTGCTTGAGTGGTGATTTTCACCACTTTTACATCTTTTTATGTCTTAACTTAAGTTTTAGCGGCACAATTAATGCATCAACTTAAGTTTATTTTGAGTCTTTATAAACAATTTTTAGGTCATTTTCTCTTTGATGCATTTCATTCTCCTTCTTCCTCCTTGCGCAGTAGACATTCCAAATCTCCTACAGCCCGAGCTTGAGGATCTTTTTCAAGCATCACGTGAGGGTTTTCATCACTATTTCCACCAGGTCTATTATTTTTATCTTCATGTCTTTCTCCACTCCTCTCATTTTTAATCTACTTTATTTATTGTTCATGTTGTTTATGGTTTTTAAATTCTTATCATTCACTTTCAATATCTTCTTGTCGCCATCTATATTTGTATTTGCACCTTGCTTTGCCATTAGGGTTTTTTGTAATAGTGATGACACATTTTAGGTGATATCCCTTATGGTTCTCTTACTCCTTCTCATCTTTCTGTTTTACCAAGTTTCTTAGTCCTAGGTCAAGCAGTGTAAGTTCTAATCTATGCATGAGTTTAAGAAAACTTCATCGAACCTAACATGAGCAAGTCTTGGTGTCCAAGTAGTGAAAATCACTTCTAAGACACCAAGTTCTCACCGTCGAGCAATGTTCAAATGTTAATTTTCCCCGCCATTACACAGAATGACAAACCATTATTGTTAAGTGCTCAAACGGTGAAAATCACCGCCCAAGCACTAAACATATTTCATCAATTCGGTCTCAAGGCACTGATTTTCAACGCTTCGACACCGAACTTATGTCTTCCCACACTCTCATGTTAGAGCATTGATTTTCAGCACCCTGACACCAAAACTCTTTTCCCTATGGTGTCAAAGAGTTGAATTTTAGTGATTTGACACCTAAGATAAAATACAAGGTGCAAGAGCACTGATTTTTAGTGCTCCTACACCAAAAACTACTTCTAAACTTCATTTTGCCACTTATGCTTTGTTTTTCGTGCCTCATAGCAAAAATCAAGTTGCTCCAAATTTCCTTGCTCACTTCACACCTTCCAACATTGAAATTTTCTCCTAACTCCTATTGATCCCCTATCCTTGTAGTTCATATCAAGTTCTCACCAAGTGACCCTCGAAGGTGATAATTCTCTAGTCTTGACATCTCTAAATCACAACTGAAGAACCCCTATCATCTTCGAAGAAAGAAGGCAAGATGAAATACAAGTATCAGGGTTTATTTTCACCAACTATGGTGATCTCAAAGGTGGATGAAATTAAAGACATCGAGATTGGTCATCAGGACCTACAAGATTTTGTAAAGAGAATTCAAAAAATGCCATTAGAAGATAACCTAAGATCCATTGTTCATAGCAACTTACATCTAGTGTCAACATTTTTTACTATCACTCACAACACAAAGTTCATGCTCCAAGTTGCCTCTCACTACATCCGAGAAAACAAAAGTGTGAGATTTTGTAGGTCAAGTCATGATGAGCTTGGATCCTGAATTCTTTGACATTGTTTTCAAGTCCCACATATGGAAAAATATACAATGATCTCAATTCAACAAGCACAAGAGATTTTTGATAAAGATTCTAATAAAGCTAAAACATTGATTAACTCTCAATGGTTAAAAACTCCTAGGCACTCAATTTCCAAATGGCTTAAAGGGCTTCCTCGAAGTGACTTTAAAGAGGATGTCAGGGATATGATTACTCTTTTGAGCAAGGTGAAGGTCTTGCCTCAATCATGCCATTTTCAAGATTGGATGTATGAATACATCTACATAAGTAGGAGAAAGAAAGCTCATATACACTAGGGGACTCAAATCAATAATGAGTTTCATGAGTAGCTAATCAAAGTATCAGCCACTTTGAAATTCTATATGACTTCTTATTTGGTGTACGTAGCTACAGTTATGAGGCAATTCCCAAGTTTGTCTACAAAGGGAAACAGAAACTCTGTATGTGTATATTATTTTTATTATCAATTGAATCTAAGAGAAAGCTTCCATCCTTTTAGAAGAGTTGCATATACCTTCTTTGCACCCCTACTATTTAATTTTGATCCAACTTTGCAAAAGAAAACAGTATTGGATGAGGCTTACAAATTTGTTATCAAAGTTGTATCTTTTTGCAATTCCCAACCTGTAGTTACCTAAGAGTAGGTTTTTACACTGGGTGTCCCTACATGTTACCTAAGTATCCCTTAGATAAATGGATTTTAATGGAACTATGTAGACACCTTATTTCATTTTACAAGGAACGAATGAGAATTCATAAGCCAGGGTTCAATTTTCCACTAACTATTGGGAGGTACACTATTAGAAGTGTACAAAAGGCTAAATCAGTCTATGCAAAAATGCAGGTAATGACTATCAGGACTTACAAGAATACACATGAATTTGACTACTATGATCTAAAAAGGAAACTCAAGGTGGGTCACCAACATGTCTATTATTTTGAAGACATATGGTTAGAATGCAGAGATGAAAAGGACATTCACAAGATGGAGTATTGCAAGTTAATTGTAGAGTAGATTAGGGATCTTGGTGTTGCTAAGCTACTATAGGATTTCAAAGATCCTGGCAACATCATGAACATTGCCTATGATGAAAATGAAATCTATAAGAGACCTTTGCCTCCCATTCAATGGTCTTAAAAGGAAAGTGTATCCATGAGGGAAAGGCTCACCCCCATATTATCCAACACAGTTGAATGGTTACACAAGCATAGTTTCTAGATGAAATATTTTAGGAAGGATTTAGAAGAAGTACATGGAGCAGAAGCAAGCCAGCAACATGAACTCCACATAAAATACAAGCATGTGCCTACTCCCTCTTCTTCCGACAAAGGTCCTAAAATCAAGTTCATTGTTTGCAAAAGGGCTATGTGGGTAGTTGAGGGATTAAAGATCACGAAATCCGAATCTACTCACTCAAAGGAGAAAGGACCTATTTTTGAAGAGCACGAGTCTAAAGGTGAAAGAAATGAAAGCGAGGAATCAGATTCTGAAGAGGATTCTGAAGAAGAATATTTTCAAGAAGAAGAATTCAGAGATGAAGAGAATTTTCTAGAAGATCAAGAGTCTAGAGAAGATGAAGGTGGACAAGAGGGTGAACAATAAACTTAGCATGAAGTTGATAAAGATGAATTTAGGCATGACAAAGAAATAACCCTTTCTCCACATGTAATATTGTTAAAGATCTACCCCAAATGTCATCACCCATGACTTCAAATATTCCTTACACACCTCATAATCCAAACAATCCTCCACCGTCTCTTCCTACTTTATCTCTTCCTATATCAACCATAAATGCAACATCAATAGTGTTTGCTACTCCCCCTATAGTTTTGAATATTCAAGTTGTAGATGTTTTGTCAAGCTTTCCATCATCTATACCTAGTTTGTCATCTCAATCTTATGACATCACTTTTGAATCTGAATTCAACATATTCGTAAATGAATCTCTGCAAGGTCAAATTGGGGTGCAATCTATAGGTGTAGTCATGACAAAAACTACCCCAATTATCACCATACCATTCATTTCTATAGGAGTGATTGTGACACAAGAATTAATAGTCAGTCAAGAAGCATATACTTCCTCTCTTCCCTCTTGGATGGTATCTCATGTATCTAAACAAAAGAAACAAATGATCTCTCCTAAAGAGCTCAATCTTGAACAAATAGCCCCTCCAAAAGCCAAGGGGAATAAAAAGGCCAGAGTACATTCAAGGCTTCATATTGACAAATCTGGTCAAAATTTTGTAGAGATTAGCCTACCCCCATAGGAAGAAGGTGATGTTGCAATGGAGGAATATACACTGACAAGAATCCAACTTGGAAAGGTAAAAAATGAAATGCCAAGGAAGATGCTCAGGTAGTCTTAGATGCATTGGTAGGAAGGCTTGACAAGATGTAGTAGGCCCAAAATGTGTACAAAGAGAAGGTCAAGCATTATGAAGCTATTTTGAGAAAATTAGCAGGCTCTTCAAGGAGTACACAATCTATGGCCATGATGAGCATTGAGGAATCAACAGTACTAGAAGTAGAAAATTTTGCCTCAAAAGGTAAAGCATTATATGATTTCATTGATGAAATGATACAACATGGTTCTCAGATTATAATTGTTGTAAATGAGAGGGCTACTTAGATAGCCACACTAAAATAAGAGCTTGATAAAGAAGAAACCATACTTTCCCAAGAGTAACAAAAAATGGACAAACACCTCTCATTTTGGGCACAAATGAAAGAGGTAAAGCTAATTAAGTTGGTGAAAGTTGGGGTAATTCCTGACAAGGAAAAATATGTGGAAGTAAGAGAATCCTTCAAGCACCGAATACAGGTAATCCAATCTCTTATTGAAGATCTTCAACAATTATAGGAAGATGTTGAAGGACATCGTGTCATCCTAGAAGAAGATATTAAGGATTTGTTGAGTAAGCTCCTTGATGAAGATCATATCTTCCTCCTGGCCAGTGAACTTTGCAAGATCTATAAGGAGGCTGTTATGGAGCAATTAGAAGATGTCAACTTTTCAAAGACCTCCATGCACACAATTTGTGACTTGCAATTTTCTTTGGATAATATAAAGATGCAACTTGATAGATGCAAAAAGATTCACTCATTTTCCAAAATGTCGCTTATCAGAGTCCACACCATTGTGGATTATACTATTGGTCTGGATGATTCATTGTTACTAGAGACCAAGAAGAAATACAAAAACTTCTGCACCCAAAGCAAGGAACTATGAAGGATTATTTTCTCTAGTGTTGAATATTTTTATGCTTTCACGCATTTTGTAAATAATTTGTGACATCTTAAATGTCTTTTGTGCAGATGTAATTACATGTAAAATCTGAGATGTTTTCCACAAAAGATGGACAACGTTTTTTACTAAGTCAAAGTTAGGTTCTCCTAAATTAACTCACCTAATTTTCTACATTTACTCTTCCCTCTCTTTTATAAATAGGAGGGATTTCTATTCTAAATCTTTACCTTTTATCTCTAGCAATGAAGTGATACTCTTTTTGACACAAATTTATGAAACTGTGTTCAACTTTGTGAATCTAAAATCTAATCAATAAAGAAGTTGCATACTAGACTTTGTGTTGGAATCAATTCTCTTATGGTTTGATCAAATTGGTGGTGATTATTGTGTGAGATCTAAGGGCTTTGAATAAATATGTGTAAACTTTGTGTTGCACTCTTTATTTGAATTTTTGTTTATGTTTGGATAACTATTGGTGGATTATCTACAAGACTTTGTGCTTGTAGTTGTTGATGTTGTTCGTGGAATTGTTGTATCTAAGAAGACTTTGTGCTTCTAATATGACAAATGTTACATCTCTAAAGGATCCAAATTGGTGAAAAGCTATGCGAAAACTTTGTGCCTTCATGAGCTTTTCTTTCTCATTTTATTGTTTATTATTATCATACCCGGTATCTCTAAGCTTTACTTTAACAAGATAGAGATATTGGAATTACTACTTTATTTTTAGTTTACATTTGTATCAAATAAAAACTATCAATCATGAAGCATTGTAAAACATATTCTCTGAAAAAAAATAGAAGTATGAATGTGACACACACCCCCCATATCATAATTGTAGAGTAAATTTTGTGAATATTTAATTAGTTTTACTTAGCTTCCATAAGAAGTAAGAAGGGAACCTTCCCTTTCTAAGAGGAGAGATTACATCTCACACAGCTATGGTTGAAATATGGGTTGTGTAATCTATTGAAAAATAGGATTACATAATTTTCACCCAACAGTCACCAATTAAATAAGTCAAACCGATGATCAACCATTTGTCATTTGTTAGGATCAATCAAAGTTGCAGAGCAAAGAGGATACTCAAGATTTATCCCAAGACAAACCTTTCTTCAAGGCTCACTCGGAGTGTTGTAATACACAGTACATAGTAAGGCATCTTTGGCTATCTTATATAGATTCACCAACATTGATATTTAACCCACTAAGATGTATAATTTTTGAGTTTCGACCATAGGAAAGTGACATGCAGATGGGAATATTTTTGTCCACTATTTTCTCCTCAGTTTAATCCTGAGTATCCTCCTTTCTTTTTAACTTTGGTTGATCATAAAAAATGAGAAATGGTTGATCCTCGATTTGATCTATGAAGCAATCATCTCTTCAACCACTTTGACCAAGCTAGAAGTAAGATGATGAAAGAAGCTATTGTTGCTGAAGGTTTTCCCAATGATGAAGATGAACCAGCTGAAGAACCAAAAGATATAATTGGTACAATTGAACAACAATGGAAAGATGATGATCCATTTCATTCCACATGTAGAATGGTTCAGAAACAAACAATTTGTCCATGTATGACCCTTGAAATTCATTTCCAACATTACAAGAAATATCCACTTCACTTCTTGATGGATACTGGTGTAAATACAAATCTTGCATGATTCAATTATTTCCCACATGACCAATGGATTGAAGCTAACACTACCATGCATTTTGGTAAAGGTCAACATGTGTCAAAATATGTTTGTATTGCTCCCGTAGAATTGTCTGATCATAGCATCCACCAAGTGAAGTTTATCCATTTAGAATTAGATGGCTATGATGGTTTAATAGGTAGAATTAGGAACCTATTGTTGTCCATAAAGAACACATTTCCTTTAAATCTGAGTCTTGTCAAGTTCCCAGACTATACAAGGAGCAATGTAGAACCTCTAAACTTCAATAAGCCCCAATCTAAAAGGTTGATAACCATATTTGGTTCACCAAACAACAAGAAATCATCAACCGACCTTTACAGTCCATTGTCTCTCAGTTCAAGTCAATCTTGACTAAAAATATTTCTCAGAGTAAGCGTAACATGATCTATAGTCTCCCTTTGATTAAGGATCCCTCAAGAAATGAACAATTCCCTTAAGCTAAAGCCAATTACTTTCCTTTCGACCAAGAAGAATTAGAAATCCTCAATAAATAAATTGATGATTTAGTCCAATTAGGATTTATTACTATGTCATCCTCTCCTTTTAGTTATTACACCAACAAAAATGTTACTCTAGAAAAAAGGTTTGTCATAAATTATAAGCCTTCGAATGTTTGTTTAGAAGACAACTAATATCCCCTGCCTTCCATGGATCATATTTGGCACAACATTCAAGGAGCCAATATCTACTCCAAGTTTGATATATCATGTAGTTTTTGGAAAATAGAGATTATTCCTGAAGATCAGTCTAAGACCACATTTTCAATTCCACAAGGTTTTTACTAGTGGATAGTTAGGCCTTTTGGTATCAAAACCGCTCCTTCAATCTTTCAACAACATATGGATAGTATTTTAGGAAATACTCAAAGTTCATTATTCCATATATTGATGATATCTTGATCTTCAACCAATGTTGAATGACACACACTAAGCATTTATAGAAGTTTCTCAAGCTTTGTTGAGAAAATGGATTACTTCTTAATCCATCTAAATTTCACTTTGCTCAATCAAACATTATCTTTATTGGTGTTAAAATCTTGGCTCATGGACAAATGGAACCTCAAGAACATATCCTTAAAAGGATACAAGATATGGAAGTAACTAACCAAAAAACACTTCAATGTTTTCTTGGTTTAGGTAATTATATTTCTAGATTTTATGCTAACTTGGCAGAAAATCATATATCTGTAAATAAGCTACTTCGTAAGGATGCCCCTGAATGGACTTCAACTCATCATACAATTATTCATAATATTAAGGATAAATATGCTAACCTACCACCTCTCTCTCTATCAGGTCCAAGTCTAAATTCACTTTGCTCAATCAAACATTATCTTTATTGGTGTTAAAATCCTGGCTCATGGACAAATGGAACCTCAAGAACATACCCTTAAAAGGATACAAGATATGGAAGCAACTGACCAAAAAACACTTCAATGTTTTCTTGGTTTAGGTAATTATATTTCTAGATTTTATGCTAACATTGCAGCAAATTGTATATCTGTAAATAAGCTACTTTTTAAGGATGCCCCTAAATGGACTTCAACTCATCATACAGTTATTCAGAATATTAAGGATAAATGTGCTAACCTGCCACCTCTCTCTCTATCAATTCCAAGTCTCAAAATTGTCGAGATAGATGCTAATGACCAGCACTAGGCTGGAATACTCAAGGAATATCATGGTGATAAGGAAATGATTGTTCGACATGCCATTGGAAGTTTCAATAGTGCACAACTCAATTATTATAGCACTCACAAAGAGATTCTTGTTGTTATAAATTCCTTTAAGCATTTTCAGATGTTTATTGCTGATATATCTTTCTTGCTTCACACTGACATACAACATTTTAAAGGTTTCTTTAAAAAGGATTCATAGGATAAGACACTCCGTGGTCATCTTGCCAGATGGGCACAATTCCTTGACTTGTTCTTCTTTGAACATGAGCACATTCCAGGAAAAAAGAATGTTCTCATAGACTTCCTCATAAAAGAAGGTTTTCAATCCTCTATTAATATTCACATTATTAGTTCTGTTACAACTAATGTGTAGGAAGTCACTGATCTCAAAATTATTCGAGATTGGAATTATCATCTCAGAGAAGTATAGTTCTAAATTTAGGAAGCCAAACATCATCTCATACAAAACGAGATTCTCAGTTGGTTTCCATTATAGAATTAGCCAAAGTTTAATTTCTACCACATTCCATATGGGGAAGAAATTAATACTTTATGCATGCATAATCTTCGCCCATGTCATATTTTATACACTATGAAATTTTTTGATGATAATTGGGAAGCTAATATTCTGAACTGGTTTAATCAGTTTATTAAAGCACAGGATCATGGTCATGATCAACTTTTCCAATTTCAACTTGCACGAGAATACAACAATCCATCCTACAATGAACTAAGAAGCAGGACACTTGAAAGATTGTTGTAGACCATTGGACCGCATGGATGCTACTTGTCAAAAACTCATGGAGCACGAATTTGTAAACTAGCTCATAATGACTTTCCTTGGTGGTTCCAATATAATGTTTCACATGTAGATGGAATAGTCAAACATACTGTTGTGCACTTTTCACACACGCTTGTACCTTGGCTTTATCAATTTCCAATTTTTCTCTTCTTGGAGGTTATTTTGGGATTAAGTCCAGATTTGATTTGATAAGGGTGGTATTTTGAAGCATTTTAGGGCCTTGAATTTTAGAAATGGGGATTTTTGAAGTGAATTTTCAATGTGTTGTGTAAATATTTTTGCACCAATGGATAGAGGATAAAAAATTAGGTCAAGTTGTTTTTTGAACGTTTCAAAAATTCCTTCTAGAAAAAAAGTTATGGGGTTTCGAAGTTTTTCTCTGGATTTCTGGTCAAATCCGGGATTATCCCTTCCATCCGGATTTTTCTGGATTTTTGGTCAAATTTGGGATTATCCCTTTCATCTGGATTTTTCTAGATTTCTTGTCAAATCAGGGATTATCCCTTCCGTTCGGATTTTTTCGGATTTCTTGTCAAATCCAGGATTTTCCCTTGCTGGCGGATTTTTCCGGATTTCTTGTCAAATTTGGGATTTTCCCTTGCTGGTGGATTTTTCCGGATCTCTTGTCATTTTCATGATTTTTTTGGATTTCCTGTCACGATTTTCTTGAACGCTAAAATTTATTAATAGGGTTAAATTTCCAAAATTTTATGACGAAGTTGAAATTTCCAAGGGTTTATTTATGCTTAATTTTAATATTTTCTGGTTGGATTTTCACATGTGAGCTACTAATGATTATATCTGTTTTTTAGGATTAAATAAAATAAAAAGGAGGACCTGTATATGGATTCTTGTTAGGAGGAGAATCTGGAAAATATTTTAAATGTTGATTTGCATATGAATCGGTGCCCAGCTATTCAAATGAACCCAATTGCATAAGAATTTGTGCCACAAACTGTCTACAGTTGGAAGATATGTTTCAAACATGGAGTGACGTGTGATGCTATTTTTACTCTTCAATCATATTTTTTTATTCAAATCGAGATGGCAGATTGTTGATTTCTTATTGCTCCTGGATGTAACTGATTTTATGCTATTGGATGATGATGTACCACATTTTAAAAAAAAACCCTAATGTGAATTTCTAGGGTTTTTTGAGGATTAATTGCAGCCATTGGATTGAATTTAATCCTGGCCCTTGATTTAAAAGTGTAATATCTATAAAAGGCTAGTGGCTTCTCATTTGTAAGTAGTAAGAAAAAGGTTAGAGAATAGCTGATCAGAGGCTGAAAAGCCAGAATTGCCTAAGTTAGAAGTTAGATTTTGCAAGTCAGTAGCTGTAGGAGAGGAGAGAAACTGGAAATTGTTATGTAATGTTTGAGAAGATAATGCAAACAGGTTGTTGATTTGGCAAACATTGTGTTATGTTTCAAAAAATTTATGGTTTCTTGTTCTTAATTCTCAGTGTTAGATGTTATTTTTTAGTTCTTTCATGATAATGGTAAAATGTTAATGATGTTGATCGATCTCCGGTCCATACTTTTAGCAATTTTTTGATTGTAAGTTGTTGTGTAAAGTTAGTCTGGGCCTTATTTTGTGCTAAGTTCAACTGTGGATGCTTGTTTACATTGTTCCATTTACTGGGTATGTGGATGAATGTTCATAGTCTGAAAATCTTCAATTCCTCAAAAGATTGCACCATTTATGCGGAGTTGTAGGCGTGCCCTTGATTAAGCAGAAATTGGTTTTATTGGAGATTTGTCTATTTGCAGCATGCATCATTGTTGTGATTGATTTTAGGAGTAATTTTAATCTTAGGATCTCTCTTAAACTCTTATCTTTTGCTATTTATTTTATTATATGGGTTAGATTTAGGCTTTGAAGTATCAACATATCGTTAGATCTGATAAATCTGAGTCTAGTATTTGTTTGTAGTAAGGTCCTTTTGTGATTACCAACATTTTCACATTATCTCTGAGTTGTTTTATTTCATTGTCAAGACCTGACATTAGAGACTTTGGGGTTATCTCTTTTCCCATAGAGATTTACCTTTCAAGAGAGATAAGATATCATATTCTGTCTGAGTTGTTGCTGTGCAGAAAACACCATCAACACATACCACCAACATATATTGGCACAGTGAAATCACTGATGATGAAGATATTCTCAGTGCTCAATGTGAAGACAATGAGTTTCATCATGGCTACTACGGGTAATCCAACTCTCCAACATTAGAGCATACTTCTGCTAAGTCAAATCCAACCCACTTTGCATGATCTAACATTATCATAAGCCCACTATGATAAAGTAGGCATGAGATGCTCACTCATGATCAAAATCTATAACTCTACTACGTTAAAATAGAGACGAGTCATCATCCTCATGATCAAATATGTCTTGTCGTATTTTCTTTCAGTTTTAAAGAAACCACACTTCAAGATTGTGGGGCCCTATCTTGATTATTTGTTTGAATATTTCTTTAGTTTATGTTCTCACACTATTAAAGATGAGACTGCAGAAATATTTCCATTCGCGTGTCACTTTACCATGGTTGGAACTCAAAAATTATACATCTTAGCAGTTTAAAGATCAACATTGGTGAATCTATATTAGATAGCCAAATCCGTCTTGTTATGTATCATGTATTACAACACTACAAGTGAGCGTTGAAGAAAGGTCTATCTTAGGATAAATCTTGAGTATCCTCTTTGCTCTACAACTTCAGTTGATTCTAGCAAATGAGAAACGAGTTTCAATTAAATTTTGATTTAAATTATCTTAAGATAGACCTTTCTTCAGGGCTCACTCACAGTTTCGTAATACACAATACATAGCAAGGTGACTTTGGCTATCTTATATAGATTCACCAACATTGATCTTTAACCCACTAAGATGTATAATTTTTGAGTTCTGACCATAGGAAAGTGGTTTGCGAACAAGAATATTTTCATAGTCTCCTCTTTAATAATGCGAGAATGTGAAGAAAAGAAATATTCAAATAGACAATCAAGATGGGGACCTCAATCTAGAAGTGTGGTTTCTTTACAGTTGAAAGAAAATATGGTAAGGCATATTTGGTCACGAGGATGATGACTCATCTTGACTTTAACATAGTGGAGTTACGAGTTTTGATCTCGAGTGAGAATCATGTGCCTACTTTATCGTAGTGGGCTTACAATCATGTCAGATCATGTAGAGTGGGTTGGATTTGACTCAACAGAAGTATGTTCTGATGTTGAAGAGTTGGATTCTTCTGAAGACCTGTAATAGTCATGAAGGATCTTATTATCTTTAGGTTGAGCATTAGGAATATCTTAATCATTAGTGATTTCATTGTGCCAATATATGTTGGTGATATGTTTAACTATGCCATCTGCATGTAAAATGTTGTATTAGAACCACCAAGGAAAATGGTTATAAGCTAGTTTGTGAATCTGTGCTCTAGGAGTTTCTAAAAAGTTGTATCCATGAGGTCCAATGGTTTGCAACAATCTTTCAAGAGTCCTACTTCATAATTCATTGTGGGATAGATTGTTGTATTCTCGTGTAAGTTGAAATTGGAAAAGTTGACCATGACCATGATCTTGTGGTTTAATAATCTGATTAAACCAATTTAGAATGTTAGCTTCCCAATTATCATCAAACATTTTTATAGTGTATAATATATGAAATGGGCGAGGATTATGCATGCATAAATTATTAATTTTTTCCCCATATGGAATGTGATAGAAATTAAACTTTGGTTGATTCTATAATGGAAACCAACTGAGAATCTCATTTTGCATGAGATCATGTTTGGTTTCCTGACTTTGGAACTATACTTCTCTGAGATGATAATTCCAATCTCAAACAATTTCGAGATCAATGACTTCCTGCACATTAGTTGTAACAGAACTAATAATGTGAATGTTAACAAAGGATTGAAAACCTTCTCTTGTGAGGAAGTCTACGAGAACATTATTTTTGTCTAGAATGTGCTCATGTTCAAAGCGATACAAGTCAAGGAATTGTGCCCATTTGGCGAGACAATCATAGAGTTTCTTATCCTTCGAAGCTAACAATTTCAAGATCAGCCACTTCCTGCACATTACTTGTAACAAAACTAATAATCTGAATGTTAATGGATGATTGAAAACATTCTCTTGTGAGGAAATCTGCAAGAACATTCTTTTTCCTAGAATGTGCTCATGTTCAAAGCAGAACAAGTCAAGGAATTGTGCCCATTTGGCGAGACGACCATAAAGTGTCTTATCCTTTGAATCTTTTTTAAAGAAACCTTTAAAATGTTGTATGTCAGTACGAAGCAAGAAAGATTTTACAGCAATAAACATCTGAAATTGCTTAAAGGAATTTATAACATCAAGAATCTCTTTGTGAGTGTTGTGATAATTGAGCTATGTATCATTGAAACTTCCAAAGGCATGTCGAATAGTCATTTCCTTATCACCATGATGTTCATTGAGTATTCCAATCCCTTGCTAGTTACTAGCATCTGTCTCAACAATTTTAAAACCTGGACTTGGCAGAGAGAGAGGTGGCAGGTTAACACATTTATCCTTAATATTTTGAATAGTTGTATGATGAGTTGAAGTCCATTTAGGGGTATCCTTATGAAGTAGCTTATTCAGAGATATACGATATGTTGCCATGTTAGCATAAAATACATAAATATAATCAACTAAACCAAGAAAATGTTGAAGTGTTTTTTGGTTAGTTACTTCCATATACATATCATTTTTAGGATATGTTCATGAGTGTAATACCCCTCCGTTTTGATTCTTGTTCAACTTGCTTTATGCTATGTTTGGTTGCAATTACTTTGATACTGGATACATTTTGTTATAATGTTTTGATTGCTACTATTGAGCGACAACATTATTGTGAGATGTAGTTATCTGATTATTGTTTCACATGTATTATGGATTAATGATGTTGTAGAGTTAACATGAGATGTTATTATAAGATTATTGGAATTATGATGGAAGTGTCAGTTTCGATGAGTGTATTGGTGAAGGGGACGGTTTCACATCACTCGCTTGCGAGCACCCTACGAATCCATAATTTCTTCTTCACGGTCTGTATTATATGGTGGATATATTGTATGATGTTGTTTACTTGGTTGTAGGATTGCAGGTACATGACATCGACTCCACCTGGTTTCACAGGTTTGAGCATGTCGATCCAACGGTTAAGTTGAACGGGAGATAGTAGCTAGGTAACACGTGTCAAGTTTACACCCTAGCCTTAGTGTGTCGTCAGTCATGTGTGTCGAGCCATTGTCTATCTTGCTTTGATATTATTTAATTCTGAAGAATTCTTGAATTGGAAATAGATATTTAGAATAATTGCATTTAAATCATGTTGATGGTTATTTAATTTAAATAATGCAATGTGGATAAAAGTTTATATTTAAATTAATTAATTATATTTAAATTATTTAATTAATTAAATTTAATCCAAGGGGGTTGAGTTTAGTTATTAAATAATTAAATTAATTAATTAAACATGATGCAAGAGAATGAAAGGAAATAAAAGAATTAAATTAATTTTGGAATTTAATTTCAACGTGTGGGATTAAATTAGAAATTGTAATTAAATGTTTATTTGGGAAATTGGTTGCAACTTTGGAAATTAATTTATTATTTCAAATTGCATTTTAAATTGAAAGTGGGTTTTCGAAAAGTGAAATTGAAATTGAAATTGAAATTGAAATTGAAATTGAAATATCTAATTTGCATGTAATGTGAATTAGGGTTGTAAATATTGAAATTGAAATTGAAATTGAAATATCTAATTTGCATGTAATGTGAATTAGGGTTGAATTAGGTATTTTTGATTTATAAGAATATATGTTTTAATTTTAGGGGAGAAAGTTTTTAGAAAAATACATTTTTACAGCAGGGAAGAAATTTTGGAAAATTTGCACAAGGGTTTGAAGAAAGTTTGATTGTAGAATTGATTGAAAGAAAGATTGTTTGCATTTGTTTGATTTTGGATTGGATTCATTGGAGGATTGAAGAAAATTCAGGAAATCTTTGGAGGAGGCTTGCATCAAAAATTCATCTCTTCCTGTAGCTTCTTGTATCAGGTTTTCCTCTTTGTGTTTTATTGTTCTTGATTGTTTTTTTTTAAATAGTAGTGATTAAAGATTTGTTTGTTAAATCTGTTTTAGAAAACAAACTTGATATTAGAAGAAAAAAATTAAATAAATTTACAACCTTTGCTTGTGAAAATTCTTGAGTGAAAATTGTGAAAACCTTAGTTGAATTTAAATTATTTGGAGAAATTGATTTTATTGTTATTGAAATCAAACATAGAGATTGAACAATGCATTTAGAATGTTTTTAGAAAATGAAACTTTCTGTTTATTATCAAAAAACGGATTTTAAAATCTGCAGTATAGTTATATTTTCATGGTAAAATGGTCTGGTTACGTCGCCTATAACTTCACTTTTACAAACTGGGTTGTCAGGAAATTTAAAGGGTTTTTGCATTTTGGAATTTTCTTATTTTTGTCAAAAAATCGCAAATACCCAGATCGAAATTTTTGAGTTATGCTTGAAATATGAGACTATTGTTAAATTATTTTCCCATGGCTGCTTTGAAAATAAAATAATAATAAATTGATATTTATAAATATTAATATTTTATGTATTGTTATTATAATATTAAAATATTATTAATAATATTTAATATTATAATTTATAATATTAAAGTATTATATTTATTTATATTATTTTTAAATAAAATTTGTATATTAGATTAGTGGAATTAAAATTATAAAAATATGAGAAATTATTGTTATTTTAAAATGGCTTGTTAAAGTTTAATTGAAAGAGTTAAATATTTGATTTAAATAATGCAATATATTATTGAATAGAGATTTAAAATTGGATTGATTAGTGTATATGGAAAATGGATAGAGAAACAATATGTTATTATATTAAAGTGATTGAATGTGTTAAATAGAAAATTGAATGAGATGTAAGATTTGGTTAGGAAATGAAAAGAATTTACTTGCATGGATTTGTGTCGATTCAAAAGTAAATTAAGAAGTTGTTTTATTGATGAAGCAATCAATTATGTTATTTATTAATTTCTATTTAGATTAATTGAATCATTGTGATTGGATTATGAAAGAGATATGGATTTAGTATATCCAAAAGTAGTATCTTCCTCATGCTTATCTTAAAAGATTTAATTCTTTGTATTCAGTAAAGGGAAGTAAGTTTAATTATTTTAGATTTCCAATAATGAAAAGGGAAATAGGGGTTATGATTATTTTAGATGATCTACTTATCATGTCTTTGACTTTGTCAACACTACCTATTGAATGAGTATGGATTTAGGAAATCCAAATATTAGATTTGATTGATGACTTGAACGCTTTTGTTGCTATGTCGTCAAGTTGCATTGTTGGTTTTGGGATTTAGTGTTAGTCCTAAATTATAAGTCTTCCAGAAGAACTCAGAGGATAAGGGTTGTTGAATCTTTATGCCATCCAGTTGTTTCCCCTTGGGTAGTGCATGGCGTCTTCTCAGTTTTACCCGGTTTTCATGGATGGGGATGTTTGCACCTCCTTGGTTTAGGAGTGGACTATGGGATCCATGTCTCCTTGCATGGAGTGACCTTGTTATGTGGTTTCATCTTGTTGCCTCCTGTGAAAGGAGTGGACTATGTGATTGTTGCCTCCAAGATGTTTGGAGTGAGTTTCTATTATTTGTATCCTCCTTGTGTTGGAGTGGATTATGATGCCTAGTTGGTATGCACTTGTGGTTCCCTTGGTGGATTGTTTGGATGTGTGTTGTCGAATAGAAGAGTGGCTTCTGTTAGGCGCCAGAGCCCAAAGAGGTAAAATAGATAACCTTCAGGAGTGATTTAAACAAGTGATAATTAAAATGATGTACTTAGAAGATTAGGATTAACTTCACATTAATCAAGATAATTTAATCCTCACTCATAGATACAAGGGCTTGTTTAGACTTGGGATGAGTGAGAAGGCTTGGAATGGCAAGATCAACTATCTAGTTCTTGCGAGAGGTAGTTGATTCCGCATGAGTGAGTATGAGTGTCGAGATTCGGTTGAGGCCACCAGGATTACTTGTGTCAGAGCCTATGAAGAATACCCAGAGGAGATCTCATGACAAACCTTGCGATGACACTCTATCTATGACAACTGTTGTTAATTATTTTATGTGTATGGTTATTTGAACATACTTGATCTACTTTATGTCTGGAAGCAATGTGACCTATGTGAGTGATGTTGGAGTTGTACATGTGTTGTATTTGATTTGTACTTGTATTATACTTGAGTTGTACTTGATTTGTACTTGTTAATTCATTTGGTTGGTTATAACAGTATGAGTTAGTTTGAGTCTGCCTTTGGTTAGAGGTAGTAGATCTTTGTCCATGTTACTTTGTTACTATCTCCTAGCATGGGAGGTGGGCCTTCGGGTACCACATTGGTTGGGTGGAACATGCACCAAAACCGTTGGGTCCCCATCGATCTTCAGTACTTGGTGGCGAGACATCCTGATGGACAGCTCGTAGTTCTTGTTGTAATATCTTGCATTGTAATATTTTAACTTGTATAAGTTATTTTATCCCTCTTATGTTTATGAGGTGGAATTTTGTAATTGTAATCTTTTGTACTATTGCCTCATTCTAGGAATGAGTGATGTATCTATTGGATTAAGATAATGTTTATGAGATTGTATCTTGGTTGATTATCTTATTATGTTATGTGGTATTCTTATGATGTATGATGTTTATTTTATAAGGTTATAATGTTATGGTTATATGTAATATGTATGTGTGGGTTTAAGTAATCCTAACCTTGTAGCCTTAGAGGTTGTTGTTAATTAGTAAGTGAATGTGTATGTTAACTACACTTTATAAAAAAAAAATTGGTTCGCTTAAGTTGTTAATTACAACTTCTTTTAGGGTTGCAAGGCGGGGCATTACAATGAGTTTCCATTTTTCCATGAGCTAGGAGTTTAACACCAATAAAGATAATTTTTGATTGAGAGAAGTGGCATTTGGGTGGATTAAGAAGTAGTCCATTTTCTTGACACAGCTTGAGAAACTTTTGTAGATGCTCAATGTGTGTCTTTGGACAATGCCTAAAGATCAAGATATCATCAATATATGGAATAATGAACTTTGAATATTTCATAAAAATATTATCCACATGTTGAAAGATTGAAAGAGTAGTTTTGATGCCAAAAGATAGAACTGTCCACTGGTAAAGACCTTGTGAAATTGAAACTGCGATCTTATACTAATGTTTAGGAATAACCTGTATTTGCCAAAAACCATGTGATAGATCAAACTTGGAGTAGATATTTCCTCATTGAATGCTGCACCAAATATGATCCATGGAAGATAAGGGATATTGATTGTCTTCTAAATAGACATTCAAAGGCTTATAATTTATGACAAACCTTTTTCCTAGAGTAAAATTTATGTGTTCATCATTTCTTTTGACATACCTGGCATGACAACTGAAAGGAGAGGATGAAGGAGTAATAAATCTTAATTGGAGTAAATCATCAATTTCTTTATTGAGGATTTCTAATTCTTCTTGGTTGAAAGGAAAGTAATTGGCTTTAGCTTGAGGGTGTTGTTCCTTTCCCAAGGGATCCTTAATCAAAGGGAGACTATAGGTCATGTTACGCTTACTCTAAAAAATATCTTTAGTCAAGATTGACTGGATTTGAGAGATAATGGACTATAAAGGTTGTTGGACAACTTCTTGTTGTTTGGTGAACCAAACATGGTTATCAACCTTTCAAATTGGGGTTTGTTGAAGTTTAGAGGTTCTACATTGCTCCTGGTATAGTCTGAGAACTTGACAAGACTCAGATTTAAAGGAAATTTGGTATTTATGGATAGTAATAGGTTCCCAAATTTGAAGGGTATTCATGCCTATTAAAGCATCATAGCCATCTAATTCTAAATGGACAAACTTCACGTGGTGAATGCTATGATTAGGCAATTCTATGGGAGAAATATAGACATATTTTGATACATGTTGACTTTTACCAAAATGCATGGTAGTGTCAGTTTCAATCCATTGGTCATGTGTGAAACAATTGAATTGTGCAAGATTTGTATTTGCACCAGTATTCATCAAGAAGTGAAGTGGATATTTTTTGTAATGCTGAAAATGAATTTCAAGGGTCATACCTGGGAAAATTGTTTGTTTTTGAACCATTCTACAAGTGGAATGAAATGGATCACCATATTTCCATTGTTGTTCAATTGTACCAATTATTTATTTTGGCTCTTCAGCTGTTTCATCTTCATTGCTGAGAATACCTTCAATGAAAATAAACTTCTTTCATCAGCTTACTTCTAGCTTGGTCAAAGTAGTTGAAGGGATGATTGCTCCATTGATCAAATCGAGGAGGAATGAAAGGAGGTTGTGATGATGAACTAATTGTCTTCTTCTGTATTTTTTTGTTGAATATAGTGGTCAAGTTCAAGACCTTGTTGAATGGTGGAGGTGACCACATCTTGTTGTTTTTCATTAGTTAATTCAAAAAGCTCAAGTTTGGCTTGTTCAATAACTTTTTCTAGAACAACTGATGAGTAGAATGATGAGTAGAAGAACTGATGTCATGAGTGGATCAAGAGGTAGGAATAGGAGTGGGTAGGAATAGAATAGCTATTCCAAGACTGATCAATACCAATATACTGCTTTTGAGTCTGCAATTGTTGAACATGTTGTTTGTGAAGTAGTCATGCACCTTGAGTTGAAGGGACTGAGCAAAGTTCTTCTTTAAGTTGTTGAATCTGCTCATCAAGAGAAGCTAATTTGAGTACAAGTGAATTATAATAAAAGCTTCTAGCTTCGATCTTGATCTGAACCATATGACAAAAAAAAAGGAAATCTCAAAAGAGGAGGAATACACAAAAGATGTAGAAGAAGTAGAAGTACTAGAATCAATTTCCATATCATCAGGAGCATTGAAGTATTCTAAATGACTATCATCAAGATTAGTGGTACTATCAATGAGAATGTCATCTGAATCAAATGGATAATCATGAATATAATCCCATTCTTCTTCATCTTTGATTTCAAGTTCTTCTTGTATCATTCTAACTTTTGTTTTACCCTTTTTTGAATCTTTTTTAAGGCATTCATTGGCATAATGATGACATTTACATATATAGCAAGTAGGTTTGAAAGATTTACCTTTCTGATGATGGAAAGGCTTCTTCTTTTGGTGACTACGAGACTTGTGTCATCGTGGAGTGTCGAGACTACATTCCAGACACTTATTCTTTCTATATTTACCAGAATGTTTTTATGTTTTTTATGGCTTTTAAAATCATCATAGCCATAATCTATTGGCAATACTTTCCAAGTGGTTGTAGACAAGATGAACTCTCTTTTCTTCTTTGTGTTGACTATAGGTCATGCAGATTTCATCATTGATTTCCCAGATGTAGTTGCAAAGATGTGAAAAAGAAACTTCTACTAGATCTTGCTAACTATGAAACAAATTATCAATAACTCTATAGATATAGAAATCCTTAATTGTTGACAAAGATCGAAGGAATGTATAATAGAGACCTAGAAGATCAGCTGGTTGAGGATCACTGTAGTAGAAGTTTTGATATTAATCATTGAAGTATTCATTGAGTTTACTGAGGTCACAACATTTTCCATTGATAAATTTATTGTAGGCCATTCAACAAATTCTATTGGAATTACCAACAAATATTATAATCAACTAATTACAAATAATGTCTAAACCACCATTTAAAATATCATCTCGATATGTAGGATTGAGAGTATCCCAAGTGTGACATGCTACACCAATAATGGCATTAATTGCTTAAAGAATAACTTATCATGTATCAATAATAGGATTTGTACCAAATTGATTGGTAACCCAAGCATGAAGTGACTTGATGTGCTTCATATATTTAATGGGATTGAACTGATCAAAATCTAAATAGGGTGATGATTCACCTTTAATAATTTGGAGGTCTACATAAATATTCTTCAAAGGTGAAGAATCAGAATCTGAACTTCTAGCCATATTGATCTTTGTCTTAGAGGGTTTGAGGATTCAGGTTTTGCTTTTGTGACAGACTTACTTTCAACGAGGACTGGATCCCAAGTTTTGAACTCGGGAGTATGTTGGAGTGTAGGCTGGGTAAAGCCAAGAGTATGGCATTGTATTTATTGAAAAGATGAAGCACTTGCAAGGAAGATCAAATAACGAGGCTGACTAGCAAGATGTGATATACAGTTTTGAATATTTCTAGCTTCTTGGACAACTGAAGACTATATATTTCTCAAGGTTTGTTTAACCTTGGTATGCTAAGTATCTTGATTACTTTCACTGTGAAAAATGGCATTGTGGATTCCATTCACAGTGTTGTGAATAGTGTTGGTATTATTTCTAACAATCTAGCTGGTTGTTGTATGTCTAGCTTCTATAATTTGTACTACAAAAATAGCTTGTTTATGTTTAGAGTTTACCTTTTGTTGTTTGGTCCACCATGCTTTGGCTTGTGTGAAAAAAGAACCATAATTAGTAACAAGTTGATCATATTGGGAGTGAAATAGTGCAAAGACTTCACTAGTAAGCTTGGTTTTTATGGTAGTGAAACGATCAAGAATTTCATGCGCATTGGTGAGGTAAATAGCACAATGCTGAGCAGTTTTATTTTCTTCAATTTGTTGTGTGGGGTGAATGTCACAAGCAAAAAATAGTTCTTTATAGTGGCAAAGGTCAGTCCAATTTAACAACTTGGATTGTGACCGAATATCAAGACCAATGACAACTCTAACATGTTGTGCCCAATAGGGGATCACAAACTGATTAGTTTCATCAACGAGAAGGAAATCTCAATAACAAGGTATAATATCAAAGATAATGGAGGTGCCAACAAGAGTTGTCTATTTAATATAATCATTATTTGAATGTCCAGACTTAGAGAAGGAAACTGAGTGATTAGACATCATGCAGATATTGCAAGGTGTATTAAACACATACTCATAATTATCACATTGCATCAAACCATGTTCTAATTTAGAGAAATGAGAGTGTTGACATGGTGCAAGCTATGTGACAAAGGGTTGTTGTGCAGGTTGTGGTTGGGGAATATCTTGGAAAGATGTCATTGTAGGCATATGAAAGGATTGGCTGCATAAATAATTAACAAATAAGGGGGGTTTAGCCTTAGCTGTAGTTTTTTTTCAAGTTGTGTGGGTGTTAGTTGTAGGAGCTAATTAGTAAGCAGAACATCCACAGAGCATATCATGTTTGAAATGATTTTCTGCAGGTGTTTGACAAACAATTGGAGGAGGCCAATTAGAAGGTTGAGATGTGGATGGTGTAGTGTAAAAACTAGTCATTGAATCAAAACAGTTGAGTGTTGGAGATGTTGTAGGAGAGGAAAAGGAAGAATGGGGTTGTGTAAAACTAATGACCACTTGGTCACTTTTCTCTTCAACAGTAAGACCTTGTAATTGAGAAGGTCAAAAAGTAGCAACATCTTCTTCAAATAACTTAATTGCCCATTTTTGTGGCAATTGATTATTTTTGAAGTGAACATTCCTTGGAGCTCTCATTTGTCCAAACTCACTAGATGATGACTAGACAATACTATATTGTTCATCGTGAGGTAAACCAATGTGAGGATCATATTGAATGGCATAATAGTATTGAATAATTGATAGTGGACAAAGAAATATAAAGCATAGTCTATTGAACTAGATTTCATTTCAAAGTTTTATGTGAGAAAGTCAAAAGATAGAACCTCATCGAGATTAGCATCACAAGGACTAACAACATAGTTGAGTGTTGTGTCCATCTATATGGGACTATAGGCCATGGTGTCACTAACCAAATCCAAAATTACATTAGTCTTTTTGACATGTCAATTATCATACAACATTAACAAAATGTTGACTAAGAGACCTTGACGATATAGACCTTCAACACCTATTCTAACCCAAGACAAATACATATTCCGATATGCTTTAGGGTCTGACCTAGCCACTTGTGCTAATTTTTGAATTTTTGAATTAGAAAATAAATGTAATTTGCAAATGTATCCATTAACTACTCGATACTAGAGTTCACAAATTTTACATAAATTTTTTGAATTGTAAGTTAATAAACCTTTAACACCAAGATATATATCACTAGGTTTTTTGATAGACATTTTGAACCTATTAGCAAGAACAATAACCTTACTACAATCTTGACCAGAAATACTTATAGAATCTAATCCTTCATTTTGTGCTAATGTAATATTTATTTGAGCAAAGTAATCGGTAAGACTTACTTGAGCATTCTTGTTGTTTCGTAAGTCTTATTGATCATTGATCATTGCAGGTTGCTTTCTTCAATCCATCTTCAAAAAACATCAACCAATGGTAATTAGTCAACTCGAACTCTTGCACTTACATGCATTGAATTCCATGACTCAGCTTAAAAATGAGACTTACTCGACAATACAATTACGGACTCTCCCTAGGCTACTTTGGAAGGTAGGATAAAAAAGAAACAAAGAAAAGAGAAACACCAATAGAAGATGAAACCAGACACAATGTATGGAGAAGGAAGTTTGTTGATAAATGATGCTAAGCAGA
The DNA here is from genome assembly GCA_007115665.2 of Sequoiadendron giganteum. Taxonomy (NCBI): domain Eukaryota; kingdom Viridiplantae; phylum Streptophyta; class Pinopsida; order Cupressales; family Cupressaceae; genus Sequoiadendron; species Sequoiadendron giganteum. Next base: position 582,397,284 of record CM021107.1, read on the forward strand.
GTGATTAAAATAGCAAGAACACAAAGATGAAGCAATCATTCGTAAGATGTATAATTTTTGAGTTCTAGTCATAGGAAAGTGACACACATATGGGAATATATAGATTCACCAATGTTGATCTTTATGCTAACATCACAGCAAATCATATATCTCTAAATAAGCTACTTCGTAAGGATGCCCCTAAATGGACTTCAATTCATCATACAACTATTCAGAATATTAAGGATAAATGTGCTAACTTGCCACCTCTCTCTCTATCAAATCAAGGTTTCAAAATTGTTGAGAGAGATGTCAATGACCAACATTGGCCCAGAATACTCAAGGAATGTCATGGTGATAAGGAAATGATTGTTCGGCATGCCTCTAGGAGTTTCAGTGACACACAACTTAATTATCACATCACTCACAAAGAGATTCTTGTTATTATAAATTCCTTTAAGCAATTTCAGATGTTTATTGTTGATAAGCCTTTCTTGCTTCATAATGACTTACAAAGTTTTAAAATTTTCTTTAAAAAGGCTTCAAAGGATAAGACACTTTGTGGTCATCTTGCCAAAGGGTCACAATTCCTTGACTTGTTTCGCTCTAAACATAAGCACATTCTAGGTAAAAAGTGTTAGAGTAAAGGTCTTAACTTAATTATGTTGATTAAGTTACCTTTATTCCCTTCTTAAGATTTCACGTTAGTTTGCATAAAGTGACATTTAATAATTATATTAATTATTAGATGTTATCCTATTAGGGCTTCTATTAGGGTTTTATTAGGGTTTGCATGATCTCCTTTTTATAAGGATTGATCCCATTGTATTTTATATCAATTCATTCTCTCATTCTCTCTGATATATACATTTTTAGTTTTCAGAGAACCCTTGCTTGTTTGTCTCCATCTCTTCTTTTGTGATAGGTTATTTGCATGCAAGTGATCTTTGGGGTTTGTGTTGTATTTTCTCAAGTCCTACATGGTGTAGGAGTTGAGAAAATACAACACCACAAACCCCGATGATCACTTGCATGAAAATAACATGTCACAAAAGAAGAGATGGAGACAAACAAGCAAGGGTTCTCTGAAAATTGAAAATGTATATATCAGAGAGAATGAGAGAATGAATTGGTATGAAATACAATGGGATCAATCCTTATAAAAAGGAGATCATGCAAACCCTAATAAAACCCTAATAGGAAAAACCCTAACAGAAGCCCTGATAGGATAACATTTAATAATTAATATAATTATTAAATGTCACTTTATGCAAACTAACATGAAATCTTAAGAAGGGAATAAACGTAACTTAATCAACATAATTAAGTTAAAACCTTTACTCTAACAAAAAGAATGTTGTCATAGACTTCCTCACAAGAGAAGGTTTTCAATCCTCTACTAATATTCATATTATTAGTTTTGGTACAACTAATATGTAGGAAGTCATTGATCCCAAAATTGTTCGAGATTAGAATTATCATCTTAGAGAAGTACAGTTCCAAAGTCAAGAAGGTAAACATCATCTCATGCAAAATGAGATTCTCGGTTGGTTGCCATTATAGAATCAACCAAAGTTTAATTTCTATTGCATTCCATATGGGGAAGAAATTAATACTTTATGCATGCATAATCCTCGCTCATATCTTATTTTATACACTATGAAAATGTGTTATGATAATTGAGAAGCTGACATTCTGAATTGGTTTAATCAGTTTATTAAACTATAGAATTATGATCATGGTCAACTTTTCCAATTTCAGCTTGCACAAGAATACAATAATCCATCCTACAATGAACTAAGAATTAGGACTCTTGAAAGTTTTTTGTAGACCATTAGACCTCATGGATACTACTTGTCAGAAACTCTTGAAGCATGAATTCACAAATTAACTCATAACCACTTTCCTTGGTGGTTCCAATATGATGTTTTACATATAGATGACATAGTCAAACATACCATCAACATATATTTGCACAATAAAATCACTGATGATGAAAATATTCTCAATGCTCAACCAGAAGATAATGAGTTTCATCATGACTAATGCGGGTCTTTAGAAGAATTTAACTCTTCAACATCAGAACATACTTCTACTGAGATAGATCCAACCTACTCTACATGATCATAAACTCACTATGATAAGTAGGCATGAGATGCTCAATCGTGATCAAAAGTTGTAACTCCACTACCTTAAAGTTGAAACGAGTCATCATCCTCAAGTCATCATTCAAGAAATGAAAGAACCCAAAATAATTTCTAACAAACCCAATGGGCTCGAAAACATGTAAGTGATTTATAACATTTGATTCTAACTATATACTTTTGATGCAAAATATTATGCTTTTGGTATTGGTTTAGATCTTTGTAGAAGCATGAAGATTTCATCAACAAACACCAATCATGTCTTTATATCAAAAACCTATACATTGAATACCTTTGAGTCACAACATCAAAATGTATTAGTCATTAACAATAAAATGTGAATGATGAATATATAATGAGTACTTGTTTAATACCTCTAACTCTATCATGAAACAATTCTGTCAAAATTTTGCAACTATCAATACCTTTTGCACCAACACCATGTGAATAAGTAATGAATGAACAATAAGGACTTTGACATGAATATCAACAACCACTTTGGTTGTATATCACTAAATGAATGAATAATATTTTTGAAACCAATCCATGACAGCACAATGAAACAAATCACTTTGCATGTAGTTGGCATCAAACACCTTTTGCATTACCAACTCTATTTACCTTTGACATCAATGGAAAATAATATCAACATAGATTTGCATGAAAAATGATGAAATATACATAAAGCATGTGGTTTGTTTGATGGAGTTCCACAAAGGGTTGTAGTCATGCCTCAAATTTGAAGACCATTCAAGGAAATACCTAGATATGATAGAATCTAAAAATTGTGAATGTGTTAATCATGTCAAAAATACAATTGCTAACCTTCTAATAGACAAGGTAGATAGTCATTATTGGTGGCAATTAAGGTGTCTTGACAGTAAGAACTCATGACTTATATGTCATCTCTAAGACCTTGAATGGGGCAAAATAATTTTTAAAAGTGTTTTATAGACCTAATCATAGTCAACAGATCTATTATGAAGGTTAGGGTAGCAACATATAGCTAACAAATAAAGAATGATCATAAATAGAAATATTTATTTATTCCATATGGAAGAAAAAGATAAGAAACATGCTCCATTATCAGTTGCCAATAGTTTGAAAATATAATGACCAGTTAAGAACATCTAGAAAGCATGTAAGAGCGGATTATGAAATAACCAAGGTAGTTTGATAGAAGCTAGGATATAATTGAATAGTTTGAACTTTCTAAGGGAAATATAGAAGCATATAAGGGAAATTCAACTTCTTCAAAAAACCTCATCACCTAGAGCACATTTCAATAAGCTGAAAATATTAAGTCAAACAAGGAAGCTTCTTTTGTATGCGAAAGAGGTTGGCGGGTGATCCCACAAAGCTAGTTTACAATTTTTAGATGAACTGATTTTTGCTGGAATCATATATTTTTAGAAAATATAATGATTTAAACCATAAAAAAAATTATTTTAAAAATTCCAATTGAAGAGCATTTGATCAAACCACCTTAGATCAAACCCCTATAAATGAGTCTCTTTTACACCTATCAAAATGCTGATAAAAATTTACTTTTGATTTACCTTTTGGGGGATCAAATGAATTATTTTAAAATTTATTTCAAATGATTAAGGTAACTCTTAGAACGAGTTATCTAACAAATATAATTTTTATATGTTTTGGTTTTATTATGTATTTGTTTTTTTAGTTTTATGAAATATAGATCTTTCATCAAAAAATGAAGGTCTTTTTTATGCACATGTGGAAAAATAGCAAATTATCAAAAAAAATTTGAAAAATATGAGTGCATCAGATATCAAAGTTCTTGATCCAACAAAAATAATAAAATTGAATTTTGATATATACAAAAATAGTTACGTGTTATATGGTCGTGCTATGTCTGAATTGTAATTGGTTTGACTTCGAAACTTGATTAAATAAAAAATATTCAATAAAAAAATATCTAACCTAGTGGAAGCACTAGATATCGGAGTTACAAATTTAAATTCGAAAGAATTATAATTTTATCCTTTCATGGAAAACAAAGTTATGTGTTATACAGTGTATTTCACTTTTTTAAAATGTTATTTTCTGAAGAAAAACACCAGTTTTTGTGGGAGATGGAAAAAGAAGTACAATTTGATTCCAAAAAAATTTTAAAATCTACAAAAAAAAAATTGATGACACTCTAGTTTGCATCATCTTCAAATTTTTCACGGTTTAGCCGCTATAGGTGTTCGAATGTGAAGATTTAGTTAAAAATAATAATTTCAGTGTCTAGTTTGGCCAAATATTGTAAACCACTATTGTGGGATCAACTTGGCCTAATTTTCAGCCTTAAAATTTAGTTAAAATATTATGTATATTCTCTCCTATGGTTGGGAATAGATATAAGACTTCCAAGCTAAATTTTTAACTTAGCTCTTTTATCTTTTTAGTTGCTGCAAGTAAAAAACAACATTGTAACTCATACATTTGTTAGTCACAATAATTAAAAACAATTTTATAACACTTTTCAAGCAAGAATAGATATATTTCAAACATTTGTATGAACATATTAACACTTGAAATTTCAAAACACCAATTTTAAACATACTGACACATGCTCTTTCCTCCACTTGTCATAAGAAAGAACAACCTCTTCAGTCCATATATTATCTATTTTGTTCACTTTGGTTTGTTTCTTCCCTAGTGTTTTTAGAACATATTCATTTTTTATTGCATACTTTCTCGTACCTCATATTTTTTTATTACTAGCATATCATAAAATTTTCATAACAAATATTTTTGGGATTCTATCAAATTTTTTCCAAGTAAAAAGGATAGGGGTAAGTGCACCAATCTGTGACACAATTTAGGTGTCAAATTGAAAAAATGATAAAAAAAAATAACAAAATAAGGCCTTTGGCGCACGCCAAATGTCAAAAATACATTTTGCACATGCCAAATGTCTAAAAATACATTTGGCATGCACCAAATATATTTCTAGACATAAAATGCAAAAGTCGGGTTTGAAACCTTCATTTTGTCTTCAACCTGTGGCTTGAGAAGGAAGATTTCAGGTCTGTAACTCGCGCTCGCCAAATCTCCTCCATTATTTGCATCCTTAGCTTGCCATTTTCCAGGAGAATGTCGCCAACACGTCAGAGAGGTTGAAGATTACAAAGAGGTGTGTATTTTTATTCTATTTATTTCGAATTTGATTTGGAATGCAACTTTAAATAGATTTTTATAATAAAACTTTGTTCTAATTCTCAAGGAATGAATCTCCACCTCAAAACATTGAGAACTCACAATCACCCCCTCATCAAGAGCCTCCTATACAAGAACAACCTGAAACCCCTCCATCAATTCATAGGCATCCTCAAGGAACACAAGAAAATATTCAAAATCAAATTGAAAACAATAAAAAAGACATTCAACAATTAATTGCAAGATTAACCGAGCATGCCGAAACCCACCCTTATAGGAGAGGGATTGTTGAATCATTGAAGTCAATTTTAACTCATATAGGAGAAATGAGTGAGCAAATGAATTTTTGGTCAACTAAGAGAGATGAGATGAGGCAATTTTATGCTAATGGTTTGTCATATCCAGATGTCAAAAAACTAAAAATTAGCAAAGCCAAGTTGTGTGCCCTATTTAAAGACCCAAAAGCCAATCAACCTTTGTCCCATGCATGTAGGAGGTTCCCCATCCATTGGTGCCACCATGATTTAATTAGAAACAAATTTTGGGAGCGGTGGTGGATGGTATTCGACCAACCTCCATGCAATAACCATAAGGTGTCGCAATACTTTTTGAGGAAACTCTATTGCGAGTTTGTGCTCAATAAAATGCCAAACTATTTTGACATCTTAGACTTTCAAGGTAGAGGTGGGGGCTCCACACATGATAGACCTGTTGCATGATGTAATCCACAATTGGCACCGAGAGCCTTGGGCAAACCCATGGTGGAGCATGTCATTGTTCCTTCCATTGTTAAGGACAATGTAGAGGTGGACATGATGAAATCGATTGGATCACTCACCTAGACCATTTTACAATGTGCAAGTCCTCTAGTAGAGCCTGGTGTGGAGGAGACGTGTAGGCCCCGAGCTCCACCCCACCATTATGGCGCTTATGGTGCTATTTGCATGTACGATTATCAAGGTGCTCATGATGCAGTTACACAACCTACGTCAGTTGTAGAGGCGATAGCTTTCACAAATGATATTCTGAAAGATACATTCGACATTGACACTCAGGGAAAATTTAGCAAGTTATTTTATTGTTGTTTATTCAAATATATTTTAAAATTTAAGAATAACTAAATTAGTATAATTTTGATATGAGAAATTTTAGGGTCGCACTATTCATGAGGGATGCTCTATTCCTACAGACTCTTATACATTCTCGATGATGAGTCCATAGGTATGCAACTAGTATTAAAGATATTATTATTGCATTTGAACAGTTGAATGTTATATTTGAATGTTTGTCTCATAACATGCTTCGGATTTCAAACAGTTTCCTGGTGCACCTTCCTCCACACCTCATGATTCATATCCTCAAACAACGTACACTCAGGTAGCCTTTATTCATTAATAGGGTTGTAAATCTATGTTAGCTAGTTTTCATAATTTTGCGTATATACAAATCTAAAAAATTGATGAGAAACACAAACATTGCATTCAAGTATTCCTTGATCGTGTCACATTATGTTCTCCTATAACAACATGATTCCTGAGATATTGTTTCATTTGCAGCTGTTGACAAGAGATAGCCCTGGTGATGTTGGTGGCATGATGGACCATGGAGTTTCTGTAGCAATAGCCAATTTTGATCCATTGAGAGAGGTATGGAATAGATTAGTTGATTTGACATTATATTTCCTCTTTTATGGTCTATTATAGAAAATTTTCATGATAATTTTATGTAGTTTAATTTCTATCTTCATGGTTGCTACAAGTGGTTGTCACTCTAGATCGTGGACATGGTGATGCTTTAAATGTGCATGATGACTATATGTATGCGGTAAGTGATTATATTTTGTTATATGCCATTCCATAATTCAATTTCTATGTTTTAACATCTTTACTTTTAATTGTATCAGTTGAAGGTCCAAAGTGAAGAGAGGAGGAGTAGTGGGCATGTTTGAAAGACAAGACAAGCAACAATCACTCCATCCAACCGAATTTCGAAGGCAACACGGGATCTATTTCCTTCCCCTAGAGGGAAATTACTATGTATTAGTGTTGTTTGTTGTATGCCTATGTGGCATTTTGGAACATATGTTTTGTACTATTGATATATATACGTGATATTTTATGTCCAAATGGCTCCTTTGTACTAAGCCTATATGGTTTTTTTGGTTATATTTATATACTTTTATCAATATATATCATTGTATAGCCTTTCGGATTTTTGATTAAAGAAACTCTTATTTTCCTACTACCATTCTTGAATGATGTTATCATGTGTATCGTGTAAGTTGTATGCTTGAATGTTGTAGGCATGGATTTTTTTTACATCTAATGCTTAATTAATTACTGTCGAATGCTCAATAAGCCCCATCTAAAGCGTATTGTATAAATAAGCTCCATTCGTGGTGGTTTGTATCCTTTGGAATGCTTCAATTACTTGTGCCTCACTGATGCAGAGGCAAGGAGGCTCAAACCCAATCAGTCTGACAACCTGCCTTCAAGGGGCTCCTAACAAGATTAATACACCCTATTTTGAGCAATCTACACAACCTCAAAGCCCCATCAAACCAAACTCTTCATTCAACACCTTACCCAACAATCCACCCTTGTAGCACTCTAATGCAGAGCCAAGGTGGAGAAGACTCACAACAATGGAAATGCCAATTCTCAATCAAGAACTCTTCTTCATAATGATTCAGCCTAATAGGCATCAACCCACCCTCAAGGGTCTCAACTCCTCAACCTTGAAAATGAACAACAAGACTCCACCAAGGCCCTACAAAGACCATCAACATTCATACAATGACAATTGAATCAATTGACAACAATCCCTAAGTCAGATTCATCAAGGTTTCCAAAACTCACATTTGTGACTGGTTATTCTTGTAGTACTCAAAACTCAGTTTTAGCCAAATTTCTCCCAACCTTTCCAAAACACTAGACAATTACAATATGGATTGAGATACCCTTTTCAGGGCTACACAACATACCAAAGAATCAGTGGTCTCTCTTTTGGACCGACATAGACTTTCAACACACCTACTTCAATTTTGGCTTCACAATTAGCCCTTTTTTTCCAAAGGGACCACCCTTCCAACTTTAGGTATCTATCCAAATGCCTTGGATAGTCTTAGGTCATGGTGCCAAACCTCAAATTTTTTCATTAGTTTGTTTCTATAGAGCCTCTAGCTCACAAAACCCAAGAAACCCTCCAAAACCTTCACAAAATCAAGGGTTTTAAAGAAACATACAACTCCAGACCTCTCTCAACACTTCAAAAGCCCCAAAAACCTCAAAATAATTCTGCACAAACTCATCAGACCCTCACATAACCCTTACAGGCATTAATTCTTAAAAACCTCTCTTTGGTTCCTCACTTCCATGTTGGAAAACCCTTGTTCAGTCTTAGAATAGTCACAAAAACACCACATAATTATGACTCCTTATTCCAAAATTAGTTGAAAAAATTATTATAACATGTTTTCAATCAATCCACTAAGATACAATAGCAAACAATAGGTGGATTGATTGTTACATCACAAATTTCCCCTCAAACCCTTGATTCAGCAACACTGGGACAATCACTGTTTGTGTTGGTTCTCTCTACAAACAAAGAGTTAAGACACCAAATAAAAAATAAATGAATTAGAAAACATATAGAGACATCCTCTAAAATTATTAGACCATGAAGAACCTGTATGTGCCCGTACAACACTCAAAAAGATCAAGAAAACAATATTTTTCTAGAAAATTGCTCAAAACTGTGGTGTTTATTGTGTAAAATTATTACAAAACTTCTTCCACTCTCTCATTTGAGCCTTGGTAAGTATTTTTAAATAATTTACCAACAATCATATTCTCCCCAATTCCCATAACCAACCTTGGGATTAGTTGGTCCCTTAATTACATTTGTTTGTGTTAAAGTTGCTTTGTCAGCATTTTACAACTTATATGATTTCTAATTGACTTCTAAGATACAAAACACCCTTTATTTGCAGTATGCTTGATCTCTCAAAGCTTATTAGAAAAAATAAACCTAAAGAAACTAAAATTTCCCTATTGATGTATTCAAAAAAAAAAATTGATGATGTGGTGTAGGTGCTCCTGCACCAAACTCAAAACCTGGTCCAAGCCTAATTTCTCCCAACCTTTCCAAAACACTTGACCATTTAAAGGTAGATTAAGATACCCTTTTCAAGATTACACAACATATGCCAAAACCAATAGTAACTCTTTTGGCACAACATGAACTTTCAATACACTTCCCTTGCTCTAGGCTTCACAATTAGGCCTAATTTCCAAAGGAACCCCCTCACAAACTCACCTCCAAACCAAGGAAACTTGAAACAATCTTAGGGATGCTCACCAAACTCATGATTCTCCCATTTAAAGAGCCCCAAGAACTTTTTCTATTCCTCTACTCACAAACCATCCTAAACCTTCACAAAAACAAGGGTTTTAAAGAAACTCATAACTCCAGACCTCCCCCAATCCTTCCAAAGGTCCAAACACCCCAAAATACCTCTGCCCTAACTTAAAGGACACTCACAATCCCATTCCTTTCAGTATTTCTCAGATTCAGTACTTGAGTTCCTTACTTTCATGGTGGAAACACCCCTGAACAGCATTAGAACTTCACACCCCACTGATTTTATTCATTCTCCCAGCCTCCAAAGTATTCATACACCAAACTAATCATGGTATAGGCCAATCCACCAAGCAAGAGGGTCAGAATAGTAGGTGGATTGGCTATTGTGTCATGGTGTTGCCCTCAAAACCCCTAACACAGAAAAGAAAGTAGTAACCAAGTTTGTTGATCCCACACACACCAATGGTGGATTTAAACCTTCAGAACAAATGAAAAGAGAGTAAACACATATGCAATCAAGTATCCAAAGCCTCAAGTCATGATAGAATTGTATGGGCCTGTGCAAGGCAAAGAAAATTTAGGAAAACAAAGAAAACCAGTGATCAACATTTTCAAGTATATTTTCTTATTAGAAACTGAACAAAATCAACCCTCAACTCGGGGTATTACAGAAATATATCTTGATACCACCTTCCAACTACCCCTTGAGTCGATCAACCACCATAACCTCCCTTTGTTAGACTTCTAAGATGGCAATTTGCCAATTTTTCTCTTAATTACCATTCATTCACAACTTGATTTTGCAAATACCACCTAACTGACCTATTAAGCCTTTTAAATACAATTGCAAGGTATTTACATAGCATATAGAAATATAGAGAGAAAATACAATAAATATTTTAACTAATGAATTATAAAAAATGGATTTTTGTAGTTTATATTCATGTCATTGATTACATTGCATTGCACATCTTTCAAAGTCAAAGCATTACTTCGCTTTGGATAACTAATAAGTAGATGCTGATAGATGCCGAAAATTTAATTACAATATAGTTTGTGTGTACGTTAGAATGTGCAAATAAAAAATGAATCAAATCTAATACACCAAAGAAACATTAGATTAAAGAAACTAAATTAAAGAAAGCAAAATGCAAACTCTAAAACACAAGCAGCTCCATCAAATTTGTCCCATTGTCCTCTATCTCCAAGGATTCGTTTCAAGATGCTTTCTCTCAGTTGTTTTAAATAGCAGCTTGTAGAATGTCAGCTTGAGAGAATGAGATTAATGAAAATGCATGTGCATTGCTAAAATATAAAGCTATGAAATTGAAATGCTAATTAAATGCTAGAAATGCTAAAATGCGACTATAATAACTACGCATGAAAATCTAGGATTCGAGGTCCTTTTCCACTCATAAGAGGGTCATATTTATAGATTTTTGAAGGCAAGAATTCAATTGGCCAAGATTGACGGTTGAGTTCAAAACCTATTAAAATGAACGATGAGAGATCAAGAATTCGAAAAGAAGATGGGAGTTTAAGAGACAGATGGAAAATGAAGAGACAATTGAAAGGTGTCTCCATAATTTAAATAAATAAATATTTAATTATGTGAGAAGAGAAAAAGTTTTTTAATTAAATATTTGAAAATATTTAATTATTGAGAAGAGTGGAGAATTTAGAAAGTGTTTTAATTAAATATAAAAATATTTAATTAAATGTGAAATGAAGAATATCATTTAAATTTTAGAATTTAAACTTGTGATAATTAATGTAAATAAATTGTGAGATTTATTTAATTAATTAAGAGGAAGATAGCATTAATTAAATAAACTTTATTTATTTAATTAAATTAGAAGAATTGAAAAATGAACAATATAAATAAATGATTAAATTTATTTATATGTAGATGACTTAAGAATATTAATTAAATAATTCATATTTAATTAATTAACAGGTTTGATTAATCGTGACCATTTTTAGATGTGTACAGTTTGTATTGTCAATTGGATTTGTGAGATCAAAATCTGCTCATTGAATTTATTATAAATCTGAGAATGATCGTGTACTTGTTATCACACTGTACGTGGATGATATCTTATTCATAGGAAATAGCAAGACTATGATTTCTGATCTTAAATCTCAGTTGCCTGCAAAGTTTGAAATGAAAGATCTTGGTGCAGCTAGGTACATTCTTGGAATGTAGATATCAATGGACAGAACAAGCAAAAAGTTATGGGTCAATCAGAGTAAGTATGTGAAAATAGTTTTGGAGAGGTTTAGAATGGATGACTGCAAGAAATTAGTTGTTCCAATCATGCAAGGAATGAAACTATATGTTGAAGACTGTCCAAAATCTGTTACTGAGATGGAGGACATGACCATTCTACCTTATGCAAGTGTTGTTGGAAGTTTGATGTATGCTATGGTCTGCACAAGAGTAGACATTGCCCAAGCAGTGGGAGTTCTAAGCCGATTTATGGAGAATCCAGGAAGATCACATTGGGATGTTGTGAAGAGAGTATTTAGGTATTTGAAGGGAACTTCATACTACACCCTATGTTACCATGGCAGTTTGGTTGCATCACAAAGGACTCTCAAAAATTCATGGGTATGTTGATTCGGATTGGACAAGGGACATTGACAGTAGGCAATCCACCAGTGGATACACTTTCATGCTTAATGGTGGAGTAATCAGTTGGATGAGCAAGCAACAGGCTGTAGTTGATTTATCCACAATAGAGGCAGAGTACATGGCTGCAACTCATGCCTGTAAGGAATCTATTTGGTTGAGGTGTTTATGTTCAGACATTGGATTCAATGCTTTACACATTTCAATCTACTATGATAGTCAAAGTGCCATTTCTTTGGAAAAAAATCTGACCTTTCATGCCAAGACCAAGCACATAGATGTGCAATATCAATCCGTGAGGGATATGGTTGAAGATGGCAAGGTCAGTTTGGAAAATGTTAACACCTTGAAGAATGTTGTAGATGCTTTAACGAATCCTATGAGCACATACAAGTTCAAATGGTGTGCAAAATCGATGGGCCTTAGGGCCTATGACAGATAGTAACCTTTTGAAGCCATAAAGGAAGCTGGAAGTGTTCGCCAAGTGGGAGCTTGTTGAGAAATTGTGTCTCAAATTTCAGCTCGAAGTCCTCATTTTCATGCCTTGTGAAATGTTGTGTTGATCCTTTGTTCTGTCGGAGGTGGAACCAGAATGGAACTTGTCTTTGGAGTTATTCCTTCCTGTTTTAGTTCCCATTCTGGCTCTGGCTCTAATTCTGGCTCAGTGTTCTTGTCTTCGTTATTTCTTTTCTTGTCTTCGAGTTTGGCTTCCTCTGCTCTTGTTTTGTTTCAACTTGACTCATTTTTTGCATTTGTCAGAGGCAGAACCGAGATGGAACCTGGCACTAAAATTTTGCCTTGTTCCAGCTTCTTTTCCTGTTCTGACTTCGGCTTCGGCTCCAATCTCTGCAGTGTGTGTTCTCATTTCGAGTCTATCTTTGGCTCCAGTCTCAGCATTCTTTGTCAGATGGTTACCACTGTACCACGGACAGTGAGCTTTCTCGCCATGATGGCGCTATGAGACCACCTGTGGTTGGGTGTGGCGGTTACCGTAGTACCGTGGACAGTGAGCTTGCTCACCACGATGGCTACAGTAAGACCACCAACGGTCTAGCTGATGGTTACCACTCTACTATGGGGTGGCCTCTCGGCCCCCGTGGTAGCGCGGTAAGACTGTTAGTGGTCCCTCAGATTGGTTACTACCTTATCACGGTCTAACCTCAACCTAGCTGCGGTAGCACGGTGGAAGTCTTGAACGCATGCTCAGTGAAGTTTTTGGTGAGCTCGGATGAGCTCACCACTATAGCATAGAATGACTCGGTTGGAGCCATGGTATCATGGTAAGAGCTAGATAGAGCTCGATTGGTTTACTGCCATACCGCGACCAGGTTGGATGAGCTCGATAGTAGCGCGGTAAAATATTGGAGAGCTCAGATGAGATCAAAACCAGTTTTGATCGAGTTGAACTCGGTGTCAGAAGTGATAGATGAATGGGATGCAGACACATGGCTCAGTGTCAGAGAGATGATTGGAGAGAAATCAAAATAGTTAGTGTAGCTAGTGTAGGTCAACTCTGGGTGGTGAACTAAACCCGATTTGGGTGATGGCATTAGTGCTTGGGTGGCTCGATGCAGAAATATCGGCATGTGCAAATTGGTTGCGTGTTTGAATGAAGGATTCATGAACATGGTGGTCGGGAGTTTTTTGGTAGATGTAAATACAGTGTAGTCGATTACATGATTGTATATATCAGCCAAATGTACAAATGAAAGGAAGTGGATGATAGATCTGAGTTAGAATAGTTTGAACAATATGTTAAGAAATAACATTTTAATGGTGAGGAATAACTCTAAGTTGTTGTGAGTTGATCAGAGAAGACTGAACATTGTATGTAATTTTTTTATTACTGTAATACAATTGTCTTGACTTTGTGTGGTGGGTTTTTACCTGAAAAACTTTTCCCACGTATATCATGTGTCAATATATGAATGGTTATTTTTTTTAATCTTTTTACTAGTTGTATTCATCCCAAGTAGTTTTAGAGCCTATTAGAACCTGTTTATGCTCTTCTCCTCTATTGTATTAGTGTCAAGGGAATGTATTCTGCACTATTGGGTCATTAGATCCACACCTTTTTTCCCTTCAGAATCATGATAGATTCTATTTTGGCGAGATGCAACTAGCCATCAAGCCAAGCCTAAAGACTTTTTTCCTAAGTGAGTCCACCCTCCATTATCACTCTACTTTCAGCATAAGGAAGGTATAAGCATGATTAGGGCGATTAGAGATCTCACCAAGTGAGTCATTCATCTTCATATCTCCATTCTTGCATCATATTCTTCCACATTAGAATAGGATTGCATCATGCTTTAGATTTATTAGTCTTAGACACACTTAAGACTAGGGTTTTCATGCACATTTCATTATTTCTATCGAGGTTTAAATACCAATCTAAGGGTTTAACCAAGGAAAACCCCCATTAGAAAATCAAGTTTATATTTTGTTTTTATAGGTCTCTTCATAGATTTAGGTATTTAACTCAAGTTTGAAGGAAATACTAAGTGTTGAGGTGCAGATCAAAAAATTAATTTCCCAACAAAATAGAATGAGACTGATTTTCCACAAGTGGAGAATGATTCCCACTATAGTTGTTTTCTAGATCTATTTGCAGATTCAGATACCCTTTTTCCCAAAATAGGCTCCCGTGCAGAAACCCAGATCTGGGAGTGATTCACCAATGTTGGAAAATGAGTCTTAGTTGGTCAAAAATTTAAATTCTTCAATGTTTCAGAGTTTCTTCCAGTCACTTCCAAGTTTCCAAGTGCACATCATTCATTTTACTACTTTTTTGTTCTATTTTGTTTGCATTTCTAAGGCATTTTCTAGGTCATTGCATTGAGTTAAGGTTTTACATTTTATCTTTCATTTCATTATCTTGTCCAAGTCTAAACTTAGTGGTGAACACCTTATTATATCATATTCAGGTCCTAGGATAACCCTCTTGCAAGATCTCTTTCTCCTTTTCAAAGAGATGTCAAGGGTTTTTTCTTGAGTGAAATTGAGGGAAAGTTGTTCTCTCCTGGCCCTAAGCCACTAGGGTGAAGAGATTGAGGAAACCAATTTTCTTCCTTCCACATATAATTAGCATAATAATTAACCTAGTACTTTTCAAAGAAGTATTAACAATAAGGCATTAGTTGTTATGTTATAACAATATATATAAGAAATAAAATATTATCAATATATAAAAAATATAAAATAAATCATAAATAATAAAATAACCTTTCAGATAAAATGAAAATGAATCTTTAAATAAAAATAAAGGAAACTATTAGAATTGATGATTTAACCCCACAGCTCCCAGAAGTCACCTATGAGAAATTATCCCATCATAAACGAGAGATTAAAGTAAGATGATGTCCCCAAAAACCTAAGAAATTGTGTTGACTCCATAACCTAAATATTACTTACAAGGAATGATCAATCCTTATTTAAAAAGAGAAAAAGAAAACCCTAGTTGACAGTTTGATTAGATTTTGACAAGTGTCCTAATCTCATGCAATGAGACAACTATTTAGGGTGGTTTTATCACATCCAACTTGCTAAGCAATAATAAATTAATGTTCCTCTTGATTAATTGGATAATACATTTTCCTATTGCAATTTCTACACATCTTATTTATATATTGGTAGACTAATCCAAATTAATTTTATTTTCCTTTTTAACACTAATAAATCAATGGGCCTAACAAATAATCCTACTTGTCTTTAGACTTAGTATATTTTAAATAACTCCCATGAATAAAGATCCAACCCATACCAGTTGGAAAATTTAACAATAAGAATTTAATCATTGGAAAACATGGGAATAAATTTCTTGGAAATTATTTCCCTTCAAAAGGAAGGATAGTTACCACTTTTCCTCAGTAAGAAGAATGGTACCAAATGTTTTTGATATTATGTGGGACTTAAAATTGACAAGAATTTTCTAGATCTCCACACAAAACAAAATATTGTCTGTATAATTATTTTAAAGATTTTGATTTTAAGGGGCATAAATGGTACACCATTATTTTCCATCAAAACAAGTGCTCTCAAGAGTTGGAGTCCCTGCAAGGGAGCAAAAACTATGTTTCTGATATTTTAAGTTGTTTTGATAGTTGTGGTTGCAATTGTTTGTATAATGTGGAATAGTTTTCAGGACGGTATGGGAGAAAGCATGTAGATATGTTTTTGGAAGAAATTTGTTTGAATGTGTGTATATATATACTTGTACATACATATACATAATATATACACACACATGCATACATATGTACATCAAGGAACAAGAGACAGTAAACAAATCAAGTAATAGGTAGTTGGGATTATCAAAAACAGAAGAAAATATTAAGAACATTTGATCAAGGAGCAGAGGAGGACAAATAACCTATTATAGTATCGACATGAAAATGAGATTGTCATAATCAGTTTGTCCATAGCATAAGCCAATTAGCAGATAAATTTTTTGTTAGTATAGATCATCGCTATGTGTCTTTTCACTTGTGAAGCCTTGTCCGTGATTTTGAATTAGTATTTTGATTGTGGCTAGATGTATGATTTATTTTGTAAGTTCTATGTCTTAACTAGCCATATTTAATTATGCAGTCAACAAAGAGTTAATGATCTTAAAAAAGGTGAGATATGTAGGCAAATTATTGTACATATTCATGTTTATATGTATATGTATACATGTAAAGTTCATTTATAGATGATAGTTATATATAAAATTGAAAATTACTTGTTCATATTTATTTCCCTATTTAACCATAACAAACATACAAATTTATTTTGCAAATAGTTGAAACATAAAACATTTGAAGAATGAATTTTGGAAATATATTTTAAATAAATTCTTATTTGTCCTTGAATTAAAAGTAAACTATTTAGACTAGTTAATAAACTCCTATAAGTTGTTTAAAGTATTTGAAAATTAGTCTTGTAAATATAAATTTTGCTAGTAAATTATTTTAAACATGTGAAAATTATTTGCAAATTACTAATACTAATTTCTTGAAAGTAGATACTAATTTTAATATGAATTTTAGAAATAAATTAACCATTATCTATCAATTGTGAAAGTAAGAAGTAGAGAACATTAATTAAGAGTTTTTTTTCAAAATAGAATTTAAGTCAATTCAATTAAGGCCAAAGTTCAAGATTAACTAGGGTAAGGTGGATGAATATATATAATTAAAATTAATAAATTTAATTATTATTGTATTCATATCTAAATTGAAATATTGCAAAATAATAATTGAACCAATTGGTGTAACGAAATAAATCCTTAGATTTTTAATTATTGTGTAAAAATTTGAATATGAATAAAAAAATATACAAATGTATGATAAAAATGTGATGTACAAAAAGTGAAAAATGTAAAACTTAATAAGTTGTTACCAAGGATTACTAATACTAGCTATGTTCTATTGTCTTAACTATTTTGGTTGACTATTAAAAATAAATAAGTCTAGTTTTTTTGTTGTATTTAATTTGATTTAAGGTCAATGCTTGCTAACCACTAAATAGTTTTGTAGTAAACCTAAATAATTTTGGTTTGTTTCATTTCTCTTTACCAATTTCTCCATTAAATTATTTAATTATTTATCCTAGACAAACAAATCACTATTAGTTACATGGATTAAAATTCAAGGTGTTTGGGTTCTCTATTTGTACCATGTAACTAATCAATGCTTTTTTTGAATTTTAAATTATGTATGTAACATCCAATTTAATTTAAATAATTTTTTTGTGAGAAAAGGTAGTGCTTTGGAGATGAAATTAATTCTTTTTTTTTTAAATTGAATTTGCAAAAAAAAATAAGTTAAGTATTATATTTATGTTTACAATGCTAATACTAAATATGTGACTATTGTGTTTGTGAATTAAATTAACCTAACTATTCTAAACACTTAAGATTTTCTTTTAGAAATATATTATTTTGCAAATAGAATCTAACTTTTAAATAATTATTTTTCTTTTATTAATATAAAGTAAATAATGCTAGAACTATTCAAAAGATCTAGAAATTTAGTGTTGGAAATATAATTTAACTATTATCAATTTCTTTATAAAAGATGCTTGAAAAGTAAGCATAGATTTAGGTAATTGTATCTATTTTTATCAAATTTTAATGTATTTATATAAAGTCTTAGAAATGGATTTTTTTACACTCGCACTACAATAGACATAGATTTAATCATTTTTAGATCTAGGCACTTTCTAGTTACTTAGACCTAAATTTCATTTTTATTTAATAAATTGAAGTGCAATTGCATTGCATGTGTATGGGGGAGATATTAGTTTCATTCTAACCATGAAAAGTACATTATCATGTCAAGTCTTTATTTAAGCATAAAGAGAAAATGCTCAAGGAAAGGAATAAGATAAACGATAAATCGGTGTAGCAAAATACGATGATGTATTGTGTCACGATAAAGAATGCATGCGAAGAGACAAGCACATCAACAAACCTGTCAAACATTTCCAATGGGAAATCTCCCTATATTCATTATTATTATTAAAACATATCAGGAGAATAGGAAAATTATGAGGAAAATAGCACTAGTCGAGATAAAAATGAAGTCAAATGAAGTTTATATGGACAAAAAGTATTTGTATCAAAATATGAATAAATATTCCCATCTAAGTACCATGTATAAGAAATGTCATATCTGATAGATTAAAATGAATAATGTAATGTATAATTGATGTGAATCCAAAGAGTTTTACGTACATAGAATCGGTCAACTTGATGTAAGAAGAAAGAAAATTTTGTTGTGGTTATAGTTGTGTGGATATCAATTGGCATCAACTAAGCCTCCTTATCAAGCTTCACTAATATAGGTAACTGCATGAAGAGACTAAAAGTAGCAATTAGCTTATGCAATTAATAGTTGAAAGAATAAAACATGTAAACATTAGAAAGAGAAATTGTTTAATAGAAAGACAGTGTAAATGGAAAGATTGGTACAAATATCCTGTGGAGTGATTTTGAAAGAGCAACAAGGATAGTAGCTTGATACATAAATCCATTGATGTGGAGTGTGTTTGAGTCCATTAGATTCTTTGTTATTTTTCAACATCAAACAAGAAAACATTGATGAATTATGGTGTTAAGTCTAGAACGGAATAGGAGATAGCGACTCATAAAGGCAGTGAAAGAGGGAAAATAAAAGAAAAAGTAAAATAAAACAGTGTAAATGATGTTAAAAATTACAAATGACT
>CM021107.1:582416874-582649863 GCA_007115665.2 Sequoiadendron giganteum
GATTAGACATCATGCAGATATTGCAAGGTGTATTAAACACATACTCATAATTATCACATTGCATCAAACCATGTTCTAATTTAGAGAAATGAGAGTGTTGACATGGTGCAAGCTATGTGACAAAGGGTTGTTGTGCAGGTTGTGGTTGGGGAATATCTTGGAAAGATGTCATTGTAGGCATATGAAAGGATTGGCTGCATAAATAATTAACAAATAAGGGGGGTTTAGCCTTAGCTGTAGTTTTTTTTCAAGTTGTGTGGGTGTTAGTTGTAGGAGCTAATTAGTAAGCAGAACATCCACAGAGCATATCATGTTTGAAATGATTTTCTGCAGGTGTTTGACAAACAATTGGAGGAGGCCAATTAGAAGGTTGAGATGTGGATGGTGTAGTGTAAAAACTAGTCATTGAATCAAAACAGTTGAGTGTTGGAGATGTTGTAGGAGAGGAAAAGGAAGAATGGGGTTGTGTAAAACTAATGACCACTTGGTCACTTTTCTCTTCAACAGTAAGACCTTGTAATTGAGAAGGTCAAAAAGTAGCAACATCTTCTTCAAATAACTTAATTGCCCATTTTTGTGGCAATTGATTATTTTTGAAGTGAACATTCCTTGGAGCTCTCATTTGTCCAAACTCACTAGATGATGACTAGACAATACTATATTGTTCATCGTGAGGTAAACCAATGTGAGGATCATATTGAATGGCATAATAGTATTGAATAATTGATAGTGGACAAAGAAATATAAAGCATAGTCTATTGAACTAGATTTCATTTCAAAGTTTTATGTGAGAAAGTCAAAAGATAGAACCTCATCGAGATTAGCATCACAAGGACTAACAACATAGTTGAGTGTTGTGTCCATCTATATGGGACTATAGGCCATGGTGTCACTAACCAAATCCAAAATTACATTAGTCTTTTTGACATGTCAATTATCATACAACATTAACAAAATGTTGACTAAGAGACCTTGACGATATAGACCTTCAACACCTATTCTAACCCAAGACAAATACATATTCCGATATGCTTTAGGGTCTGACCTAGCCACTTGTGCTAATTTTTGAATTTTTGAATTAGAAAATAAATGTAATTTGCAAATGTATCCATTAACTACTCGATACTAGAGTTCACAAATTTTACATAAATTTTTTGAATTGTAAGTTAATAAACCTTTAACACCAAGATATATATCACTAGGTTTTTTGATAGACATTTTGAACCTATTAGCAAGAACAATAACCTTACTACAATCTTGACCAGAAATACTTATAGAATCTAATCCTTCATTTTGTGCTAATGTAATATTTATTTGAGCAAAGTAATCGGTAAGACTTACTTGAGCATTCTTGTTGTTTCGTAAGTCTTATTGATCATTGATCATTGCAGGTTGCTTTCTTCAATCCATCTTCAAAAAACATCAACCAATGGTAATTAGTCAACTCGAACTCTTGCACTTACATGCATTGAATTCCATGACTCAGCTTAAAAATGAGACTTACTCGACAATACAATTACGGACTCTCCCTAGGCTACTTTGGAAGGTAGGATAAAAAAGAAACAAAGAAAAGAGAAACACCAATAGAAGATGAAACCAGACACAATGTATGGAGAAGGAAGTTTGTTGATAAATGATGCTAAGCAGAGTGATTAAAATAGCAAGAACACAAAGATGAAGCAATCATTCGTAAGATGTATAATTTTTGAGTTCTAGTCATAGGAAAGTGACACACATATGGGAATATATAGATTCACCAATGTTGATCTTTATGCTAACATCACAGCAAATCATATATCTCTAAATAAGCTACTTCGTAAGGATGCCCCTAAATGGACTTCAATTCATCATACAACTATTCAGAATATTAAGGATAAATGTGCTAACTTGCCACCTCTCTCTCTATCAAATCAAGGTTTCAAAATTGTTGAGAGAGATGTCAATGACCAACATTGGCCCAGAATACTCAAGGAATGTCATGGTGATAAGGAAATGATTGTTCGGCATGCCTCTAGGAGTTTCAGTGACACACAACTTAATTATCACATCACTCACAAAGAGATTCTTGTTATTATAAATTCCTTTAAGCAATTTCAGATGTTTATTGTTGATAAGCCTTTCTTGCTTCATAATGACTTACAAAGTTTTAAAATTTTCTTTAAAAAGGCTTCAAAGGATAAGACACTTTGTGGTCATCTTGCCAAAGGGTCACAATTCCTTGACTTGTTTCGCTCTAAACATAAGCACATTCTAGGTAAAAAGTGTTAGAGTAAAGGTCTTAACTTAATTATGTTGATTAAGTTACCTTTATTCCCTTCTTAAGATTTCACGTTAGTTTGCATAAAGTGACATTTAATAATTATATTAATTATTAGATGTTATCCTATTAGGGCTTCTATTAGGGTTTTATTAGGGTTTGCATGATCTCCTTTTTATAAGGATTGATCCCATTGTATTTTATATCAATTCATTCTCTCATTCTCTCTGATATATACATTTTTAGTTTTCAGAGAACCCTTGCTTGTTTGTCTCCATCTCTTCTTTTGTGATAGGTTATTTGCATGCAAGTGATCTTTGGGGTTTGTGTTGTATTTTCTCAAGTCCTACATGGTGTAGGAGTTGAGAAAATACAACACCACAAACCCCGATGATCACTTGCATGAAAATAACATGTCACAAAAGAAGAGATGGAGACAAACAAGCAAGGGTTCTCTGAAAATTGAAAATGTATATATCAGAGAGAATGAGAGAATGAATTGGTATGAAATACAATGGGATCAATCCTTATAAAAAGGAGATCATGCAAACCCTAATAAAACCCTAATAGGAAAAACCCTAACAGAAGCCCTGATAGGATAACATTTAATAATTAATATAATTATTAAATGTCACTTTATGCAAACTAACATGAAATCTTAAGAAGGGAATAAACGTAACTTAATCAACATAATTAAGTTAAAACCTTTACTCTAACAAAAAGAATGTTGTCATAGACTTCCTCACAAGAGAAGGTTTTCAATCCTCTACTAATATTCATATTATTAGTTTTGGTACAACTAATATGTAGGAAGTCATTGATCCCAAAATTGTTCGAGATTAGAATTATCATCTTAGAGAAGTACAGTTCCAAAGTCAAGAAGGTAAACATCATCTCATGCAAAATGAGATTCTCGGTTGGTTGCCATTATAGAATCAACCAAAGTTTAATTTCTATTGCATTCCATATGGGGAAGAAATTAATACTTTATGCATGCATAATCCTCGCTCATATCTTATTTTATACACTATGAAAATGTGTTATGATAATTGAGAAGCTGACATTCTGAATTGGTTTAATCAGTTTATTAAACTATAGAATTATGATCATGGTCAACTTTTCCAATTTCAGCTTGCACAAGAATACAATAATCCATCCTACAATGAACTAAGAATTAGGACTCTTGAAAGTTTTTTGTAGACCATTAGACCTCATGGATACTACTTGTCAGAAACTCTTGAAGCATGAATTCACAAATTAACTCATAACCACTTTCCTTGGTGGTTCCAATATGATGTTTTACATATAGATGACATAGTCAAACATACCATCAACATATATTTGCACAATAAAATCACTGATGATGAAAATATTCTCAATGCTCAACCAGAAGATAATGAGTTTCATCATGACTAATGCGGGTCTTTAGAAGAATTTAACTCTTCAACATCAGAACATACTTCTACTGAGATAGATCCAACCTACTCTACATGATCATAAACTCACTATGATAAGTAGGCATGAGATGCTCAATCGTGATCAAAAGTTGTAACTCCACTACCTTAAAGTTGAAACGAGTCATCATCCTCAAGTCATCATTCAAGAAATGAAAGAACCCAAAATAATTTCTAACAAACCCAATGGGCTCGAAAACATGTAAGTGATTTATAACATTTGATTCTAACTATATACTTTTGATGCAAAATATTATGCTTTTGGTATTGGTTTAGATCTTTGTAGAAGCATGAAGATTTCATCAACAAACACCAATCATGTCTTTATATCAAAAACCTATACATTGAATACCTTTGAGTCACAACATCAAAATGTATTAGTCATTAACAATAAAATGTGAATGATGAATATATAATGAGTACTTGTTTAATACCTCTAACTCTATCATGAAACAATTCTGTCAAAATTTTGCAACTATCAATACCTTTTGCACCAACACCATGTGAATAAGTAATGAATGAACAATAAGGACTTTGACATGAATATCAACAACCACTTTGGTTGTATATCACTAAATGAATGAATAATATTTTTGAAACCAATCCATGACAGCACAATGAAACAAATCACTTTGCATGTAGTTGGCATCAAACACCTTTTGCATTACCAACTCTATTTACCTTTGACATCAATGGAAAATAATATCAACATAGATTTGCATGAAAAATGATGAAATATACATAAAGCATGTGGTTTGTTTGATGGAGTTCCACAAAGGGTTGTAGTCATGCCTCAAATTTGAAGACCATTCAAGGAAATACCTAGATATGATAGAATCTAAAAATTGTGAATGTGTTAATCATGTCAAAAATACAATTGCTAACCTTCTAATAGACAAGGTAGATAGTCATTATTGGTGGCAATTAAGGTGTCTTGACAGTAAGAACTCATGACTTATATGTCATCTCTAAGACCTTGAATGGGGCAAAATAATTTTTAAAAGTGTTTTATAGACCTAATCATAGTCAACAGATCTATTATGAAGGTTAGGGTAGCAACATATAGCTAACAAATAAAGAATGATCATAAATAGAAATATTTATTTATTCCATATGGAAGAAAAAGATAAGAAACATGCTCCATTATCAGTTGCCAATAGTTTGAAAATATAATGACCAGTTAAGAACATCTAGAAAGCATGTAAGAGCGGATTATGAAATAACCAAGGTAGTTTGATAGAAGCTAGGATATAATTGAATAGTTTGAACTTTCTAAGGGAAATATAGAAGCATATAAGGGAAATTCAACTTCTTCAAAAAACCTCATCACCTAGAGCACATTTCAATAAGCTGAAAATATTAAGTCAAACAAGGAAGCTTCTTTTGTATGCGAAAGAGGTTGGCGGGTGATCCCACAAAGCTAGTTTACAATTTTTAGATGAACTGATTTTTGCTGGAATCATATATTTTTAGAAAATATAATGATTTAAACCATAAAAAAAATTATTTTAAAAATTCCAATTGAAGAGCATTTGATCAAACCACCTTAGATCAAACCCCTATAAATGAGTCTCTTTTACACCTATCAAAATGCTGATAAAAATTTACTTTTGATTTACCTTTTGGGGGATCAAATGAATTATTTTAAAATTTATTTCAAATGATTAAGGTAACTCTTAGAACGAGTTATCTAACAAATATAATTTTTATATGTTTTGGTTTTATTATGTATTTGTTTTTTTAGTTTTATGAAATATAGATCTTTCATCAAAAAATGAAGGTCTTTTTTATGCACATGTGGAAAAATAGCAAATTATCAAAAAAAATTTGAAAAATATGAGTGCATCAGATATCAAAGTTCTTGATCCAACAAAAATAATAAAATTGAATTTTGATATATACAAAAATAGTTACGTGTTATATGGTCGTGCTATGTCTGAATTGTAATTGGTTTGACTTCGAAACTTGATTAAATAAAAAATATTCAATAAAAAAATATCTAACCTAGTGGAAGCACTAGATATCGGAGTTACAAATTTAAATTCGAAAGAATTATAATTTTATCCTTTCATGGAAAACAAAGTTATGTGTTATACAGTGTATTTCACTTTTTTAAAATGTTATTTTCTGAAGAAAAACACCAGTTTTTGTGGGAGATGGAAAAAGAAGTACAATTTGATTCCAAAAAAATTTTAAAATCTACAAAAAAAAAATTGATGACACTCTAGTTTGCATCATCTTCAAATTTTTCACGGTTTAGCCGCTATAGGTGTTCGAATGTGAAGATTTAGTTAAAAATAATAATTTCAGTGTCTAGTTTGGCCAAATATTGTAAACCACTATTGTGGGATCAACTTGGCCTAATTTTCAGCCTTAAAATTTAGTTAAAATATTATGTATATTCTCTCCTATGGTTGGGAATAGATATAAGACTTCCAAGCTAAATTTTTAACTTAGCTCTTTTATCTTTTTAGTTGCTGCAAGTAAAAAACAACATTGTAACTCATACATTTGTTAGTCACAATAATTAAAAACAATTTTATAACACTTTTCAAGCAAGAATAGATATATTTCAAACATTTGTATGAACATATTAACACTTGAAATTTCAAAACACCAATTTTAAACATACTGACACATGCTCTTTCCTCCACTTGTCATAAGAAAGAACAACCTCTTCAGTCCATATATTATCTATTTTGTTCACTTTGGTTTGTTTCTTCCCTAGTGTTTTTAGAACATATTCATTTTTTATTGCATACTTTCTCGTACCTCATATTTTTTTATTACTAGCATATCATAAAATTTTCATAACAAATATTTTTGGGATTCTATCAAATTTTTTCCAAGTAAAAAGGATAGGGGTAAGTGCACCAATCTGTGACACAATTTAGGTGTCAAATTGAAAAAATGATAAAAAAAAATAACAAAATAAGGCCTTTGGCGCACGCCAAATGTCAAAAATACATTTTGCACATGCCAAATGTCTAAAAATACATTTGGCATGCACCAAATATATTTCTAGACATAAAATGCAAAAGTCGGGTTTGAAACCTTCATTTTGTCTTCAACCTGTGGCTTGAGAAGGAAGATTTCAGGTCTGTAACTCGCGCTCGCCAAATCTCCTCCATTATTTGCATCCTTAGCTTGCCATTTTCCAGGAGAATGTCGCCAACACGTCAGAGAGGTTGAAGATTACAAAGAGGTGTGTATTTTTATTCTATTTATTTCGAATTTGATTTGGAATGCAACTTTAAATAGATTTTTATAATAAAACTTTGTTCTAATTCTCAAGGAATGAATCTCCACCTCAAAACATTGAGAACTCACAATCACCCCCTCATCAAGAGCCTCCTATACAAGAACAACCTGAAACCCCTCCATCAATTCATAGGCATCCTCAAGGAACACAAGAAAATATTCAAAATCAAATTGAAAACAATAAAAAAGACATTCAACAATTAATTGCAAGATTAACCGAGCATGCCGAAACCCACCCTTATAGGAGAGGGATTGTTGAATCATTGAAGTCAATTTTAACTCATATAGGAGAAATGAGTGAGCAAATGAATTTTTGGTCAACTAAGAGAGATGAGATGAGGCAATTTTATGCTAATGGTTTGTCATATCCAGATGTCAAAAAACTAAAAATTAGCAAAGCCAAGTTGTGTGCCCTATTTAAAGACCCAAAAGCCAATCAACCTTTGTCCCATGCATGTAGGAGGTTCCCCATCCATTGGTGCCACCATGATTTAATTAGAAACAAATTTTGGGAGCGGTGGTGGATGGTATTCGACCAACCTCCATGCAATAACCATAAGGTGTCGCAATACTTTTTGAGGAAACTCTATTGCGAGTTTGTGCTCAATAAAATGCCAAACTATTTTGACATCTTAGACTTTCAAGGTAGAGGTGGGGGCTCCACACATGATAGACCTGTTGCATGATGTAATCCACAATTGGCACCGAGAGCCTTGGGCAAACCCATGGTGGAGCATGTCATTGTTCCTTCCATTGTTAAGGACAATGTAGAGGTGGACATGATGAAATCGATTGGATCACTCACCTAGACCATTTTACAATGTGCAAGTCCTCTAGTAGAGCCTGGTGTGGAGGAGACGTGTAGGCCCCGAGCTCCACCCCACCATTATGGCGCTTATGGTGCTATTTGCATGTACGATTATCAAGGTGCTCATGATGCAGTTACACAACCTACGTCAGTTGTAGAGGCGATAGCTTTCACAAATGATATTCTGAAAGATACATTCGACATTGACACTCAGGGAAAATTTAGCAAGTTATTTTATTGTTGTTTATTCAAATATATTTTAAAATTTAAGAATAACTAAATTAGTATAATTTTGATATGAGAAATTTTAGGGTCGCACTATTCATGAGGGATGCTCTATTCCTACAGACTCTTATACATTCTCGATGATGAGTCCATAGGTATGCAACTAGTATTAAAGATATTATTATTGCATTTGAACAGTTGAATGTTATATTTGAATGTTTGTCTCATAACATGCTTCGGATTTCAAACAGTTTCCTGGTGCACCTTCCTCCACACCTCATGATTCATATCCTCAAACAACGTACACTCAGGTAGCCTTTATTCATTAATAGGGTTGTAAATCTATGTTAGCTAGTTTTCATAATTTTGCGTATATACAAATCTAAAAAATTAATGAGAAACACAAACATTGCATTCAAGTATTCCTTGATTGTGTCATATTATGTTCTCCTATATCAACATGATACCTGAGATATTGTTTCATTTGCAGTTGTTGACAAGAGATAGCCCTGGTGATGTTGGTGGCACAATGGACCATGGAGTTGTTGCAGCAATAGCTAGTTTTGATCCATTGAGAGAGGTATGGAATAGATTAGTCGATTTGACATTATTATTTCTCTTTTATGGTCTATTATAGAAAATTTTCACGATAATTTTATGTAGTTTAATTTCTATCTTCATGGTTTCTATAGGTGGTTGTCACTCCAAATCATGGACATGGTGATGCTTTAATTTTGCATGATGACTATATGTATGCGGTAAGTGATTATATTTTGTTATATGCCATTCCATAATTCAATTTCTATGTTCTAACATCTTTACTTTTAATCGTATCAGTTAAAGGTCCAGAGTGAAGAGAGGAGGAGTAGCGGAGGAGTAGCGGGCGTGTTCGAAAGACAAGACAAGCAACAGTCACTCCATCTAGCCGAATTTTGAAGGCAGCATGAGATCTAATTCCTTCCCCTAGAGGGAAATGACTATGTATTAGTGTTTTTTGTTGTGTGCCTATGTGGCATTTTGGAACATATGTTTTATACTATTGATATATATACATGGTATTTTGTCTATATATTTATATACTTTTATCAATATATATCATTATATAGCCTTTCGGATTTTTGATTAAAGAAACTCTTATTTTGCTACTGCCATTCTTGAATGATGTTATCATGTGTATCGTGTAAGTTGTATGCTTGAATGTTGTAGGCATGGATTTTTTTTACATCTAATACTTAATTAATTATCGTGGAATGCTCAATAAGCCCCATCTAAAGCGTATTGTATAAGTAAGCTTCATTCATGGTGGTTTTTATCCTTTGGAATGCTTCAATTACTTGTGCCTCATCGATGTAGAGGCAAGGAGGCTCAAACCCAATCAGTCTGACAACTTGCCTTCAAGGGGCTCCTAACAAGATTAATACAACCTATTTTGACCAATCTACACAACCTAAAAGCCCCATCAAACCAAACTCTTCATTCAACACCTTACCCAACAATCCACCCTTGTAGCACTCTGATGCAGAGCCAAGGTGGAGAAGACTCACAACAATGGAAAAGTCAATTCTCAATCAAGAACTCTTCTTCATAATGATTCATCCTAATAGGCATCAACCCACCCTCAAGGATCTCAACTCCTCAACCTTGCAAATGAACAACAAGACTCCACCGAGTCCCTACAAAGACCATCACCATTCATACAATGACAATTGAATCAATTAACAACATTCCCTAAGTCAGATTCATCAAGGTTTCCAAAACTCGCATTTGTAACTGGTTATTCTTGTAGCACTCAAAACTCAATTTTAGCCATATTTCTCCCAACCTTTCCAAAACACTAGACAATTAAAGATGGATTAAGATACCCTTTTCAAGGCTACACAACATACCAAAGAATCAGTGGTCTCTCTTTTGAACTGACATAGACTTTCAACACACCTACTTCAATTTTGGCTTCACAATTAACCCTTTTTTTCCAAAGGGACCACCCTTCCAACTTTAGGTATCTATCCAAATGCCTTGGACAGTCTTAGGTCATGGTGCCAAACCTCAAATTTTGTCATTAGTTTGTGTCTACAGAGCCTCCAACTCACAAAACCCAAGAAACCCTCCAAAACCTTCACAAAATCAAGGGTTTTAAAGAAAAATACAACTCTAGACCTCTCTCAACACCTCCAAAGCCCCAAAAACCTCAAAATACTTATGCACGGACTCATCAGACTCTCACATAACCCTTACAGGCATTAATTCTTAAAAACCTCTCTTTGGTTCCTCACTTCCATGTTGGAAAACCTTTATTCAATCTTAGAACAGTCACAAAAACACCACATAATTATGACTCCTTATTCCAAAATGAGTTGACACACTTATTATTACATTTTTTCAATCAATCCACTAAGATATAGTACCAAACAATAGGTGGATTGATTGTTACATCACAAATTTCCCCTCAAAGCCTTGATTTAGCAACACTGGGACAATCATTGTTTGTGTTGGTTCTCTCTACAAACAAAGAGTTAAGACACCAAATAAAAAATAAATGAATTAGAAAACATATAAACACATCCTCTAAAATTCTTAGACCATGATGAACCTGTATGTGTCCGTACAACACTCAAAAAGATCAAGAAAACAATATTTTTCTAGAAAATTGCTCAAAACTGTGGTGTTTATTGTGTAAAATTATTACAAAACTTCTTCCACTCTCTCATTTGAGCCTTGGTAAGGATTTTTAAATAATTTTCCAACAACCATATTCTCCTCAATGCCCATAACCAACCATGGGATTAGTTGGTCCCTTAATTACATTTGTTTGTGTTAAAGTTGCTTTATCAGCATTTTACAACTTATATGATTTCTAATTGACTTCTAAGACACAAAACACCCTTTATTTGCATTATGTTTGATCTCTCAAAGCTTATTAAACAAAATAAACCTAAAGACACTAACATTTCCCTATTGATGTATTCAAATAAATAAAAAATAATGATGTGGTGTAGGTGCTCCTACACCAAACTCAAAACCTGGTCCAAGCCTAATTTTTCCCAACCTTTCCAAAACACTTGACCATTTAAAGGTGGATTAAGATACCCTTTTCAGGGTTACACAACATATGCCAAAACCAATAGTAACTCTTTTGGACCAATATGAACTTTCAATACACCTCCCTCACTCTAGGCTTCACAATTAGGCCTAATTTCCAAAGGAACCCCCTCACAAACTCACCTCCAAACCAAGTAAACTTGAAAAAGTCTTAGGGATGCTCACCAAACTTAGGATTCTCCCATTTTAAGAGCCCCAAGAACTTGTTTTATTCCTCTACTCACAAACCATCCTAAACCTTCACAAAAAGAAGGGTTTTAAAGAAATCATAACTCCAGACCTCCCCCAATCCTTCCAAAGGTGCAAAAACCCCACAATACCTTTGCCCTAACTTAAAGGAGACTCACAATCCCATTCCTTTCAATATTTCTCAAATTTAGTACTTGAGTTCCTTACTTTCATGGTGGAAACACCCCTGAACAACATTAGAACTTCACACCCCATTGAGTTTATTCATTCTCTCAGCCTCCAAAGTATTCATACACCAAACTAATCATGGTATAGGCCAATCCACTGAGCAAAAGGGCCAGAATAGTAGGTGGATTGGCTAATGTGTCATGGTGTTGCCCTCAAAACCCCTAACACAGAAAACAGAGCAGTAACCAAGTTTGTTGATCCCACACACACCAACGGTGGATTTAAACCTTCTATACAAATTCAAGAGAGTAAAAACATATGCAATCAAGTATCCAAAGCCTCAAGTCATGATAGACTTGTATGGGCCTGTGCAAGGCAAAGAAAATTCAAGAAAACAAAGAAAACCAGTGATCAGCATTTTCAAGTATATTTTGTTATTAGAAATTGAACAAAATCAACCCTCAACTCGGGGTATTACAGCAATATATCTTGATACCACCTTCCAACTACCCCTTGAGTCGATCAACCACCATAACCACCCTTTGTTAGACTTCTAAGATGGCAATTCGCTAATATTTCTCTTAATTACCATTCATTCACAACTTGATTTTGCAAATACCACCTAATTGACCTATTAAGCCTTTTAAATACAATTGCAAGGTATTTACATAGCATATAGAAATATAGAGAGCAAATACAATAAATATTTTAACTAATGAATTGTAAAAAATGGACTTTTGTAGTTTATATTCATGTCATTGATTACATTGCATTGCACATCTTTCAAAGTCAAAGCATTACTTCACTTTGCATAAGTAATAAGTAGATGCTGATAGATGCCGAAAATTTAATTACAATATAGTTTGAACAAAGTCAACCTAAGCAGTTATGCAATTTCTTCACATTGCATAACTAATAACTAGGAGTAGCTGCCAATTGCATTTTCTTATCATGGCATTCTATGAGACCAAATTTCTTTGAGATATTTTTCCAAAAAGTTCCCTGCCTTGTCTATGTTACCACATTTTTCATACATGTCTACCAAAGCATCTTCTCAAACAATTCACTGCCTTGTTGCTATGGCTAAAAGCCTAAAACAAGTGATTTTGAACAAGCTATGGATGATTCAAAAAATATACAAAAAGCATAATAGTAAGCAATAGCATAGAGAAGGCAGTGAATTGTTTGAAAAAATGCATCAAAAAAATTGCTTTGAAATGATAAATTTAGTTGTGTTTTCACTCTTCTTTAACATTGTATATCTACTCCTTTTTATAACAAGACATAAAAAAATGTAAAAAATTGTATAACAAGAGATAAAAACTATCTTCTTTGAAATCGAAAGGCATTTCCATAGCATAGAGATATAGAGAGAAAATAAAATAAAGAGTTTAACTAATGAAATGTAGAAAATAGATTTTTGTAGTTTTTATTCATGCATTGCACATCTTTCAAACTCAAAGCATCACTTCACATTGCATAACGAATAACTAGATGTTGATAGATGACAAAATTTCAATTACAATATAGCTTTTGACAAAGTCAACCTAAGCAGTTATGCAATTACTTCACATTGCATAACTAATAACTAGGAGCAGCTGCCAATTGCTTTAGCTTGTCATGGCATTCCATGAGACCACATTTCTTTGAGGCATTTTTTCAAATAGTTCATTCCCTTGTCTATGCTACGACATTTTTCATATATGTCTACCAAAGCATTTTATCAAATAGTTCATTGCCTTCTTGCTATGGCTAAAAGCCTAAAATAGATGCTTTCGAACAAGCTATGGATGCTTGGAAAAAATCTAAGAAAGCATAATAGTAAGCAATAGCATAGACAAGCCATTGAACTTTTTCAAAAAATGCCTCAAAGAAAAGTGGTCTCATGGTGATGGAATGCCATGACAAGCCATAGACAAGGTAGTGAATTGTTTGATAATATGCCTCAACTACTTGCATTTGAAAAAAATTTCCTAGAGTGAAAATTCACCACCATAGGAAAAAGCCTCTAAGATAGCAAAAACCGAGCAAGGTTATTGTAGAGAGGCCCAACATGATCGCATAAGATCAAACGAGAAGTTTCTAAGCATCACGATGTCCGAGTAATAGCATGTTGAAGTTCGCAGCCATTTTGCACTTTGGACCCTTAAGGGATCGATCCGGTTGAACGTAGCTCAGAGCAATTCCAAGTGTTTAGGTGCAAAAGAGGACCATTCCTAGCATAAACGTACCCACCCGGATGCATTGGAATAGTCTATTTCATCACACGACCTACAAAACAAAAGTTGCACCACTTTGCAACTTTCAACTACTTGCATTTGACAACTTTTTCCCTGAGTGAAAATTTACCAGCACAGAAAAATGCCTTTGGGATAATGAAAACCGAGAGAGGTTATTATAGATGGGCCCAACATGATCTTGTAGGATTAGACGAGAATTTTATAAGCATCATAGTGTCCGAGTAATAGCATGCTGAATTTTACAGCCATTTTGCACTTTGGACCCTTAAGGGATCGATCTGGTTGAACATAGCTCGAAGCGATTTTGCGTGTTTAGGCATGAAAGAGGACCATTCCTAGGGTAAACATACCCACTCGAATATGTTGGAATAGTTTTTTTGGTCACACAAGCTGTAGAACAAAAGTTGCACCACTTTGCAACTTTCAACTACTTGCATTTGACAACTTTTTCCTCGAGTGAAAATTCGCCACCATAGGAAAAAGCCTCCAAGATAGCAAAAACCGAGAAATTTTATTGTAGAGAGGCCCAATGTGAACTTGTAGGTTTAGACGAGAATTTTCTAAGCCTCACGGTGTCCGAGTAATAGCATGCTGAATTTTGCAGCCATTTTGCACTTTGGCCCCTTAAGGAATCGATCTGGTTGAACGTAACTCGAAGCGATTCCGCATGTTTAGCTATGAAAGAGGACCATTCCTAGCATAAACGTACCCACCCAGATGCATTGGAATAGTTTTTTTGGTCACATGAGTTGCAAAACGAAAGTTGCACCACTTTGCAACTTTCAACTACTTGCATTTGACAACTTTTTCCTCGAGTGAAAATTTGCCACCATAGGAAAAAGCCTCCGAGATAGCAAGAACTGAGAAAGGTTATTGTAGAGGGGCCCAATGTGAACTCATAGGTTCAGATGAGAAGATTCTAAGCATCACAGTGTTCAAGTAATAGCATGTTGAATTTCCTAGCCATTTTGCACTTTGGCCCCTTAAGGGATCGATCAGATTGAACGTAGCTCGGAGCGATTCCACGTGCTTAGGTGTGAAAGAGGACCATTCCTAGTGTAAACGTACCCACTTGGATGCATTGGAATAATTTGTTTGGTCACACGAGTTGTAGAACAAAAGTTGCATCACTTAGCAACTTTCAACTACTTGCATTTGACAACTTTTTCCTCAAGTGAAAATTCACCACCATAGGAAAAAGCCTTTGAGATAGCGAAAACCGAGAAAGGTTATTGTAGAGGGGCCCAATGTGAACTCATAGGTTTAGATAGATATTTTTTAATCACCATGATTTACAAGTAATACCCTGTCAAATATTGTTGCCCTTTTGCACTTTGCACCCTTAAGGGATCGAGTCGATTGAACCATAGTAGTAGTTTTGTTGAATGTCATACCCTAAGGTATGTTAGAGATGACCTAGGTTGCATGGATTTCTTTGAGGCATACGCTGCCCCTACCTTGTCACTTCATCAAAGGACAATAGATTTAAAGGAAGATTATTCATTAAGATAAGCATCATGAATGTATTAACACAAGGGAACTGTGAAGGGTCACTGTACATGGCAATGTGCAAATGAAAAGGATAGATTAGAAATGAGTAGTGATTAATTGTTAAGTACAGTGAGTGTATGATTATAAAGTGCTTGACAATCAAATTCACTCACCATAGTCAATGTCCTATGACTTTCAAGTCTATGTTAGTCAGTGTCTAAAGACTCCAAGAGTTATGGTTGTGTATGCAACAATAGGTCCTTATAAATGTGGAGTCTTCAAAAAATATAGTAAGTCAATGACAAATATTACAATAGTGATGGAAGAACATCTTGAAAATCCCCCCATTTGTCAATACTTGTAGCAATACATATAGGGAAATAATCCTCCCATTTCCAACACAAATCATGAAATATATTGTACTTGAGAAAAAGACAAAAGGAGTTGCTGCCCAGTTTCTTTTTTCCATTCCACCTCAGCTGGCCCAACTATTTGCATTCCAAAATGGTTCAAAACATGTACATCACGTGCTCCCTATGAAACACATGGGTAGTAGCCTCTTTGTGGTTGTGTAGTATCATAGGAATTCGGTCCACAAAAAACCTGCAAAAGCCTCTTAATCTTAGACATAGACTCACATAAAAATCATTAAAAGAGCAATAACTAAATCATGTCAGTCATATAGCTGATGAGACCTACTATCACCTTCATGCATGCTAGATAAGGAGGTCGATTGAAGGTCCTACAATGGTGATGTGCCCCTTCGCTACTTTATCATCTCTCGATGACCCTAAGTATAAATTTCAAATATATCACTGAGAGGCTTAACATAAAACATGTAGCATATAACAATCCAATAAATCTAGGAGATGGAAAAGAAAGAGAAGATTCACAACTAGAAAATGCACTAGCAACCGATGTTTCTCATACCACTAAACACTTGCACCAGCAACTAATGTTGTTCTTTTCTTATATACTTTGACAAACTTCAGTATTACCTACAGTCACATTCATAAAAGGATCAATGACAGTCGTAAATGCATATGACATCAAACAGTAAGCATGAAAAAGCCTTATTGTAAGGTGTTGGTCCAAAAGAGTGATCAATAACATGGCTTTACAAATTCAATGTGCATACTTACAAATCAATCCAGGGAACCATCTAGGTCTGCTCTAGTCTTTATTGTGTCGAGTATTGCCTCATGGTCAGACTCATGCACTTTCCACAAGTTCTTGTTTGCAAGTTTACCCTTATATTTGATCAAATGAACATTGGTGGCAACGATAAGGTTCGAATACTGAAGAATTTTCCGATGCATGTCAAAGTCCTCAAACAACCAAACTGCAACATTCTTAACTGGATACCTTCAAAGCCACGTTCCCGTAACAACCACCGAACCTATAGGATATTCTATATTTTCTCCGTCTATAATTAGGGACTCCAATTTCTTTTTGGCCTCGATACAACGGCACAGGTAATAATCTATACCCTTTTCATTGTCTTCATTTGCAATTACCGCATAAACGTGCCCTACATTGATATGTTTATCTTGTTAGATTTATTTACTGAGCAACATAATAAAACTTGTAAGTAAGATATATTACCTCGTTCTAGTAGGTCTGATACATGATCAAAGTCAATGGATGATTGCATCTCTATGATTTGTAGAGCTGTCAGGAGTTGATAAGTGTCAAGTGGGGTTAGACTTCTTATAGACCATTCATCAACCCACTCTGTTGACTTGCAATCATTCCATGATTGAAGTGTACATGCATAACAAAAGCATGCCATCTTCCTTGTATGGATAGTCCATGTACCTACATTCGAGCTTCTAAAAGACTGTAGCTCACTCGATCCTGTTAGTGTACAACAATCCTCATATTTTGCAATGTTAGTATCATCTACTAAATGAAAAAATCTACGAACTAAATAATTTCCTTCACTACCTAGACCCATTGAACCATTGCACCACTGGACAATTGATCTTGCATCTGTCAACTTTACACTATTTGTGTACTTTAACTCTTCTCGTGCTAGGGCTCTTTTGATACATGCACCTGCTCCATCATTCTCCCCCTTTCCATGCCCAACCTCTGAGAAGTTCCACATATGTTGAACACCACTAATCCTATGCATCATGGTCAACTAGTAAAACATTCTGGCATTCTTGAATTGTGATGTGCAATTATCTAACCATATGATATGTTGACTAAATGGTATGCCCCTGCTAGCCAGATCGGCATAGAACATATGAAAGCAATCTTGAACAAACTCTGCAGAATGTGTGTGATCATCACTGATGTAAAAGTGATACTCCCTCAATACTTTCCTATTTTCCTTTGTACTATCATTTGCATGAATGAATGCTATATGTACAAATATAGAAAATTGCACAGAGTTGTAGTACTCTAATTGCACCTCGTTCTGTGGTTGTAGTGTGTAATTCTTAGCGAAGTCGACAACTGAAACAATATAATGAAGTGGAAATGTGTCCTTGCATAACTTGAACTATGAGTCCAACCATTGTGCTCTGTGTGTATGCACTGCATAATCATAAACCACCCGATCACGAAAAATGCTCATAAACTGATACACTGAAATCTTATCACTAACCAATTCACACTTCTTTGCTTCTTTCCCTTCTTTTAGACTATATGCCACTGTCGTATATTTGCCAAATTTCACAATTTTGTCTCCAATTATGTGTGTACTAGCCATGTGCTGGCAAATTGGAAAATGTTGCATGCCACCACAATGATCACATGTGCCATCCAAACATGATTTTTTGTAAACAAATTGACCATCCTCTCTTTCACATAAAATGGAAGACAAAAATTTCCTTGACGATTTAGGTGGAGGCATTATGTTACAATCCTGCAAAACATTGTCAATATGCATATCTACACATATACGTCGATAAACATCATAATGGTTAGAAAACTCAATATGAACCCACAACAACAAGTAGTGCATGTGTGATTTATTTTGACATAAAAAGGCTTTAGCATTTCAAAATACCTTTGACATATTTTACTTTCAAGAAACTTTTGTACAAAATCAGCAAAAAAATAGGTTTGAGTGGTATCCAAATAATGCATTGGATGAGGCTCACGGTTTATACTACCAATTCTCCTTCTTACAACATCTTTTTGATTAGGAGAGGTCCTTGTGTTATCCTTTCAATAATTCATAATTGAAGATCTCAAGCCTTGAGTGATTTTTGTGTCTTTCTGTGGCACTCTACCCGAAAATTCCCATAACTAATTGCTATTTGGATCCTCCACTCTTTCATGCCTTCCTTTGGCTCTCATTAGAGATGATCTACTTATTTTCAAAGACTTACTTGCCTTTGTAAGGTTCACCTTGTTCCTTGTTTGACTACTTAACAGTGTTGTTGTCATCACACATCGTGTGGCACAACTATCCTTCGTGCGTGAGGTGGAACCCATGCTCTCGTATGCACTCATCAAGTTCCTTACAATGGAATTTTCACTTGAGTCATTCAAAACTCTTAGCCCAAGAGCCTTCATGGTGGGCCTAAATTTGAGTTGCCTCATCATTTCAACAAATAGTTGGCATCTTCCACCCTCACTTAGCTTCACAAAAAACAAACTCCATATCCTTTCTGCATATCTTTGACATGTACGTTTTGGAATCTTATTAAGCATCCATTTCAAAACATTGGAATCGATCTCAATCAAAAATGTAGGTTTTCTATGCAAAACTCTAGGAGTTCTCAAAAGTAAATTTGTGTCAATATTGGGAAGGTCAACAACATCGGGGATAGATCGTGTACCTTCAATTGGAGGTGCAATTGATGATATGCCTTGAGATTGACATGTAAACAATGTTGTACCTCCAACTTGAGATGTCGTTTGTGGAGTTCCTTCAAATAGAGATGTGTTTGTTGATGTACTTTCAAAACGCAATGTTTTTAATGGTGTGTCTTCAATTGGAGATGTGATTTCTAATGTACCTAGAAAACCACATGTTCTTGTCAATGTGTCTTCAACTGGAGATGTGCATTGATCTTCACCTATGGTTGATGATGTGCCCCCAACTTTTGTATTCATTCTTGTCCTTCCACGAAATTTCATTATTCATGCCCTTTGTTTTGCCAATTTGACATATCTCTTAGATTGCACATAAGTTTGTGGTTGTATGAGCTACAATTCCTTTGATTCACAAGCTACATTTTTTGGCTATCTTCTCCTTGCATTTTTAACTGTACGCTCTTCTGGTGTTAGAGGCTTCAGTCGTTTCCTCGATATGACCTTGAATGCTACATGTCCACAAACACACATAGAACAAAAGTAAGTAATGCATTTTACAAAAAAATTGATGCAGAGAGGGGTGGAAACCATTCAATATAGCAAATCAATGAGAATCACGAACCTAGGGTATAAATTGTTGCCACCTAAATGAAAACTAGAGACTCTTGTGTTTATTTTTCTCAAAACCAAATTTTTGGTTGTCAACAAAGTAATGAAGAATATGGATTCAAAGAAAGGTCTTTGATGCTACATCTTATCATTATTCACTATTTCTATGGCAATGAGGTTTTCCAAATTAGATGAAAATAAAAAAATTCCAAATTAGTTGGAAATATAATGAAATACAATGAATTCCACTAGCCATGCTGGAAATGGACTATTATAAGCAATGCAAATATAATTCATAAGTAAATTTATCTTAAATAAATGTCATGTTTTTTATTTTTTTGTTCTTCAAACTCATAAAAATTAAACTTTTTTATGCAAATCTAAAAATTGAACTTTTTAATGCAAATCCCATCTAATTCAATGTTGAATTCTAAGTCCAATTGTTATGATTAATAAAATCATTAAAGAAATTTAGTTTATATTGTCAAAAACAAACAAATATACTAAAGACAAACATTTCAATTTACCAAAATGAATATATTACCTCAGATAATGTAAAATGATGTAGAAACTTCAAAAAATCTTCTTCATTGTCTACCATGCAGACTGGTGGTAAAAAGGTGATGGATCAAGCATAGATTGGTACAATATGAAGTCAACTGCAAAAAAAAAAGGTGTTTCTGATTTGGATAAAGCACTGAACCAGACAAACATAGGAGAATGTGGGCCTGAATCACGGGGTCAACCCTTATTTTTACCGTTTCAAGATAAAACCCATTTGGCGAGTGCCAAATATGTTCCTCTGAAAAGGAGAGACTTCAAAGAGAGGGAGTCAAAGTGGGAGAGAGGGGGTGGGAAGGAGAGACCTAAGAAAGTAGGGTGGGAGGTAAGTGAGGCCTGACAGAGAGGGATTGTGACATAAGTGAGGCTTAATCCCTCAACCCTTAAACCCTAATCCATAGAGACAGATCTAGAGAGAGTGAGAGAGAGGGAGGGAGAGGGAGTGGGAGGGAGACACCCGAGAGAGAAGGAGAGGGAGACAAAGTGGGAGAGAGGGGGTGGGAAAGAGATACCTAAGAGAGTAGGAGAGAGAGGGAGTGAGAGATAGAGGGATGGGAGAGATACAAGGAGTGAGAGAGAGAGAGAGACTTGAGAGATAGAGAGGGGGTGGGAGGGAGAGGGAGTACTCAAGATAGAGGGATTCGAGAGAGATGGAGGGGGTGGGGGGAGATACATGAGATAGAGGGAGAGAGAGAGTGGGAAGGAGTTATATGAGAGAGGGAGAGAGAGGGAGAAAAACAGAGTGGGAGAGAGTGAGAGAGAGGGAGTGGGAGAGGGATGGGAGAGAGATAGCATGTTTAAGGGTTTAAGGGCTAAGGGTTTAGGGTTGAGGGTTTAAGGGTCAAGGGATTAAGGGTTGAGGATTGAGGGATTAGGGTATAGAGTTTACTTGGGTTTAAGGGTTTAAGGGTTGAGGGCTAAGGGTAGATGGAAGAGGGTATTGGGTTTAGGGTAGAGGGTATCAGGGTGAGGGTTGAGTGTTTAAGGGTTTAAAGGTTGAGGGATTAGGGTAGAGAGGGAGGGAAGGATGGAGGGAGAGATGGAGGGAGAAGTGAGATAGAGAGGAGGGAATAGGAGAAAGGGATAGAGATATATGAGGGTTGAGGATCTAATGTATAGGATAGAGGGTTGAGAATTTATGGTATAGGATTGACGGTTTAGGGTATTGGGTTGAGGGTAGAGGGTAGAGGGTAGAGGGTAGAAGGTTTAAGGGTTTAGGGTTGAGGGTAGAGGGTTTAAGGTATAGGTTTAAGGGTATATGGTTGAAGTATTAGCATTGAGAGTCTAATGTATAAGGTAGAGGGTATAAGGGTTCAGGGTTTAGGGTTTAAGGGTTGAGGATTAAAGGATTAAGGGTTCAGGGTTGAGGATTAAGGGTTAAGGGTTTAATGGTTTAGGGTTTAAGGGTTGAGGGTCAATATTTCAAGGATGAGGGTAGATGGTTGAGGGTTCAAGGTCCAACATATAGGGTACAAGGTATAGGGGTTGAGGTTTTAGGGTTAAGGATTTAGGATTGAAGGTAGAGGATTGAGGGATGAGGATTGAAGGGTTAAGGGTTAAGGATTAGGGTAGAGAGTTTAATTGGGTTTAAGGGTTTAAGGGTTGAGGGTATTGGGTTGAGGGTAGAGGGTAGAGGGTTTAGAGGTTTAGGATTTAAGGGTTGAGGGTTGAAGGTTTAGGGTATAGGGTTGAGTGTTCAAGGTTTTAAGGTTTGAGGGATTAGGGAAGAGAATGTGGGATGGAGGGAGAGTCTTGAGAGAGAGGGATGAAGTAGGAGAGAGATAGAGGTTAGATGGTTAAGGGTAGAGGGTAGAGGGTTTAAGGGTTTAGGGTTTTAGGGTTAAGGTTTTAGGGTTTAGGAGAGAGGGGAGAGAGATAGAGGGTTAAGGGTTAAGGGTAGATGGTTAAGGGTTGAGGGTAGAGGGTTGAGTGAGTGAGAGACCTAAGATTCCCTATCTAGTTCTCTCTACATCTCCTACCCTCTCTACCTATATTTATCTCCCCTATCCCTTTTTTTACCTACCTCTTCCTTCATCACTCTGTATCTCACCTATGTTCCCCTACCTACCTAGGGTTGAGGTATTAAGGGTCAAGGGTTGATAATTGAGGGTTGAGTGTTTAATTTATAGGGTAGAGGGTAGAGGGTTAAGGGTTTAAGGGTTGAGGGTTGAGGGTAGAGGGTAGAGGGTAGAGGGTAGAGGGTAGAGGGTAGAGGGTTTAAGGTTCAAGGGATTAA
The DNA here is from genome assembly GCA_007115665.2 of Sequoiadendron giganteum. Taxonomy (NCBI): domain Eukaryota; kingdom Viridiplantae; phylum Streptophyta; class Pinopsida; order Cupressales; family Cupressaceae; genus Sequoiadendron; species Sequoiadendron giganteum. Next base: position 582,439,247 of record CM021107.1, read on the forward strand.
GGGTTGAGGGTTGAGGGATTAGGGTATAGAGTTTACTTGAGTTTTTAAATGAATTTTTTGAACTAGAGAGAGAGATAGAGGGAGGGAGGGTTAAGGGCATAGGGTAGAGGGTTTAGGGTTTAAAGGTTAAGGGTGTTAGAACTGAAATTTTCCACAAGAATTCCTAGGATTTTCCTATTATTTTCCATGAAAATCCATCAAAACCTTAAGATATTTTATTTATTCATGCCTTACATTTTCACTATCTTTCCCATAAAAGTCATTTACTGTCTTCTACACTTTGCCCCCATTTATTTTCTTATATTTCATTACCTTCTCATAAAAAAATTAGCTTTACCGCCATTCAAAAGGTCCAAAAAATAACTTGTAACCCTTACTGCCCCTTTCATTTTCACTCTATAAGTCTTTACCCCTTTACCACGGCCTCCCACTAAAGGGCTTGTGGTATAGCGATGGCAGTTTGAAATGGGCATGATGTGTTTACTACGCTACCATGTGTGGTAAACCATTAGCAACCAACGAAGGCAGTGGCAAGCAGTTAAAGAAGGCAGTCAAGGTCCCACCATGGTACCGCTGGTGGTCAAACCACAGACTATGATAGCACAATGGACAGTAAGTCTTCAATGATGCGACAGTCAAGACATCTTACCATGGTACCATAGAGGATTATCTTAAAGACCGCGGTGACCATGATAAATAGGAGGAAATGGCTAGCGGTCACACCGTAGTACCGTAACCGTGAAAATGAAGACCGCGGTGCCTGCGGTAAATTATTGGGAGAAGCAGCTAATGGTTACTGCGGTACCGCCGATAGCGAATGCAAAGACCGTAGTAGCATGGTAATCAACAATGGAGACTGTGACAGTCAACATGGGGCCAGGTACTGCCATACCACGGGTAGAAAAGTCAAAGCCCGCGGTAGAGCAGTAAACACAAGGGAAGCCTCGGGAAAAGAAATATTAAGGGCGGTATAAGTAATAAACTAAAAAATTAAAAGTCAAACTATAGTCTAAATATTTGATTTGCCGATAAAGGCAATATAATCAAATATTTTTGCCATAAAATACAAACGGTCATAACCAGAAAATGAAGGGGCATGACTCTTTGATTCTAATGTATAAATGATTTTAAAATCTATTGTAAAAAAAAAAAATTAGGATAGGATAGACTAATGTAAGTACTATAGTTTCAGAATGATGACATTTGAGGAGGCTATGTTGCATGTATGAATTTCAAGGAAGATAATGAAAAACTATTAATTTCGTGATTTCATCCTGGCATCAATTGTTTGTTGAATTCTTGTGATTATCTGATTGTCTGCAATCTAATGTTTCTTGATTGTTTAAATTGAAGTATCAAGTATATATTCGATTTATCAGTACACATTTGTTGTTTTTGTGTGATTTGGTTCATTGGATTCTTTAAAGAAGAATTAAAACTCCCTTCAATCAATTATAGTAATCTGGGAATGTCATTTGGATCAATAAGAAGAATTAGATAGGAGGGAGAGTCTTGAGAGAGAGAGGGAGTGAGTAGGAGAGAGATAGAGGGTAGAGAGTTTAAGGGTTTAAGGGTTAAGGGTAGAGGGCTAAGGGTAGAGTAGAGAGATATAGGATTGAGTGAGAGAGAGACTTGAGATAGGGAGAACGGGTAGGAGGGAGAGATGTGAGATAGAGAGAGAGAAAGAGAGAGAGGGAGTGGGAGAGAGATGGAGGGTAGAGGGTTTATGGTAGAGGGTTGCGGGTTTTAAGGGTTAAGGGTAGAGGGGAGATAGCTAGAGAGGGTTAAGAGTAGAGGGGAGGGTAGAGGGTTCTCTATCTCTCTCTCAGTCACTCCCTCTATCTCTATCCCCTCTACCCTTAACCCTAAACCCTAAACCCTTAACCCTTAAATATTGAACCCTCTACCCTCTACCCTTAACCATCCCACCCTCTTTCTCTCTCCCAAGTCTCTCTCTCCTACCACCTCTCCCTCTCTTAGGTCTCTCTCTCTCACTCACTCACTCACTCTATTTTTCTCCCCTCTCCCCTTAACCCTTAATCCTTTATAGGTTAACCCTTAAAACCTAAACCATTAAACCCTTTTACCCTCTACCCTCTACCCTTAAGCATGCCTCCCTCTATCTCTCTCCCACTCCCTCCTCTCTCTCTCAAGTATCTCCCTCCTAACCCCTCTCCCTCTTTCAGGTAGAGGGTAGAGGGGAGAGACAAAGGAAGTGACTAAGAGAGAGATACTTGAGAGAGGGAGAGGGGGTAGAAGGGAGAGGGTTGAGAGAGAGAGAGATGGAGGAAGTGGGAGAGAGATAGAGGGAGGGAGGGTAGAAGGTTTAAGGGTTTAGGGTTTAGGGTTAAGGGTAGAGGGGAGAGAGAGAGAGAGATGGAGTGAGTGGGAGAGAGACCCGAGAGAGGGAGACGGGGTAGGAGGGAGAGTCTTGAGAGAGAGAGGGAAGGAGGGAGTGGGAGAGAGATAGAGGGTAGAGCGTATATGGTTTAAGGGTATAGGGCTAAGGGTAGATGGAAGAGACATAGGAGTGAGTGAGTGAGAGAGAGAGACTTGAGAGAGGGAGAGGGTGTAGAAGGGAGATGGTTGAGAGAGAGAGAGAGGGTAGAGGGTTTAAGGGTTAAGGGTAGAGGGGGGAGAGATAGAGGGAGTGACTAAGAAAGAGAGACTTGAGAGAGGGAGATGGGGTAGGAGGGAGAGACTTGAGAGAGAGAGGGTAGAGGGTTTAAGGTTTTAGGGTTTAAGGGTTGAGGGTATAGGGTTGAGGGACTAGGGAAGATAAGGTGGGATGTATGGAGGGAGAGATGGAGGGAGAAGTGAGATAGAGATAAGGAGAGAAGAGGAGGGAGGGACAAAGATAGATGGATTGAGTGAGTGAGAGAGAGACCCTCTTAATCCCTTAACCCTTCAACCCTAATCCCTCGACCCCTATACCCTCTTAATCCCTCAACCCTCAACCCTTAAACCCTAATCCCTCAACCCCCATACCCTCTTAATCCCTCAACCCTTCAACCCTAATCCCTCGACCCCTATACCCTCTTAATCCCTCAAACCTCAACCCTTAAACCCTAATCCATAGAGACAAAGAGAGAGAGAGAGTGAGGGTTTAGAGTTAAGGGTAAAGGAGAGAGAGAGAGAGAGAGGGAGGGAGTGGAAAAGCGATAGAGGGTAGAGGGTTAAGAGTTAATGGTAGAGGGTAGAGGGGAGAGATAGAAGGAGTGAATGAGTGAGAGAGAGACCTAAAAGAGGGAGAGGAAGTAGGAGGGAGAGACTTGAGAGAGAGAGAGAGAGAGAGGGAATTGGAGATAGATAGAGGGTAAAGGGTAGAGGGTTTAATGGTTAAGGGTTAATGATGGAGGGGAGATAGATAGAGAGGGGGTAGGAGGAAGAGTCTTGAGAGAGAGGGGGGGATAAGGGATAGTTTATATATCTCCCCTCCCTCTCTCTCTCTCAAGTATCTCCCTCCTACCCCCTCTCCCTCTCTCAATTCTCTCTCTCTCTCATTCACTCGCTCTATCTCTATCCCCTCTACCCTTAACCCTAAACCATTAACCCTTAAACATTGAACCCTCCACACTTAACCATCCCACCCTCTTTTTCTCTCCTAATTCTCTCTCTCCTACCGCCTCTCCCTCTCTTAGGTCTCTCACTCACTCACTCACTCCCTCTATCTGTCTCCCCTCTACCCTTAACCCTTAATCCTTTATCCTTAACCCTTAAAACCTAAACCATTAAACCCTTAACCATGCCTCCCTCTATCTCTCTCCCACTCCCTCCCTCTCACCCTAATCCATCAACCCTTATATCCTCTTAATCCCTTAACCCTCAAACCTTAACCCTTAAAACCTAATCCATAAAGACAGAGAGAGAGAGTGAGATAGAGGGAGGGAGAGGGGGTGGGAGGGAGAGGGGGTGGGAGAGAGGGAGAGGTAGAGATGGTGGGAGGGAGACACCCGAGAGAGAAGGAGAGGGAGACAAAGTGGGAGAGAGGGGTGGGAACGAGATATCTAAGAGAATAGGAAAGAGACCTGAGAGAGGGAGAGGGGGTAGGATGGAGAGACTTGAAAGAGAGACAAAGGGAGGGAGTGGGAGAGAGACAGAGGGAGGGAGGGTTAAGGGTAGAGGGTAGAGGGTTTAATGGTTTAGGGTTTAGGGGTTAAGGGTTTAGGGTTTAGGGTTTAGGGTAGAGGGGAGAGAGATAGAGGGAGTGAGTGAGTGTGTGAGAAAGAGAGATCTGGGAGAGGGAGAGGGGGAGAGGGGGTAGGAGGGAGAGTCTTGATAGAGAGAGGGAGGGAAGGAGGGAGTGGGAGAGAGATAGAGGGTAGAGGGTAGAGGGTTTAGGGTTTAGGGTAGACACACAGAGAGAGAAAGAGAGAAAGAGAGAGAGAGAGAGAGAGAGAGAGAGAGAGAGAGAGAGAGAGAGAGAGAGAGAGAGAGAGAGAGAGAGAGAGAGAGAGAGAGAGAGAGAGAGAGAGAGGGAAAGAAGGTAGAGATATTGAGAGAGAGGATGCAAGGAGGGAGAGAGAAATAGGTATAGAGGGACAAATAGGTAGAGAGAAGTAGATATGAAAGCAAAGATAGAGGGAGAGGTAGGGATGGAGAGAGAGGTGAGAAAAAATAAAGAGAGGCCTAGGTAGATAGAGTTTGGAGGAGATAAAGAGAAGTAGAGGGTAGAGGGTAGAGTTTTTAAGGGTTTATGGTTTAGAGTAAAGGGTAAAGAAGAGAGAGATATAGGGAGTTAGTGAGAGAGAGAGAGGGAGGGTAGAGGGTGGAGGGTTAAGGGTAGAGGGGAGAGAGATATGAGGAGTGAATGAGAGAGAGAGAGACCTAAAAGAGGGAGAGGAAGTAGGAGGGAGAGACTTGAGGGAGAGAGAGAGAGAGGGAGGGAGGGAATTAGAGAGAGATAGATGGTAGAGGGTTAAGGGTAGAAGGGAGAGAGATAAAAGGAGTGAGTGAGAGAGAGAGAGAGACCTAGCAATGGGAGAGGGGGTAGGAGGGAGAGAGGGAGGGAGGGAGGAGATAGATAAAGAGTAGAGGGTTAAGGGTAAATTATAGAGGTTTTTAGGGTTTTGGGTTTAGGGTTTAGGGTTAAGGGTAGAGGGGAGAGAGATTGAGGGAGTGAGTGAGTGAGTGAGAAACATAAGAGAGAGAGAGGGGTAGGGAGGGAGAGTCTTGAGAGAGAGGGGATAAGGAGAGTCTATAGAGAGAGGGGGGTAAGGGAGAGTATATATATCTCCTGCCCTCTCTCTCTCAAGTCTCTCCCTCCTACCCCCTCTCCCTCTCTCAATTCTCTCTCTCTCTCACTCCCTCTATCTCTATCCCCTCTATCCTTAACCCTAAACCCTTAACCCTTAAACATTGAACCCTCTACCCTCTACCCTTAACCATCCCACCCTTTTTCTTTCTCCCAAGTCTCTCTCTTCTACTACCTCTCCCTCTCTTAGGTCTCTCTCAATCACTTACTCCCTCTATCTTTCTCCCCTCTACCCTTAACCCTTAATCCTTTATCCTTAACCCTTAAACCCTCTACCCTCTCTCTCTCAACCATCTACCTCCTACACCCTCTTGCTCTCTCAAGTCTCTCTCTCTCTCTCTCTCACTCACTCACTTCCTATGTCTCTTCCATCTATTTATCCTCTCTATCTCCTACTCTCCTCCCTCTCTTCAAGACTCTCCCTCCTACCCCCTCTCCCTCTCTCAGGTCTCTCTCTCACTCACTCCATCTCTCTCTCCCCTCTACCCTTAACTCTAAACCATAAACCCTTAAACCTTCTACCCTCCCTCCCTCTATCTCTCTCCCACTCCCTCCATCTCTCTCTCTCAACCCTCTCCCTCTCTCAAGTATCTCTCTCTTAGTCAGTCACCTCTCTCTCTCTCAAATATCTCTCTCTATCACCTCTCTTTATCTCTCTCCTCCCTCTCTACTCTCTCTATCTCTCCCCCCTCTACTAAGTAAAGAGGGAAGGGGAAGAGAGAGAGGTGATAGAGAGAAGTAGAGGCATAATGAAAAAGGTAGATAGATTGAGAGAGGGAGAGAAAATGAGGTATATAGGGGTAGGCTAGACAAAGAGATGTATAGTGAATTTTGGTGGAAGAGAGAGAGGAGGGAGGGATAGGTAAAGATGGATACTTGAGATAGATAAAAGGAGAGAGATATAGGTAGAGAGAGAGGGCAAAGAGATATAGAAAGAGGGGGAGGGAGGGAGAGATAGAGAGAGTAGAGAGGGAGGAGAGAGATAGAGAGAGGTGATAGAGAGAGAATTAGAGAGGGAAGAAGGTGGATATATTGAGAGACAGGAGGCAAGGAGGGAGAGAGAAATAGGTATAGAGGGACAACTAGGTAGAGAGAAGTAGATATGAAAGGAGAGATATAGGGAGAGGTAGGGATGGAGAGAGAGGTGAGACAAAAATAGAGAGAGGTTTAGGTAGATAGAGGGAGGAGGAGATAAAGAGAAAAATAGAGGTAAGGAGAGAGGGAGGAAGAGGTAGGGATGGAGAGACAGAGGTGAGAGAGATAAGAGAGAGGAGGGGTGAGATAGAGAGAAAGAGAGTAGAGAGGGAAGGGGAAAGAGAGAAGTGAGATAGGTGATAGAGATGTGTGATGGAGCTTAAAATTAGAGAGATAAGGAGGAAGGTGGAGAGATTGAGATGGAAAGAGGGGAGAGAGAGATATGTATAGAGGGATAGGTTAGATAGAGAGAAGTAGAGAGCAAAGGTGGGTGAAAGGAAGAGAGAGGGGAGAGAAAGAGAGGTGAGATAAAGAGAAGTAGAAAGGGAAGGAGAGAGAGAGGGAGATAGAGAAAATTAGAGAGGGAGGGAGGGAAGGAGAGAGAAGTGAGATAGAGAGAACTAGAGAGGGAAGGAGAGAGAGAATGACAAGATAGAGAGTAGAGACGGGAGGAGAGAGCGAGGGAAGCAAAGAGAGAGAGAAAGAGAGGAGAGGGGGGAGGGAGGAATAGGTAGGTGTAGAGAGTAGAGAGAGAGATATAGAGATTAAAGGAGAGGGAAGAAGGGAGGGAGATAGATATTAGAGAGGGAAGGAGAGAGAGATGGACATGTAGAGACATAGTTTTTGAGCTCAAGGAAGATATTGTTAGATAAAGGGATGGAGATAGTGAGAGAGAGAGGTCTAGAGAATAAAAGATGAAAATGAGTGAGATAGATGAAATTCGACCTCCTGAGTACTAAAATTTGACATGTTGATTACTGAAATTTGACTAAGTCTGAAATTTTTAAGATCTTCCAAAAACTAGAATTTGCATTATAACTCTTAGAGATCTGAAACCACTCTCAAACATCTTGCCTATATATACATTAAATATAACTTAAAGTATAAGAAAGTAAATGTCCATATGTAAATGCCAACTTATACTTAAATGTTTATTTCATATATATAATTTCCCTGACAGAGAAAGCGAAAATCTAGTTCTGTGCAAAGCAGGTCATTTGGCACTCACCAAAAGGCTTGTTTTAGACGTGTTAATTAATAGGATTTGCTAAATTTTCTCATATTTTTGACCGTGCTCCCCATCTCATTTGCACGTCTTTCAATGCAAGTTTATAAAAAAAATCGTGATAGCATTAACCTCTATCTCAGTTATCTAAATATATAATTATTTTTTCATTTTGATTTAGTTAAGGTTTTGATCCATGGCTTCTATTGTAAATGCCTTCGTTTTTGGTCAAAAACCAACATGTGCTAGGTTTAGGATAGATTTTTACACGTTTATCAGAACGTGAAACAAATTATGATTTTTGAAACTAGACTCCATTCTACACATGATGAAAAAAAAATCAATTTTCGATTAATTTGCAAAAAAATTGGGGGGGAGCACGCTCAAATTTTAGTTTTTCAAGATGTCAAATTAATCAAAAAGGGGGGAGCCCTCAAACGCTATGCTATTTTTTTTAATAAAAATAGGACCTGTTTTGGGCCCCCCATTTTTTGAGACCCTTAATCTTCATTAATTTCAAAAAACAATAGTAGCTTAGAAACTAGACTCGGAGCACTTCAACTTTTGTTCTTGCCGCATCTTGAAAGTTTGAACGTAACTATCTTCATTTTCTCATGCAAATCAGATTTCTTTATTTTAGAAAAAAAGTGGCATCTTAAGAACCAAAATTGTGTCATAGATTGGTGCACTTACCCATAGAGGTTTTGAATCTATTAAATATTTTTATGTACCTTTACATCTATTTTTTGCCCAACTTTGAGAGTGTATTTATAATTACATAATTTATATGTTTCTTTTAATAAATTATTTGCAACAAGTATATTTATGTTTACATAATTCATTTTTATTTTTTAACAAATTATTTCCAACAAATGTATTTGTGATTACATAATTCATATGTTTCAAATAAAACTTTCATGTCTCCACCTAACTGGTTCTTTTTTTTTGTACTTAGATCTAGTTTTACAATAGTGATTGGTTTGTAGTTTTTATAACACTTTGTGTTTTCCAATTTGTTATTTTAGAAAACATATTTATGTAATTAAGACTTTTTGTTTTCATAAATGTATTGCAAATAAGATTTTCATCTTTCCACCTAATTGATTCTTTTTTTTGTACTTAGATCTAGTTTTACAATAGTGATTGGGTTATAGTTTTTATAACACCTTGTGTTTTCCAATATGTTATTTTAGAAAACATATTTATGTAATTAAGACATTTTGATTTTCATAAATGTACTGCAATATTTATTTCTTTTTCATGTAGTGGATGAAACAATAGTTGTAAGCGAATTTTATTTATTTATTTTTCATGTAGTGGATGAAACAATAGTTGTAAGTGAATTTTATTTTTTTTGCATGTCCATAGTGTTATCTTTTACTGATGTTTTCTTTTTTATATAGTAAAACTGAAAATGTTGAACTAAAGGATTCACATTTGCTAGCTTCTTAGTAATGCTCAAAAAAACGATGGCAGTTCATTCACTATAGAAAGACTACATTCTACTTTTAAATTCAATTGTCAAACTGTGAAGAATGTGATTCGTAAGATCAATAGATTTTTGGAGCTCATTGAACCTACACTCCCCTATTCCAAAGATGATGTAGTATGTGGGTTCCTCTCAAACTCCATTGACCTACTCACAAACTATACTATGTTTCACATTTTATGTGTGAAGTATGTGTAAAAATCAATGGTAAATACAACACAGCTTTATGAGTATTGTGAAGATATGATGTTGATCATAGTGTATACTTTATTGGTGACATCTTTTCACATTCCTTGTTTGAATCATCATCAAATATGAGGTGTGTAAAATAGTGTTTAACAACAACCTACAATACGAGAGTCCTGATTTTTTTGACTAAGCAATGCAATTGCATGGTCATGTAGTGGAGCCACACATTGAAGAAGATATATAAGAGATGTTTTGTGCCCTCTACAAACTGATAGACCATCTCGTACCAATGTCAATAAAATATAAAAATCTTATTCAATATCTTGTCTCAGGATGCCCTTATTGTTCGGATTAAGATATAAATGATGATAGTGAATCTAGTTAGGATCCACAGAGACTTATGTTAAAAGAAAAATGGAAGGTTTGAATTTTATTTTGTATTAATATTTTGAAACACTATTTTTGAATGAAAGATATTTTGTATTAATCTATATTACTATATTTTGTTACTATTATTTACTTGTAACTATTGCTTCATCCATTACTTGAAAAAATAAATAAATATTACAGTATATTTATGAAAGTAAAAAATCTTAATTATATAAATACTTTTTTTTTAAATTACAAACCGTAAAACACGTGTTATAAAAACTACAACCCCCTCACTGTTGTAAACCAGATCTAAATGCAAAAAAATCAAATCAAATGGGTGGAGATATGAAAGTCTTATTTCAAATATATGAATTATATAATCATAAATACACTTATATGAATTATGGAACAAGTGTATTTATGATTACATAATTCATACGTTTTAGATAAGATTTTCATGTCTCCACCCAACTGATTACTTTTTTCAGCACTTAGATCTGGTTTTACAACAATGAGTAGATTGTAGCTTTTATAACACCTTATATTTTTCAATCTATAACTTTAGAAAATAGTATTTATATAACTAAGATTTTTTATTTTTATAAATGTACTGCAATATTTATTTATTTTCTCAAGTAAATGGATGAAACAGTAATTGCAAGTAAATAACAATAATACAAAATATAGTAATAAATAGTAATAAAGAGTAATACATGATAAATTTCATCTGACAGTAGTATTTCAAAACATCAATATAAAATAAAATTTGAAGCATTTTTCATTTAACATTAGTCTTTGCAAATCTTAATTAGATTCACTATCTTCATTTGTGCTCCGATCCAAACAACAAGGGCACCCTAAGCCAAAATATTGAATAACGTTTTGATCTTTTATCAACATTGGCATGTGGTGGTCTATCAGTGTGCAGATGACACAAAATATCTTTCGTATATCTTCTTCAATGTGTGGTTCCACTACATAACCATTCAATTGCATTGCACTTGGTAAAAAAACTAGGACCCTCATCTTATAGGTTGTTGAATATTACTTTTACACACCTTATATCCAGAGATGATTCAAAGAACATGAAAATATGTCAGCATGATCAACACCATATACTTGCAATGTTTCATCAAGCTATGTTATATTTACCACCAAATTTTACACATACTTCACATATAGAATGTGAAGCATAGTATGGTTTATGAATAGGTCAATGGGGTTTGAGAGGAACCCACATGCTACATCAACATAAAGGAGTGCAGGTTCCATGGGCTTCGAAAATATATCGATCTTACAAATCGCATTCTCCATAATCTAATAATTAAATTTAAAAACAGAATGTAGTCTCTATGTAGTAAACAAACTGCAATTATTTTCTTGAGTGTCATTGTGAAGTCGACGAATATGAATCCTTAAGTTCAACATTTTCAATTGTACTATCAAAAGAAGGAAAAAGTGCTAGTAACAAATAACATTGCAAGCATGTAGCAAAAAATAAAATTTACTTGCAACTATTGCTTCATCCACAATTTGAGAAAAATAAATAAATATTACAGTACATTTATGAAAACAAAAGGTCTTAGTTACACAAAACTATTTTCTAAAACTATAGATTGGAAAACACAGGTTGTTATAAAAATTTCAACCCACTCATTATTGTAAAACCAATTTTTTTAGTGCAGGAAAAAAGAATCAATTGAGTAGAGACATGAAAGTTTTATTTGAAACATATTAATTATGTAATCACAAATACACTTGTTGCAAATAAATTGTTAAAAAAAACATATGGAATATGTAATCATAAATGCACTTGTTGCAAATAATTTGTTAAATAAACATATAGATTATGTAACATAAATGCACTTTCAAAGTTGAGCAAAAATAGTTGAAAAGATATATAAAAATATTCAATAAATTCAAAACCCTATCCTTGTTCTTGCAACAAATCCAATAGAATCCCGAAAATATTTGCTAATATGAGAATTTTATGGCATGTTAGTAATAATAAATATGAGAACATACTAAAAAATATGTAATGAAAAAAAAAACTCTAAAAACACTTGGAAGGAAGCAAACCACTGTGACCGAGATATATAATGTATGGATTGAAGATATGATAAGAGGAAAAAGAAATGTGTGAAGTATGTTTACAATTGGTGTTTCCAGATTTTAAGTGTTAAACATTTTCATACAAAAATCTTAAATATGTTTATTCTTGCTTGAAAAGTGTTACAAAAGAGTTCTTAATTGTTGTGGCTAGCAAATATATGAGTTACAATGTTATTTTTTACTTGTAGAAACTAAAAAATATGAAAAAGTTAAATTAAAATTCTAGCTTGGGGGTCTTATATCTAATCCCAACCATAGGAGAGCATATATGAAGTATTTTTTTACTAAATTAGAAGATTGAAAATTAGGCCAACCTCCTTTGCATGCCAAAGAAGCTTTCTTATTTGACTTAGTTTCTTCGGCTCATTGAAATGTGTTCTAATCTATGATGAGACTTCTAAATTTGTGAAAAAAGTTGAATTACCCCTATATGCTTCTTCATTTCCCTTAGAAAGCTCAAACTGCTCATGGATGTCCCAATTGCTACCAAACTGCCTTGACGGTTTCATGATCTACTCCAATATGTTGTGTAAATACTCTTAACTGATCATTATTTTTTCAAACTGCTCGGACATAATAATGAAACATGTTTCATATCTTTTTCTTCCATATGGCATAGAAGAATCCTTCTATTTATGATCATTCTTTATTTGTTAGCTATAAGTTGCTATCCTAACCTTCATAATAGATCTGTTAACTGTGATTAGATTTGTAGAATATTCAAAAATTTACATTTTTCATTCAAAGTCTTAGGGCTAACATATAAGTCATCTCTTCTCACTGTCAAGACATAACTACCACCAATAATGGCTTATATCTATCTTGTCTATTAGAAGGTTAGCAATTGTATCATTGACATGATTAACACTTTCAAAACTTATTGGTTATTAACTTTCAGATTCTACCATAGTTGGGTATTTTTTTAAACTGTCTTCAAATTTGAAGCATAACTACAACTCTTTATGGGATTCCATCAAACCACATGTTTTATGTATACTTCAACATTTTTGATTAATGTCTATGTTGATGTTGTTTATTATTGATGTCAAAGGTAAATGGAGTTGGTAACACAAAAAGTGTTTGATGTCTACATGCAGAGTGAGTTGCTTCATTATGTGTGGATTGGTTTCAAAGATATTATTCATTCATTTGGTGATCTATAACCAAAATGGTTGTTGATACTCATGTCAAAGTCTTTATTGTTCATTCATTACCTGTTCACATGGTGTTGATGCAAAAGGTATTGATAGTTGTTGCAAAAATTTGACAAAGTTGTTTCATGATCAAGTTAGAGGTATTGAACAAGTCATTGCACATTCATCATTCACATTTTATTGTTAATGGTTAATACATTTTGATATTGTGACTCAAAGGTATTTAGTGAATAAGTTTTTGGCATAAAGACATGTTTGGTGTTTGTTGATGAGATTTTCATGCTTCTATAAAGATCTAAACCAATGTCAAAAGCATAATATTTTGCATCAAATGTATATGGTCATAATCAAATGTTACAGATCAATTACATGTTTTCAAGCCCATTGAGTTTTTTTGAAGTTGTTTCGAGGTTCATTATGCAAAGTTTATAACATATATACTTTTTGTCATATTTGGTTGGTGACTTATTCAGAAATTGGTGACTTGTAACCAGTGGAAAGGCACTTTAGTTGTGTCTTGAGGGTTTTAAACTCAACAGAAATTGGCCCTACTCCTTGGTTTAACTAGTTTAGCAAGTCAATAACCTATGCAATACTGAAAATACTACTTACTCCAACAATCTACAAAGGCACTTGTAAATGCAACCTTTAATAAAATTCAATTTTATATAACATTTTGATGGATGTTCATGCCCCTTTTACTATCATATGTCTCTATCTTACGACTATTCATCCCTATTTCATTTTCCCTAAGGCTATCTGTCATATAACATACCTCATTATATGCTATATGACAATGTCCTTCTCAAAATCATTATTTTATGTTAATGTTGCAGTATTCCTCTATCTCCTTCCTTATTTATACTCTAACATTTCACTCTTGAATATTAGCATAACTATTCATTCCTACCATTGTATCATATCAGGGCTTTGCATTGCTTCTTATTTGGCTTGCAACACTGCCCATGACATGTTATCTTTGATAGTTGAATGATTATTCTTGATCATGGTGGTAATCCTTTTGGAATGGTTGTCCCATGCTTACATTTTATTTGCTCATTTTTTGTCCTTAAGAATCATGAATGTCATGCTAATTTTGAGAGCCAACCATTATGATTTTGTTGTCTCTTAACTACTTTTTGAAAACCTCACTTAAGATTTTCTTTCATATAACAAAGCTCTCTATATGCTATAGGATAATGTCCTTCTCAAAATCATTATTTTATGTCTGTGTTTCAATAGTCCTCTATCTTCATCCTTATTTATACTCCATCATTTCACTCTTGAATATTGGCATACCTATTCATTCATACCATTGTATCATATCAAGCCTTTGCATTGCTTCCTATTTGGTTTTCAACATTGCCCATAACATGTTATCTTTGATAGTTGAATGATTATCCTTGATCATGGTGGTAATCCTTTTGGAATGACTACCCCATGCTTACATTTAATTTGCTCATTTTTTGTCCTTAAGAATAGTGAATGTCATGTTGATTTTGAGAGCCAACCATTATGATTTCGTTGTCTCTTAACTATTTTTTGAAAACCTCACTTAACGCCTTCTCAAACTCTACCCTAGCTTCCTTTGTAGGGATTGACATCATTATTTGACTACTATTTTTGCTCTAAAAAAACTTCCATTTCAATAGTTATAAAACAACATTATCATAGGTTTGACTTTCCATTTTCATACTTTGATATTGCATAGTCATTTACTCTTTTCATCTCATTAACCATACACCTTTGATGATGAAGAGTGATTCTCATGACTATCCTCAAGGTTGTTACTCCATCAGGCATTTCTTTTTGTTATACTCACATATTGTCTTTGACTTTATTGTCTAATATTTTTTTGTGCTTTTGATTGCCATAATGAATTTCATTGATAAGACATGCCTAGGAAGCAAGGCATGTCCTCTTTTCATGGTTGTCATCATAAGGGATTGTCATAGATTATCAAAGGCTTCCTTTAATAACTTTTTCTTTTTGTTCCTTATGATGACTATTCATTACATACCATTGTCATAGGTTTGCTCTACCTACTACTTCACCATAGCTCTTGGTTGCTTCATAAATTTATCATTGTCCACGATCGATTCATGTCCATTCTCATATACTAGATTGTTGTTATAACCATCTCTCTATAACCTATTGAAGCAATCACTAGTTTATAGTTTGTGTATCTTCAGATGCTTGTCCAAAAGTCTCAATCTCAGTAATATAGGCTTCTCCTTATTCACTTTTAACCTTCATGATGACTACTTTATCTTTGAGTGTAATTAAACTTCCTTTTAAGGGGTACTTGATTGAGTTCATGTGATTGGATTTTTGGACTATCATTAATAAGTTTATTATATTCAATATTTTACTATTATACTTTGATAGATTTTTTCCAAGCATCCTTAGCTTGCTCAAAAACACATATTTTAGGCTTTTAGCCATAGCAGCAAGGCACTAAATTGTTTGACTAAATGTTTTCATAGACATGTATGAAAAATGTGGTAGAATAGACAAGGAAGTGAAATGTTTCATAAAATGCCTCAAAGAAATGTGGTCTGATGGTGACAAAATGCCATGACAATCCATATAGCAGCAAGGTAGCAATATGGATTTTCATGGCATTCTATCACCATGAGACCACCTTTCTTTCAGGAACTTTATCAAACAATTCACTATGCTACCAAATTTTTCATACATGTCTACCAAATCATTTTGTCAAATAGTTCATCGTCTTGCCGCTATGGCTAAAAGCCTAAAATAGGTTCTTTTGAACAAGCCATGCATGCTTGCAAAAAACCTATCAAAGCATAATAGTAAATATGGATTGTCATGGCTTCCAAAACCATAGCTAAATAGTAAATATGGATTGTTGAAAAAATCTATCAAAACATAATTCTAAATATGGATTGTCATTGTATTCCAACACCATGATCTTCAAATGCCATGACAAGCCATATACAAGCAATAGAAATAGTTCATTACCTAATCTATGGCTTGCCATGGTATTCTAATCATGATCTATCAAAACATAATTCTAAATATGGATTGTCATTGTATTCCAACACCATGATCTTCAAATGCCATGACAAGCCATATACAAGCAATAGAAATAGTTCATTACCCAATCTATGGCTTGCCATGGTATTCTAATCACCATGGTGTTGCAATGTCATGCCAATCCATATTTATTATTATGCTTTGATAGTAAACACCCAATGTTTTCCAACAAGCATATACATGTGCAATATGATTGCATGTTGGAAAACATAGTGTGAGGTGAGTATATGTCTACCAAAACACAATGGCAACCATACATAAAAAAAGTTAATTGCCTTATCTATGACTTGTCATGATATTTCAATCACCATGGTGTTGCAATGACATAACAATCCATATTTATTATTATGCATTGATAGTAAACACCCAATGTTTTCCAACAAGCGTATACATGCACAGTATGATTGCAAGTTGAAAAACACACTGTGAGGTGAGTATAAGTTTGCCAAAACACAATGGCAACCCATAGATAAGTAATTATAGATAGAAATAGTCCATTGCCTTGTCCATTACTTCTCATGGCATTCCAACCCAGATTGTGTTGGAATGCCATGACAATCCAAATTTACTATTATTCTTTGATAGTAAACACATAATGTTTTCCAAAAACCATATTAATGGATAGTGTGATTGCAAGTTGGAAAACACAGTGTGAGGTGAGTATATGTCTACCAAAACACAATGGCATGCCATAAAAAAACAATCATACATAGAAAGATTTCATTGCCTTATCTATGGCTTATCATGTCATTCTAATCACCATGGTGTTGGAATGTCATGACAATCTAGATTTATTATTATGCTTTGATAGTAAACACATAATATTTTCCAACAACCATATACATGCATTATATAATTGCAAGTTGGAAAACACAATGTGAGGTGAGTATATGTCTGCCAAAACACAATGGCAAGCCATAGATAAGCAATCATACTTACAAATAGTTCATTGCCTTGTCTATGGCTTGTCATGGCATTCCAATCACCATGAAACCACATTTCTTTGAGGCATTTTTCAATCGGTTCACTGCCTTGTTTATGTTGTTGCTTACTATTATGCTTACTAATATGCTTTCATAGACAATGCAATGAACTATTTGAAAAAATGCCTCAAACAAATGTGGTCTCTTGGAATGCCATGACAAACAAATGCAATTGGTAGTTGCAATTATCACTCTAATATGAATTAATTAATATATTTGAGAATAGTATTTGGTTGCATAGGTGGAGTTCCCTATAGTTGTGGGTATAATTTCAGAATATATTATTGATACATCTACTGAAGATGACAATACATATCTACGAGCCAAGTTGCATTGCTTGTTAAATAAGGTGTTTCCCATTTTCTAACAAAATTTGGTTAGGGGGTCTCCATCTACAAATATCACTCTAATTATCATCATATTATCTACAATTATCACTCTAACTATTTGAAATTATTTTGGAAAAAACAATGAGAGATGTGTTGAAAACAAGACACACTAAGAGGGGGGGGTGAATCAGTGTTGTGCAATAATTAACGTTTAGCAATCTTTAACTTCACAACATTTAATAACATTCATTAGTAATGCATAAACAAAGAAGTAAACACACCACAACACCGAGATTTTTACGTGGAAACCCTGTTAGGGAAAAAACCACGGTGGATGGCCAACCCACAAGTATAGTTTTGAGTATACTCAAAAATGAAGATTACAAAAAGGGGAATGCACTTGCATTCAGGCACACTACCTAGAGCTCACTACTCAAAGAAAAGGGTTTGGATTAAGACCATTTGAATATTTGAACTGAGATGATAGCATCTTAAAAAGCCTGATTATAGTTCTAGATTAAGTACAAAATTTGATCGACAGACTTACAGATTGATTCTGCAATATTGTTTTGCTCTATTAATACACACCACACATATCTATGTGCAAGTGAATTTGTGCTTATTCACACCTTTGTTCTTCTCCAACTCATAATTCAAACACATACACAACTTGTACACACACCAAAATGATACGAAAGATCAAGTATATATATCTGCAACATGAGATTTGATTGTACTTGGTCAGCTTCACCAAAATTATGACTGTCGGCACACACAAGGAGAAATATACAATGCGTATCATCAATGGTCGACCACAACTTGGCTAAGACCCATAAAAACATATACAAGCATGTAGATATTCAATTAATCAACTCACATACATTCGTGATTTAATATATTTATAGAGTTGGCCTTAATATAAGAAGAACTAAGAATAAATCAACCGAGTTTCCTAACTCTTGTGATAGTGGGTATGAGCCAGTGCGTATTGAGCACAAGATAGATAATACCTCCATAATCCTTGCTTGAGATGCACAACACAAAATGGTAACCTGAACTGTATGCACGGACTGATGAATGTTAGGTTACCAAATGCACTATTGTGTTTTGACTAAAATCAATCTGACTATCAATAGGCTTGAATAAAGATATGCATACCATACCAACGCATAGGGTTGGCATCAATGACAACACCAGATGATAGTTGCAGTGTCTCTTTCCAACAATCTCCCCCCCTTTGGCATTGATGGCAACACAGTGAAAAATGGCTAAGTGTTGGACCAAGTACCAAGATAGACTACACTGCTACCAAAAATAAAAAATACAATTCTCCCCCTTAGATGATTGAGCATTTTTCACTTCAATTCTTCTCCCCATTTGAAATCAATGGAAAAGGTCGGGATCAAATGCCAAAAAAAGATGGCCAAAAAAAAATTGTTGAGCAAAAATTGTACCTTACATGAGCTAAAAGATGTCAGCAAAATCTTTCTTCAGTTGCACCAGATTTACATCCCAAATGTTTTTCAGACTTTCCAAGATTATGATGTGACCACATATCAAATAGGATTGTGTCTCTGCGGTCTCCAGGTTGGTCAAATCAACAACACCTATAGAGTCTTCTCCTTCTTTTAGAGCACTTGACAGTATGTCAAGTTTGGGACATTATGCTTCGGAGTTCACAACTTCTGGCAATAATCTTGTCATTTTCATGCTGCAAACCTTTTATGCTATTGAGCAGAGACTTCACTTCGCGTTCTACTTTCCCAATGTTGGAGTCTACTAGATCAAATGCTTTAGAAATAGCATTTATCTTGTTTTTCAAGTCTTTGATCTTCTTTTCATTTGCTTCTGCGAATTTTGAAAAAGATAGACATGCTTTATAGATCTCCCCTCCTTTTGATAAAGCATTCCACATATTCTTAATGCATGTAGTTAAGAATTTTTTATCTTGGTTAATCAACATTTTTATTCCTTGGAGCCTCTTAGCATTAAATTATTTTTGTGCTTTTGTCATGGCTGACTTTTCTAGTGACTCAAAGTAAGTCTCAACTAAATCGATTAGCTTTTTTAGTTCATAGGAGGATGAGCTAGCCTGATCTTTTTCATAAGATGGCATTATTTTCTATAGTACTCTCAATGCCAGATTCAATAGTTCATTGTCCTCAATGTGTGATTGAAGTAACTCTTCTCTGGCCTGAGCTTGAGCAATCGTTGCTACTTTCATTTTCTAAATTGGGCTTAGGGTAGACAAGTATATAAACCCTAATATCCTCTATATGTAACACTCCATGTGGAACTAGTGAAAATGCCCCTAGTGGGTTTGTCTCTAAAGACTTATGGGGATGCATTTTAAATTTGGGACAAGGTCTGTCTCGAACTTCGACCACTAAAGGAGTATTCATCTTGCAAATCACAAAAACTGAGAAGTTCTTGATAAATACCTTTTTCCGTCGGATGCGAAATTAATCGTTGAATCTTCTTCACACTTGATTTTTGCCTTAGGGTTGCCTGGAGGAGCTCTACAATGTCTTTCACTCGAGGTAGCAAAGTGACAAATAAGGAGTAAAAGTGACCTTTTATCACTTGTAGATCTACGCCTTTTGACATAATAAATTTGCTTGCCCTAATACATCCGATTACACTCTATCTATACATCGAGACAAATAAATCATCTGTGAACCTCCAATTTGACATACAATGCATTAATAAGTTCAGTAGCATTAGTTGATCATTTGTGCATCTACTAAGTACATCCACATCTGGTATCACTTGTCAATTAGGGGTTCATCTAATTTTCTTTAATGCTGCCTAGGACTAATTCTCAGAAGAATTCCTAGAAGCAGGTTCTAGAGCTGGCACACTTTCTTCAGTAGAGGGTTCTTTCTTTATCCATTTCTTTTGTATTTTTTGCCTGATTTCATCTACAGTGATCTTACCTTTTCCTTTCACATCCTTCTGCATATTTCTCTTTTGATTTATCGAACCTTTTATGTTCTAGTAATGTGTTGCAATATGATCGAGCTTGTTGCAGCTGTAGCATACAATGTTTTTCTTTCCAAAAGAATTGTTCCATTGGTTTCCTCTTGATCTACATTGGTTAACAGCATGGCCAAGTCCATTGCATGTGTAACATCTGATACTCCTATGAAATTGATTCATCATACTTTTGCATTCATTTGACTTGTGACCAATCTTGTGACAATTGAAACATTGACCTGAGAAGTGTGGACCACTTTGATTCATCCTACTTCTGCATTGAGAACCCATGTGTCCAAACTTTTTGCAATTAAAATAGTATCCATTAAACTTCTGAGCATTAGGTTGTCTTACCAGATACCTTCTGAGTTGGTTCATTTGATTTCCTTGCTTGAATTGTCTTTGTCTTGAATTCTTCTGACTATGATTCTTTTGTCCATTTTTTGAGCTTTCTCCTTCTACATATCCAAGACCTCTTTTGTCATCATGAGTCCTTTGATTATCAATCAGTTCATCAAGCATGGCAGAACTAGCTTTGAACTTTTCTTTGTACTCATTTACAATAGCAAGTTCATTTTTGAGATCATCGAGTTGTCTTTCAAGTGCTTCTTCATTGAATCTTGACGATTATCAATCAGTTCATCAAGCATGGCAGAACTAGCTTTGAACTTTTCTTTGTACTCATTTACAATAGCAAGTTCATTTTTGAGATCATCCAGTTGTCTTTCAAGTGCTTCTTCATTGAATCTTGACGATTATCAATCAGTTCATCAAGCATGGCAGAACTAGCTTTGAACTTTTCTTTGTACTCATTTACAATAGCAAGTTCATTTTTGAGATCATCCAGTTGTCTTTCAAGTGCTTCTTCATTGAATCTTAACACTTCCAATTCATCATCCAATCAACTAGATACCTTAGATTTTTCTTTCAAGGATTGAGTCATATTTTCTTCATTTTTCTTTTTGGCTTCAATCTCTTTGGTCATTCTCATCGTGATGGATTCCATTTCAACCTTCAGGACTGTATTCTCTTGGGTAATCTTTTCACATTCTTCATTCATTTCTTTCAAGGTTTTGCTTGATTGTTCATCTCCAGTGCTCTTATTCTCTTTCTATTGAATTTGATCACAAAGTTCCTTTCTCTTGTCTCTTGATTTGTTGATCTTTTCTTTCAAATAATCGATGAATTTTTCTGCTTTCTTAAGATTCGATTGAAGTTTTTGGACTTCCACTTGTGACCGGTCAAGATCATCTAGACTAGTCATAAGTTGTTGTTCAATACTGCCTGAATCCATTGAAATTCTTTCCAAGATCTCCCCAAGTTGTTAGACTTCTTTTGAGAATCTAGCTATGATACCAATTGTTGGAAACAAGGCACACTGAGAGGGGGGGGTGGTGAATCAGTGTTGTGTAATAATTATCTTTTAACAATCTTTAACTTCAGAACATTAATAACATTCATCAGTAATGCATAAACAAAGAAGTAAACACATCACCACAACACCAAGATTTTTATGTGGAAACCCTGTTAGGGGAAAAACCACGATGGATGGCCAATCTACAAGTATAGTTCTGAGTATACTCAAAAATGAAGATTACAAAAAGGGGAGTGCACTTGCATTCAGGTTCATTGCAAAGAGTTTAGATTAAGACCATTTGAATATTTGAACTGAGATGATAGCATCTTGAAATGCCTAATTACAGTTCTAGATTAAGTATAAAAGTTGATCTGCTGACTTACAGACTGATTCTACAATACTATTATGCTCTACTAATACACACACCACAAATCTTCTATGCGCAAGTGAAACTATTCACACCTCTGTTCTTCTCCAACTCATAATTCAGAAACACACACGACTTATACACCAAAATGATACGAAAGATCAAGTATATATATCCGTGACATGAGATTTGATTGCACTTTGTCGGCTTCACCAAAATTATGACTATTGGCACACACAAGGAGAAATATACAATGTGTATCCTCAATGGTCGGCTACAGCTTGGCTAAGACCCATAAAAACATATACAAGCATGTAGATATTCAATTAATCAACTCACATACATCCACGACTTAATATATTTATAAAGTCGGTCTTAATATAAGCAGAATTGAGAATGCATCAAATGAGTTTCCTAACTCTTGTAATAGTGGGTACAGGCCACTATGTATTGAGCACAAGATAGATAATACCTCCATAATCCTTGCTTGAGATGCACAACACAAAATGGTAACTTGAACTATATGCACGAATTGATGAATGTTGGGTTACCAGATACATTGTTATGCTTTGACTGAAATCAATCTAACTGCCAGTAGGCTTGAATAAAGATATGTTCACCATAATAACACATAGGGTTGGCATCAATGACAACACCAGATGATAGTTGCAGTGTTTCTTTCCAACAAGATGAATATGTCTACCAAAACATAGTGGCAAGCCATAGAGAAGCAAATCATACATAGAAACAATTCATTTCTTTGTTTATGGCTTGGCATGCCATTTCATTGACCATGATATATCACTCTAATTTTCTAACAAAATTTGGTTAGGGGGTCTCCATCTACAAATATCACTCTAATTATTAACATATATCTACAATTATCACTCTAACTATCTATAATTATTTTGGAAAAAATAGTGGGAGATGAATATGTCTGCCAAAACATAGTGGCAAGCCATAGAGAAGCAATCATACATAGAAACAATTCATTTCTTTGTCTATGGCTTGGCATGGCATT
Source organism: Sequoiadendron giganteum (assembly GCA_007115665.2). Taxonomy (NCBI): domain Eukaryota; kingdom Viridiplantae; phylum Streptophyta; class Pinopsida; order Cupressales; family Cupressaceae; genus Sequoiadendron; species Sequoiadendron giganteum. The sequence goes on from CM021107.1 coordinate 582,462,110, forward strand.
CCATTGACCATGAGACCACATTTTTTTCAACCATTTTTTTCAAACAATTCACTACCTTGTCTATGCAATTGTTTACTATTATGCTTTCATAGACAAGGAAGTGAATTGTTTCAAAAAATACCTCAAACAGTGGTCTCATGGAATGTCATGACAAAAAAATACAATTGGCAACTACAATTATCACTATAGAATGAAGGAATTAATATATTTGAGAATAGTACTTGGTTGCGTAGGTGGAGATACCTATAGTTGTGGGTATAGTTATTACCTATGCAATGTGAAGTAATTGCATAACTACTTTTAGGTTGACTATGCAAAAAAAAATTATTGTAATTCAAATTTTGTCATACATCTATCAACATCTACTTATTAGTTATGCAATGTGAAGTAATGCTTTTGGTTTATAAAACATTGGGTGTTTATAAAACTGCAACCCGCAACATAACATACCCAAACCCTCATGGTTTTTAGGCCTGTATATGTACATGTGCATTACAAATAGCAAAAACAATGATGTCTTGCCATTATCGACAATAATGAGTAAACTTATTAAAAGTGGTGAAACATAGAGTGTTAATGGTTCTTGGAAAACAATGTGTGTTTATAAAATAGTGTCTTTCATTACATTCCTAAGGTCTAAATAAAAGAAGCTTTTAAAGACTCATACTCTTTTGTAAAATTCTAAGATGTATAATACTGGGTTTTACAAAACCTACAACCCACTTAAAGTAAACAATTTACAAACAAAAACCCTCATAATGTTTTAAGACCTTTTACAACTAACAACCCAAATGACTAGAAACCCCTCAACTCACTTCAGATGTTTTTTTAGTCTTCCCCTACTCTAACTTATTAAAAGTGGTGAAACATAGAGTGTTAATGGTTCTTGGAAAACAATGGGTGTTTATAAAATAGTGTCTTTCATTACATTCCTAAGGTCTAAATAAAAGAAGCTTTTAAAGACTCATACTCTTTTATAAAATTCTAAGATGTATAATACTGGGTTTTACAAAACCTACAACCCACTTAAAGTAAACAATTTACAAACAAAAACCCTCATAATGTTTTAAGACCTTTTACAACTAACAACCCAAATGACTAGAAACCCCTCAACTCACTTCAGATGTTTTTTTAGTCTTCCCCTACTCTAACTTATTAAAAGTGGTGAAACATAGAGTGTTAATGGTTCTTGGAAAACAATGTGTGTTTATAAAATAGTGTCTTTCATTACATTCCTAAGGTCTAAATAAAAGAAGCTTTTAAAGACTCATACTCTTTTGTAAAATTCTAAGATGTATAATACTGGGTTTTACAAAACCTACAACCCACTTAAAGTAAACAATTTACAAACAAAAACCCTCATAATGTTTTAAGACCTTTTACAACTAACAACCCAAATGATTAGAAACCCCTCAACTCACTTCAGATGTTTTTTTAGTCTTCCCCTACTCTACAACCTTTCACTTGCAACTCTACTCTCCAATTTCACTTTCAACTTGCAGAATTAAAGAGCAAAAAACACAAAGTGTTAAAGGTTGTTGGAAAACAATGGGTGTTTATAAACAAATACCCTCATTATGTTTTAAAACCCTTTACAACTAACAACCCAAATGATTAAAAACCCCTCAACTCACTTCAAATGTTGTTTTAGTCTCCTCCTACTCTCCAACCTTTCACCCGCAACTCCACTCTCTAACCTTTCACTTTCAACTTGCAGAATGAAAGAGCAAAGAACATAGAGTGTTAAAGTTTGTTGGAAATCAATGGGTGTTTGTAAAATGGTCTGCATTTCATTACATTCCTATGCTTTTAATAACAATTTTTTTTGAAGACATTCATACTGTTTTCTAAGATTCCAGGTTCTCAAAACACTAAGAAACTTGCAATCCACAACAACAACGCACCTATGTACATACAAAAACACATGAAACCATACATAAAACCCTTCACATCAAGTCACTTGGTTGTCCACCTGCAACGCCCCCTTACTCTCCAACATTTTGCTTTCAACCTGCAGAATGAGAAAACCCTGTCCAACATTTCGATTTCAAGATCTGTAGAATGAGAAAACCCAAAACACAGAGTGTTTTGCATGACCAATACTTGTTACAATTTCAAATCCATGTCTTAATCACATCAATGCCCTTCCCGCCCACGGTGAATAGATAGCTTCTCGTACAAGGCAAAAAAATGTCAGTGTAATTCGACGACGGAATACCCCCTCGCTTTTCTCGCCATGACATTTCCTTTCTTTTGTCAGTTTTGTCACTTTTATTGTCCATCTGGCGGGCCCTACACTATGTCGTCTCATCATGTTATGTATGTTTTTATGCGTTTTTGTATGTACATAGGTGCATTTTGTCTTGACTTTAGCCATACGGGGGATATGATATAATGTTAAATACATAAGTGTGTTTTGTCTACACTTTAGCTTTCTCCCTTCATTGGGGCAGTTGTTGCATTCCCTTGTAAATGACTTTTATTTCAAACTGAAGTCAAAACGGATATATTCGGATTATCATTTGAAATAAACGAAAGCTAATTCCTCATCTCCTAAAACCCATATCAAGTAACTAGGTCTAAATATGTTATACAACACTTGAAACGTTCACAAAAAAAGAATCTAATCCTAATCTTTTAAACTGATATAAATTAAAATTAAAATTATGATATAAAAAAAGCATCCAGATCAATCATTTCTATTAATATTATCTAAACCCCAACCATTCCAAGGGAAAATCAAAGTATATCATCTCTAAACAGACTTCAAAAGTAATACCACTTTTAACAGCTTCGAAGAGATCTTGATAAGCTTAGGAACTTTTAAGCACCAAGGTCTTCTCATGGATCTTCTTGACGGCTGGCTAAGTGGCCCACGTTATAACTTCCAAATGGGAGATGACTTCAGAAGAATATCATCTCTAAACAGACCTAAGTCTTCTTTGCGCCTTCCTTAACTGCTTCGAAGAGAGAGCTTGACAAGCTTAGAAACTTCTCAGGAAGCAAAGGATAAGCTTGAGATGATTAAGCAGTTGCTTATTACAAGTCCAGCCATCAGCAAGCTATAGCTCAGGTATATTCTTTTCTTTACCTATGTTGTAGGAAGAGGCAAATGAGAGAAACAGAGAACAGAAGAAACAGAAATAAAGTGAAAAAGAAAAACAGGGAGAAAATCAAAATGATCTGTTATTTCATATGATTTCAAAACATACGATAATAGTTATTAAAAACTTAAAACAGACATAGAGCTGCTGCTCATCCTTAATTTTGTTTAAAAAACATTGAAAAACATCTTTTATTTCACTAACTGTACAAACTGTTGCCACAGCAAATACTGGCTGCTCAGTGCTCTGCCCTTCTATTTGTCTTTTCATACATAATACATCAGTTAACAAAAACTATCTAAAACCCCAAACAAAACTAACTAAAACCAAAACAATCAATTACAATTAATATCCAGATCTTTTGCATCGTAGATACAATTAATATCAAGGTTTTTTGCATCGTAGATAGAATCTGAGGACAAATTTCATAGGCAAAATTGTCCTGATACAGAGAATAATAAAAACGAAGGTCATCTGGCTGAAATAAATCTGAGCTAGTGTAATGGAGTCCCACACGTATGAGCAGAATGTGAAGATTTGGCGATGGTGGGTGGGATGAAGAGAGTACGGAACTGAAATAAATGCAGCTGTTGTGATTAATCTCCTACATATCTTACTATATTATAAACTCAGATTCAAACGATTGGTGAGCATATTGCTACCCTCGTGCACTCAACTAAGTAGCGTTACAAATATTCAGATCATGCGAGGAGCATCTATGAAGATGTTCTCCTCACCCACAAAGGAATAGAAGAGCATTACTTCGAAGTTTTGATGGTAAATCTTTTGTCGATGGTAAATCTTTTGTCAATGGTGGAAACAGGTAAAAATTACTTCAAATATATTTAAATATTGTTGAAAACAGAAGCCACTTCTGACACCTAAAAGGAGCAAGCCACGCAACTTCCACTAAAGCTTAAAATATTCTGAAAGGAATATTATCACATGGGAGTCCACGTGAAGTTTGACGAGTTGTTTGGCGCTTGTAGTTGGAAGAGTTGTTGGAGAAAAATAATGCTTTTACAGATGCCCACTCGCCTATCTAAAGAGATAGGCGTGTCGCGAGGTTCCCTAGAATAAAACCACATACATAGGAAGGGTTTCTCAGAGATAGATATGATACAAGGAGCCGATGAAGATATGGCTGCAGAGCATCAGGGTTGTTTGGAGGCAGAGTACATACTGCAAAGATGGGGTCGTCAGATCTTGTTAAAAGAAGAGAGCATGCTGGATTTTCGCTATAAGATGGGGCAAAAGTTAGACCGCACTGTAAATTCAGTGAGGGGTGGCTGGAATGAGGGAACGGGCAAGACACATTTTCTCAAGACCGGATTTACGAAGTTGTGTACTGGCTGCTCAACTTTTGGGAAAAGAGAGACTTTTAATCCAGTAGATGTCAGAGAGGGCAACACACCTTTCAGCAATAGAACCACATTTGAAGAGATGAGCGACTTGCCAGTGAGAAAGATATGAACTGAATTATTTTTCTTGAGAGTCGGTTAAACAAATGATGATTAGCATGGGAAAGAGCTGTTGGGACCAGTTCAGTAATGAGCATAAGAAGATCCTAGGGCAAACCTTTCCTGATGGGATAGATCGTTTTAGCAAATATGGGAAAGTTCAAAAGTGAATTGGTTTCAGGAATTTGCCTCTCAAGGAGACACATCAGATGCTATCCGGAATTTCTTGTGGTACATCATCTCCTCCGCTACTCTAGTAGAGATGGTGTATACAATTCTTCCTCTACTGTTCAAAGAATGGGACAATGAAGGGATTTCATTATATCCACGACCATACTCTATCATCTTAACCTTGGCCCAGACAAACATAATATGTCTCTATATTATGCTATATGTAGGATAAAGAAGAAATTGTGAGAAGTCTTTTTGACAAATGCCATTCAGAAGAGCAGTTCGCCAATGCAGCAAATGAAAAAGAAATGACTGCTCTTCATTGAAGGAAGAAACAGAGAAGAAAATGGAATAAAAACTACAAATGCCATTCAAAAGAGCAGTTCGCCAATGCAGCAAATGAAAAAGGAATGACTGCTCTTCATTGAAGGAAGAGGCGGAGAAGCAGAGAAGAAAATGGAATTAAAATTATAAATGTCATTCAAAAGAGCAGTTCGCCAATGCAGCAAATGAAAAAGGAATGACTGCTCTTCATTGAAGGAAGAGGCAGAGAAGAAAATGGAAATAAAACTAGAAATGGCATTCAAAAGAGTAGTTCGCCAATGCAGCAAATGAAAAAGGAATGAATGTTCTTCATTAAAGGAAGAGGCAGAGAAAAAAATGGAATTAAAACTATAAATGCCATTCAAAAGAGCAGTTCGCCAATGCAGCAAATGAAAAATGAATGACTGCTCTTCATTGAAGGAAGAGGCAGAGAAGAAAATGGAATTAAAACTGCAAATGCCATTCTCAAAAGAGCAGTTCGCTAATGCAGCAAATGAAAAAGGAATGATTGCTCTTCATTGAAGGAAGAGGCAGAGAAGAAAATGGAATTAAAACTACAAATGCCATTCAAAAGAGCAGTTCACCAATGTGGCAAATGAAAAAGGAATGAATGCTCTTCATTGAAGGAAGAGGCAGAGAAGAAAATGAAATTATAACTGCAAATGCCATTCAAAAGAGCAGTTCACCAATGCAGCAAATGAAAAAGGAATGACTGCTCTTCATTGAAGGAAGAGGCAGAGAAGAAAATGGAATTAAACCAGAGTTCAAAGGAAACAAGGATGAAACAGAGGATAAGCGCTAAAGATTAATTATAATTAAGTATTTCAAAATATACAAATTGCAGCACAGATCATAAAAACATATGAAACCAATACACAGAGCTGTTGCTCTTTCTTTACTCTCAGAGAATGAAACAAAATGGAGTCCCCTGTTCAGGCTGTTGCTACAACAGTATATGTTTATGCTCTCTTTCTTACAACATTTCAATTAAAAAAAGAACTATTCAAACCTACTTATATGCCCATCAAAGGAGGCAAGACAAATAAATTAATTACAATTGATTTCAAAGCCTTTTCAAGCATGGGGTAAGATCTGAATACAAATTTATACAATTATTTCATAATCAAAATTGTCCTAATGCAGTGGATGGGAAGAGGGAGAGTTATAGATCTGAGCTGGAGAAAAGAAGGCCCACATGGATGAGGAGATTGTGAAGACATAGAAACGGAGAAAGAGAAGGAGGAGGATATGGAGCAATAAAGAATATGATCCTGAAGTAACAAAAGCTTTCTGAATATGGGGCAAAACCCTCCACCTCCCCGTCCGCCATCCAATCTAATTCTAAATTCTAAACCATTCTTTAGAAAAACAATCCATGATACTACACACTTAGAAGGACCAAAAAATCATCATAAATAATTGAAAATGGTCTTGAACAAAACAAATTATTTTCCTTCAGATATCCTGAAATCCGAAACTACCTATGAAAAACACAAACCAAGACACCATGGCAAATAGAGAGAGTACAGCTGCAAATACTTGTAATCTTGTTTTTTGTTGATCCTCGAAACCGAAATTGATGTGATTCCCATTGATTTTCTTTCTGAATCATCAACGTCTGAGGACAAAGTAATTAAAAATAACTTACATTGTACCTTCTACATTACAGATAGCCATTAAATTGCCCAAGTACAGAAAGTGAAGGAGAAATTTGCTCAAAAGACGAATCGGTCGGTTGTATAACCATTGAAGGATTTCCAATGTAATAGATGACCGAGGTTTCGTGATTGTGTTTTCCCTTATACGTGGTGACCCAACCATTCCTTTATCATGCACATCTCTTTCTACTATTTTCTTAACATTAAAATTGCTATTGGAGCATTTATAACAATTCCTTCACATAACTAATGGTTGTGTTGAGGATAAGGAAAGCAGCTCGTACTCGACCAAGCTATGCAGAGGTGAATGAGAAACATACCTGGGATTAGGGTTGCTGTTTACGACTTTCTTCCCATACTTTCGCCACTTGTACCCATCATCCAGAATATCTACTTTGGATCGGGTCTTAAACGTATACTTAGCAGGTCGTTGAGAAATCTTCTCACTGTTCTTATGGTCGCTGCCTCTGCAAGACGAAACATGTAATCAATGAAACAGATTCTGACAGTAAACATAATAAAAATGATTCTTTCCAGTTTAAGGGGAATTTGTAGGGAGATCGTTACAGGATTGCCTGTGAGAGGTGTGTTGCACTCGCTGCAGGGTTGTCAATTTTAAAGGCCGCAATGTCTGGCGGAGATGCAGATGAATAAACCGTATCTGCGAAAAACATCCGAGAAACAGAATGCTTCACAAGCCCAAAAAAATCAACACAAACAACCTGAATTCTCATCACTAAAGACAAACCAAAGGAAGTAGTAGAAAACAGAGAAATCCAAACAGAACAAATCTTCTCTCACATCAGCTCTCCGAACCCAAAACCATTTCTTCCACAACAATCCATTAACCAGAGATTCATCATAGACAAGATAAATCCTAAAAGACAAACCAAAGGAATTGACTGAAAACACACATCTAAACAGTAAACAGAGATAATCCTCTCGCAAAAACTCTTAAATTCTAATTCAATTTGGTAAACAGAGATGCAGATGAACAAACCGTATCTGCGAAAAACATCCGAGAAACAGAATGCTTCACAAGCCCAAAAAAATCAACACAAACAACCTGAATTCTCATCACTAAAGACAAACCAAAGGAAGTAGTAGAAAACAGAGAAATCCAAACAGAACAAATCTTCTCTCACATCAGCCCTCCGAACCCAAAACCATTTCTTCCACAACAATCCATTAACCAGAGATTCATCATAGACAAGATAAATCCTAAAAGACAAACCAAAGGAATTGACTGAAAACACACATCTAAACAGTAAACAGAGATAATCCTCTCGCAAAAACCCTTAAATTCTAATTCAATTTGGTAAAAGTATTACCAAGGCGCCCCCTTCACAGGCCTCAAAATTCAAATACAGAACATACCTAGGAAAATAATCCTCCGGCATATATTCTTTCCAATCTATCCCAAACCTTAAATCATATGTGCAAAAAGAACCCAAAAACACAGCATCTGTAACACGTCTAGATGTTCATCACAAACCACAAAAGTCCTAACCATTTCAAGACATACAACCAAAAAGCACCCCTTTCACACACTGCGAACACTTAAAGATACTGCAAAGTCAAAACAGAACACCAAAATACTACAAAATCAAAGCAGAAATGAAACCCAAGGAAAGATAAATAACCAAAACGGCATGCATACCTGTTCATGCTTGGCCTTGACATATGGAGTATCCCAAGCAGGTACGTTATGCACAACATGGAAGGAATCAGCCCTAAAAGGCCCATTACTGGCCTTTTTAACTACATCCTCCACAGGAAAACAGGGTGCAGACTTGCAAAGCCTTTTCACGTATGGGGTTGGAGGATTCTTTTCACTGTTACTGTTGTTAGGCCTCCGCCACATTCTGTCCATGGCGAATCGTCAGAATTGTGAAACCTCTGTATGAATGAAAGAAGCACAGACCCTCACGTAAACAGACTCAAAACAATAGAGATAGGAAATAGAACGGAGGCTATGAAGTGGACAAATTGGTTTAAAAATTCAAATACTCAAATATAGACGTTGGCAAAAAAGGAGCCGTTTGATTTTTATCTTTCTTTACTACTATTTGGATTGTTGATGTGGCAATCTCAAGATGTCGACATGTGAATTTCCAAGCCTCTCGGTGTGTCTATTCACTATTTTTTAAGTCATTTTTTAAAATATTTTTTATTTTTAATGAATATTTTCTATTAGTGTTATTGATTAAAGGATAGAATAATATTTAAAAAATAGATGGTAGAGATGCATATTGACAAGTCTAATTGGAGTATGTGTAAAACAAAGACAAAAAAATATTGAAAATATCTTCTAGAAACTTATGCTTTACAAAGGAGATACAGCTAATAAGCCATGCATAATCTATGACTAGATTTTCATACAGAGACGATTCTTTCTAAGGAGCTCCTAAAAGAATTAATTCTTAATATTGCAAAAAATTAGTGAATTTTGAGATAAAATCCAAAAGTAAATGTTTTTTTTTTTCCTATTGGTATCTCACTTCCAAATATAATAGAAAAAATTTCAAGAAAATTGAGACTAATCAAGGAATCAAGGGTTTGATAGATCCTCTTTATTCCACATCATGGTTTGGAGTATAACTCCATCATTTAATTGTTTCAATTGATTTGGTCAATGATGAATCTTGTCTCCTTTATCTAAAAGTAAGGAAGGCCAAGCATGCCACTAGAAAGCCCCAAAACACATGAATGAAATTACATAAAACTCATTGTAGATTCACTTAAATATTTATCTTTACCATATCTATATGCATAATGTATACTAATTATAACATATTTCATCATTTTGTTACATATGACTCATCCACCCTTGATACTCTTATATTTCCATGGTATGGATAAGGATGTGTTTTCTATGAAGGGATTTATCTCTCATGCATATCCTTTCTTCTCCTCCATAGAGCTAGTTAGTACATTCTATTCCTTCTTGCATGCATTTATGTATTTGTACATGATCTTCATTGTGCTTCTCATCTTTCTATGGTTATTGATAACAATGTCTATGGGCGTGATGATGTGTTGTGTTCAAGTATCTTTCCTTCTCATGCCTTAGGTCATGACAATGATCTCTTATATGATAGATATGGATGAGGTTTCCCTATCATCTATTGTTATTGTGAAGTGTTTTCTTCTATATTGGTTATTCATGAGGATATGGTTTGGGATGTTCATCATTTTATATCTTATGGTAGTTTTATTCATACTCATGATAGTATTTCACCTAGTGGTATATTACATGTGATGATATCATGCATTATATTTTTAATTCCTACTCCTCATGTAGAGTTATTGATGTTTATTGCCTCCTTGTTTCGTGCATTATATTATTATTTTATTTGAGCCTTCTCTTGATCCATCTTTTGATGAGTTTGACCACTCATTTCTCCTAATATCCATATGTTATGATCCTAATATGATGTATTCCTAAGTATATATTATATATTCCTATGGATAAGAACTTGTGGCATGCTTAAGCTTAACATAACTATTAGTTAATACATTAATACCCCTTAATTAGGATGAAGGGATATGTCTCTACATAGTTTTGCCTATAAATAAGGAAGATATATTTCCCCATATCATCATATCATACAATATTGTATATGTATGTTATTATCTAATTATTGGAGATCACCCCCTTGAAGTGGCTTGCTATATTTTTATTTTACAAGTATTTCTAAGAAATATCTTAACAAGTGGTATTAGAGCTACGATTTGGGCTAAATTTTTTGTTTCCAGGTCATAACTTCCAAACCTATACGAAGTTGGATCTATTTTTTGGGGGCTTTTAGGTATGAATTAGGTAATTTCTTAGAAAGAATTGAGACTTTAAAGGTAATTTTTCTAAACTTTATTAATAATTTACTTTCTTTCATTAATTTTCTCTATAGGCCAAAATTCTAGAATTTTTTTAAGAAAATTATAATTTTGAAAAGCTTATACAAAATTAGGCAAGGTTAATTCGTTATACTTTACTATTGGAAATAAAATAAATCCTTTAATTTAGTAGTCAAAGTTTAGTCAAAATTTTCATTAATTTGCTCTATAAGTTGCATTTTTTGAATTTTTTATTAAAAAAGTACTTTTGGAAAGATTATAAAAAATTAAGAAGAGTTGTTTTTTTGAAATTTATTTTTAGACATAAATTATTTTCCTTCATCTAGCGATCAAAGTTTGGTCCAAACTAAAACATCAAATTCTCTTTCACACCAAATACTTTCCTACCTTAATACATCTTAAAATAAAAAAATAATTAATGACATGTCATCCTTAGGATTATAGGACTTTTTACACTTGAAATCTAAGGACCCATTTTATTTTCTGGACCACCTAAAATTGAGGAAATAGTTCCACAAGGACATGAAACAATGATACATTTCATTAAAGATAAATTATTTGGCTCATTTGTAAAATCCTTAAATAAGGGTTTAGATAGGTTTAGGAAGAATTTTTTTATCATAGTTAAAGCCCCAAAAAAGCCATCAAGGTGGGTATAATCCTAATAAATGAAATTAGGGGATAGGAGAACCTTTTCGAGGTCAACTTGATTATAACTACCAAGAATAAACATTCATATATTTGATGGTAGAAATGTAAGTTCATGGATAAGCCTCATAGAAAAATAATTTAAACTTCACAATATACTAAATTTAATGAGATGGTTTGCATAACTTTACTATATTTAAAATTAGGACCTCACCAATGGTACTAATGAAAGATGAGTGATATACAAGGACAATTGTTTGGTTGGAAATAATTTAGTAAAGAATTAGCAACCTTGTATGAGCAACCATGTATTGAAAACTATTTTACCCAACTAATTTTTTAAAAATAATTAAGGTCTTTATTTGAATATAATTATGAGAATTTGAGATTGGCACTTAGAGCTCTTGAGGTGAAACTTTACCAAAGACTACAATTTTGCATCAATGGAATTAAGGAAAAAAATCAAAATGATGTTTGTTTGTTGGAACCTTGTAAAGTTAGGAAAGATATGCAAAAAGCAAATTACATATTGATAAACAAGACAGCACCAAAGGTGAAATCATAAGAGTAACTAATAAAAATATGACTAATGCTACTAGCAAAAATGGGGAAAAATCCTTTAATCTAAAGAGAAATTAGTAAGCTCTCTCCTCAACAAGAGATTTAGAAAAGAGAAGGAGATCCATATTGGAATTGTGATCTACCAAATGGTTAATGAGACATACGTGTTCTATTAGTGAGAAAAATAATGAGCTTGAAGAAGAGGGAGAAGTACCTACAAAAGAACCAAACATAAAATTTAAGAATGAGGATTCCAAGGAAAAATAAATCACTATTATCTCCCTACATACATTGATTGAAACAAACACACCACAAAAATTTAAATTAATTGGTAATATAAAAAATAAAAATGTGAAAGTATTAGTGGATATTTGTAGTACACAACTTTATCAATAGAATATTATCTAATGAAATCATTTGTTTTGCTTAACATGTCTCTTATTTTTAAGTCATGATAGTTGATGGAAAAAAACTACCTCATGGTGGTGAATTCCATGATATCAAACTCTCAATGGAAAATTATCAACTGGATTTAGAAATATTTGTTATCCCTATTAGGGGAGTGGGTATAGTTTTCATTATTCAATGTCTTAAACAATTAGGAACATTATATTTCAATTTTTAAGGCTTATACATGGATTTTAAGATACATGAAAAAAAGTATGAACTTTTGGGAATAAAATTAAAACCAAGTGAAATCATTAACTTCCATAGGATGGAGAAATTACTCAAGAAAGGTTCTTATAATATATGGATACAATTAAATTTTATAAAATAAAATGATATGATAACTCAAAATAAACCAAAAATTCAAGAGATTATTCAACAACATCAACAAGTATTTCAAGAATCCTGTAAGGCCCCACCTTGAATGTGATTAGTAAAACTCTAATATTTTTGATGTGATCCTAAATAGATGATAAGATGTATTATGGATGACAAATAGCATGATCATTTGATAATATTCTTGCTTTTCATTTTGACATTTTATTATGCTGCCATGTAAGACCCCATTTCGTAACCCCCATTTTTATTTCAATCAAACAAGTAGTTAGATGATAATTATGATGAAACGAATGATAAAACTCTGGTTAGGATTCATGGGCATAAACCTTGATTTAATTATGATAGATGCACATGTGAATTTCATATTAAATTTTGGTAAATGGTTCATCGTTAATATTATAAGAGTTTAATATGAATTACTAAGGTGGTAAACAAAATGATGAAGTGACTATTTCATTGACTATATTCTTGTATTGGAGTAAGTGTATATTTCCTTTGATTATAATGAAAATTGAATCGTTAGGTTCATTTGATGTATTAATGAGTAAATAGTTCATGAGTGAAAATTACGTGAATTGGATTAGCTAATAATATGAAGAGATATATGATCTAATCATGCTAAAGTTGGTAATGTGCAAGAATTGAATATGTGAATAGGAGGATGGATAAATATTGGAATCAAATCAAATTCATCTTTGGGAAGTTCTAAGTGTAGATCTATTTGACTTATAAGGGTTTGAGGTTTTATTATTGATTGGGTGATTATGTTTGAGTAGAATCCAATTGTAGGACATGTGATGTGAGTTTGGTTGGGGTTGGATCCCTTGGTTAGGATCAAAATTCGTATGGGTTCTTGTGTGGGTTTTAGAAAGGGGTTATTGAGTCAATTTCCTTGGTTTTTGAACAAGAATAGACCCCTAGGACCTATACCTATGGGTTTGGAACCTTTTTGACATGTGAACTTGTCCTGGGAGTGTGAAAAGACCCCTCAAAAGTCCACATTCATGAATGTGACGAATTTAAAAAGTTTTGGGGCTTGGGAAGAGTGACTTGTCACTCTCACCCTCCTACTCCCCAAAAGATCTTGGAATTGGCACAAGACTCACACATGTGTGAGCACTTGTGGGGAAGAGTGTAGGTTTGGAAGATTCCTATATATCTCAAGAAGATGGAAGATTTGGGCATTGCCCACTTCTTCTTTTGGAGAATTTTGGTGAAAATGGTAGAAAGAATGAGAGGAGAGTAGAATTCTTTGGGGAGATAGTGATCAAGATGGCTTGGCTTTGAGACGAAAGATGGATTAAAGAGTGGAATCCCCTCACCGAAAGAAAAGAGATAAGTTCTCTCTTGTTCCTATTTTCCTTTTGTTTATTGGTTGTAGGAAAGTGGTATGTTGCATGGATCTTGGTTGAAACAAGAAGTAGAGAACTTAGAAACATGAGTTTTGGTGTTATTTCATTCTTATTCCTTGTAAAAATAAAAATTAAAAAAATGAATAGACTCCATTCATCATCTTGGAGCTAAGAAACTTCCTTGCTTGAGGGTATGGCTAGAGCCCATGAGGCTCTATGATGCCATTATGGTAGGGTGGAGAGCAAGCCTTACTCAGTTGTGTGTCAATCAATGTATTTATTAAAGTTAGTTGTAATATGGAGATTTATTGTTTTGTTGTAACATGATGAAAATGGAAAAAGAGCAAGTCTTCATTCTTGAGCATGGTATCCTTGTTATTTTTTTTGAGTATTGGGTGATAATGAAAGTTTAGTATATTGTAAGTAAATAAGTAGATAAAACTTGAAAATAAAAATCTAGGTTGAACTTTTATTAAAATCCCTTTGTTTATCAAATGCATGTTGTAGGACGAAGGTATAAATACTCAAAGGATTGAAGTTGTCATGTTTATCATTTCAAAGGCATTGTAGTAGAATGATATGTTGAAAATGAGTAGTTAAGTTAATAACACGGGCGAATGAATGTACTCATTTTAAAGTATTTTATTACGAATAATGAGTTATAAAAGTAACATAAAGGATTATTTGTGATTTGTTAAATTTCTAAAATATTCTATTCATAAGGAAAGTTGGCAATTTAGTGAGCCAACTTTTGAAGTTCTCAAGAGAATAGAGAAAAGAAAAGAAAAGAAAAGAAAAGGAAAGAAAAGGAAAAAAATAAAAACTAAACTCAGTGGAAAGATTAAAATCTATGTATAAACGCATATGCCAAATGCATATACCTCAGCTTGAGCTAACGAAAACACAATATAATTGTATACAACAAATGTTATATTTAAGTTGTTTCTCATTAATATAATATATGTATATAAATAATACACATTTTATGAAATGTATATATCTGATTCTTTTATATACCTTGAAAAAAAAAAAAAAAAAAAAAAAAAAAAACCTACTTTCTATAAGAAATATATCAATTAACAATCTGGCACAAAACTTAATGAAAGCTCGTCGACAACCTTTAAAATGGGCTCGTGCAGATCCAACATCCTTGAACCCTCACCGTGTTGGCCTTGCATATGGGAGTCTCTTACACTTTGAGAGCGTTGATCGATACTGTGTTGTAATGACAATACCTTCTCTATACTGGGAAGTCCGCTCATAAGATGCAGCAACACACAGAGATGAAGAAACCTGTTGACATCAACATCATTAGGTTGGCAGTACACCTAGCTTATCTAAACTGTTGATAATAACAACCAAATAAATAAATAAGGAGAAGAAACTCTTGCGTAGAAATGCCAGATCTAGCTCACCATAGAATGGTTAAGCAGCTTGCTGCCCTGGATCTGTGATTTAAGGAGACAACATTAAAATTACACCTGAAACTCCCCTAGCCTATAGGCTTAGTTATCTAATTATCTGAATAGTCTTCTCAGCATAAATCAAAATGAGAAGAATTCTGGGCATCAGGAATTTTGGCCAGTCTGTTAAATAAGTTCAAATGCAATGAAAATGGTTAAATATTTGTTTACACTCCTGCAACAACCTCCATCGTATTTGGTCAATAATAACGATTATTGAGAAGCTGTTTTGCTCGGTGGTCAAATACATATCAATAAATTAGAGTTTTCAATACTGGAGTTAAGAAAAGTTGAGAGGATGAGTATGGGCTACCATTGCTCGATTCAGCATTTTAGACCTATCAGTTGCACACCCTTCCAAAAATGGAGTACGATGTTTATTCGGAGTAAGGGCGAGTTAATGCTCAATGCTCAGCCTAGCTAGGTTCACCATTTTAGTCCCTATCTATGCAGTAAATGGTCATACCTGTAGAGCAGTCGTCTGGAGGGTGTTAGTGTAGTGCTGGAGATATTTAAAAGAACAAAAAAAAAGAGAGACGTGTTCAAATGACAAGAAACTTCTCTTACCATAGCCCACTACCCAATGGCAGGAGTCGCCCATTACTTATTGAATGCTTCTTCCGTAAATCTGCAACCGACAGAAATATTGCTCGCTGTCAGTAATATTGGGGAATAAGTATTGGAAGCTGTGATACTTACATTGACTTCGTACTTATAGCAGGCATTTGGGGACTCGACAATATTTAGATATTATTAAGTTTAGAGAATATGATTTCTCCTTGTACATGGATCTGGTTCCTACATTCTTATCGTCACTATGGACACTACAGACATGTCAATGTGCTATGAGTAAAAGAAATCATGGTAAGGTTAATAGAGTTTAAATATCATTGTAAGTTATTATTAAGTAATCAAGAATTGGTCGGGATTGTTAATTTGCATTCCTATTGTCTTTTGTTTTATCTCTATCCTACTCTTTAATCGATGGTCCAGGCTGCTTTGGAAAATGGAGTCAAAACCTAAAATTAAGAAATAAAAATGAAATACAGCAATGAGACACGCCATTGCTAATTTCCCATGTGAAGATCTAAAGCAGTATAGTTTTATTTTCCGTTTTTCAATTTTTATTTTTATTTTTTTGATGGAGGTTTCAGATCTGTAAGGCAGCCCAACGGAGGCATGAAGCCTGCGAGCTGTCAACCAGCGAAGGCCACCACATAAACGATTTAGGAACCCAATATGGGTCCACACGTGCACCTCTTCAGCTTAGAGCCAAGGACTGAGGGGCATCGACGCCGCCAAATTCGCCTCATCCCTTATGATGTCGGAGCCTTGCACTCAACAAGACTTGATACCTGGTGGGCTTGTTCCGAACCTTTCAACTTCACCAGTAGACCAAGAGCCCATTGACCGGTTCTTCAATTTGAAGATTAGAGCCCCTCCTATTTGAAAATGATAAGAAACTTTAAAATAATAAGCTCCTTTTCGTTGCCGGTGAATGATACGGTAATTAGTATTATAATTCAATGGTGGTGACTTCCCTGCACAGAATAACACTAACTGTATTAGTGAGCAAAATAAAAGTTTGTGATGATAAGTACTATGTCCTACCCTTGCCACGAATTATACTAAAAATAAAATAGTTCATGATAAAAAGTGGAAGAGGGGAATACATTCTCATATCCTTAAATAGGATTTTAGATAAGGATAAAGTAGGATTTTACTAAGGATTATAAAATGAGAGAGATCATTTCCTCATTCGATTTTCTTTCCTTTTTCCTCTTTTAAGGAAAATAATAACTTGGAAATAATGGAAATAGTATATATTTAATTTTTTGAAAATCTTTTCTTAAATCTATTTCTTAGAGGGGATAAAATAGGTAAGTACATAAAGATAAATATGTTATTGTTTGTTTATTTATTTAGTGATTAATCAAATTAATATTATGTAAGAATAAAGTAATATATAAATATATTAGTAATTATTTATTTATTTATCTTGTGAAGTAATTAATTCAAATAATGGAAAATATGAATAAATAATTAGACATACAAATTTGATAATTAATATATAAATATTTTCCCCACTTTCTTTTTTGAACTTCAAAATTTATTGATATTGTTGGCTTCATCAGCTTAGGTCGAGGGGGGGGGGGGGAAGGGGGGGGCTCAAAGAGCGTAGCTAGAACAAGTAAGATTGTGTTTCATCTAGAAGAGATGATTACTTTATTCATCTTTAGATTTGATGATATTTATATTAACGTTAGAGAAGGTGTCATATTATGACAGTTGTAATGATTATAACATCAAATTCATTAAGATATTCCACTTCATGGGAACTATTAACATCACTGTTAATGTCGAAGTAATTTTGTCATCTATTTGGTGAACGATAATAGTGTTGACACTAGCCCATTGACTTCCTAATAGTTACTTACTCGTAATGGTTTCAAAAAATAATAATAGCATTCTGTATTAGAGTAAATTCAGGTCTCTATAGGATTCATGCCTTAGGGATCTTAAGTTTTAGAAATAATTATATTAACCTTATCGACTCTATAATTAAAATTGGACCCAGTCATGGCATCACGACACTTAAGGAAATGTGAAGGTCAAATTTCTAAATTAAATTTATAGTTGGTGTCATCCTAGATAAACCACATCACCCAACATTGGGTAAGAAATTAATTTCCTTAAGCTTTAGCACTCGAAAGTAGAAGTTAGTCGATGTGACCTTATATCTAGTCACTATATGTGAAGTTCCTCGTTCATTATATAATTTACGAATTAGTGATTGGTTGAGAAGTTGCATTGTGCAAGGTGGTTCAGTGTGGATGAGTTATGTTGCAAACCTATGTTTAAAAAAAAAAATTGTTGGGTTTTGTAGCATAAAATTATAGGCATGACAAATCCACTTGGATGTACCTCTAATTGGAGACATCAAATTAATACCAAGAAGTATTGTACATCCCAACATAAATCTTGTTTATCCCCTATTCTTATTCTTAACAAAAAAGGATGATCCATGGAGAATGTGCTCACATTACAAGAAATTAAACAAAATCACTCATAAAGATAACTTTCATATTCCTATTTCTAATGAATTGGAAGAAAATAAAATCTATGAAAAGAATCCAAATGTGTCTTTAGGGTTAACCAACTAGAATACTCAAGACATTTGGTGTCACTTAAAGGTGTTAAGATGAAACATAAGAGAGGATTTTTGGGTCTAACAAGATATTATAGAAGATTTGTTCATACCTATAATCCTATAAACAAAAATATTTTTGGAAGGTATTAAAGTGAATATTCAAAAAATTATGATAAATTTTTTTATATTCCAATAAAATAAAAGGGAAAGAATAAAAACTCTAGGCCTCTTACAAATATTAGGCATTCCAATACAACACTAGAAAAAAATATCAATGTTTATAAGGCTACCAAAGATAAATAATATTAATATATTATTTGGCTTGTTGTGAATAAACCAATTAAGAATGCATATATTTGTGGACTCTCTCATCTATTTTCCACTAATATTATGGAAAAGGTATTCATACAAAATATACCAAAAATTCATGAAATTTCCAAATTCGGTTTGGAAAATAGAGCCATCTCAAAATTCCTAATCAAGTGGAAATTTTTTCCAATTGAAGATGAAACATGGAATGAAGAACAATTTATACAAAAGATTTTAGAGATTCGAAGCATTGACGTTACACCCCAATTGTGTAATTACTATTTACTATTACTATGTAGGGTAAAAATGTGAATGTAATGAGAATTCAGTGGATGAATAAATTGTGTATGCACTTTGTTATCACTGTATTTTGAATGAATGTCATCTCATTTAATGTTATATAAAAGAATGCATTTATGTGAATGGATGAATGTTGTGTTGATATTCTAACTTTGGAGATATAATGTGTATATTGCATATTTTATGAACAACTGACTGTCGTGTACATGTGTTAGTGTTTACAAGTACATGTTCAATTCCTCTAGGCAGAGGGGAAGTATCACTCAGGAGAAGGTCTTGGTCAGGTAACCAGTATTATAGCCTATCTAAGCTCACACACACCACAAGTAGAATAATTAATGAGCTAGGTTATTAAGTGAGAAGTTGGTAAGTCATCCTTAGTTGTTATTTCTGCTTAAGTAAAAGTCTAGTTTACTATTGTGTGCATTATTAGGTGATGATTACTTGATGAGCTTATGATTTCCTTCTTGTTACCATGCTTGAATTTATATATGAATTATATGGGGTATGTGTATGCGTACACACATGCATGGTGATGATAGACTATACACACCAAGGAATGCGTACATGAGGCTACATAGGTAGACGTACCTATGCACACTCATGCACAAGTTGCTTATGCACATAGAACTATCTAATGGAACCAGCATCATGCATATGTATATATATAGACATATCGCTTGTAGTATCTTATCAAACACCATGATAATTGTGCATTAGTTTAGTGAGTGAGTCGAATGTGTATATATAATGTATATACATATATCCATATGTATATGTGTATCCATATACATGTATTGTAGCAAATGGATATGCCCATGCAAATATATCGATACATGTACACATACACATACATGCATATAGTGACATATATTTATACACAATTGATATGCCAATATGACAATGTGATTGCTAAGTTGATATTGTCATGCCCATAATTTTTCGCTAGAAAAACCTATCATGCCCAAAAAGTTTGCTACAAAAAGACCAACAATTTTTTTTTAAACACATTAGTTAAGATCATTATTACATTAGTTACTTGTGTCATGCCCCCATTTGGTGTTGAGTTCAAACACAAATGCCACAATCTTTATAGCGATCACGCTTACAAAATAAATAAATTAATTAATAAATAAAGTATTGAAATTATGCTTTCATTTAGTCATAACAACAATAATGTTATAGCTTCTTAGACAATTGGGCTTTAATGGGAAAAGGGTTATGTTTGCCAATTTTCTACCAAATCAACATATTTCTAAACAACCTCTAATTTAAATAATAATGTCATTGTTAAATTTTGTTTTAACATTATTATCAAGCTTACATTAAACCTAATAGTAACTTATAAAGGTGAACTCTCCAATCATTATATTACATTATTTTCCTACTATTGTTTTTTCCATCATAATACCATTAGCCCAATTTAACCCTAATAATATTGTCCTTATTTAACCAAAATAGTAATAATAATATCTACACCCCAATTACAATAGCAAGGTACTACTCATCAATTATTTACTAATTTCATCAATAATATAGTCATTATTATTTCGTTTTATTTGAATACTATAATTTTACTCAAATCAAAATGTTTCTTAATATTAATATTAAAATTAATTGTAACTTTAATACCTCTTTAGTAATACCCTAGGCTTCAATAGTTTAAATAATATTATTATCTAGAGTGGTTAAAATAATGATAGTAACATTAATATTTTGAAGTGAAAATGTAGGCATTCAAAGAGTTTTTTTTTCATTTGTAGTAATATACTCTTTTGTATATCAATTATATATACATACTTTATTGTTTAATGATAATATAAATATATATGTTAACTTATAAGTTTATATACATATATGTATATATATATACATATATGTATATATATATACATATATATACATATATGTATATAAATATACATAAAAATATATACATATAAGTATATATTATATACATAAGTATATAAATATGTGTATGTGATGATTTCATTTAAACATCATTTACTTTGAAATCGACTATTTCAAACAATAAATAGTAGTCAATTTCAATGCTAAATATATTGGCTTAGAAGTCGATAATCATGGGTGACTTAAATGGATGAAACTTTGAAGTGAATACAACTATATTCATGGGCTGATTTTTATGTCTTTGATGTCATTCTTAAATATGCAAACTACTTTAACATTTAAGTTGATATGGGAGAATTCGATGCCTTTATTCATCTTGGACTTGGTCAAACAACATTACCACGTATTATTGTGATTAATCAAATAGCTATTGAATACTTCAAACAACCAATGAATTTTTCTAAATCAATTGAGTTTATGAGTCTATACTCAACATGGAATAAGTCGATGCAAATATGGGTGGCAAGCTTTGGTTATTGACTATTTGACTTGATTGTAAAATCGTGCCACCTTTGTGTTATTCTTATCATTGAAGTCTGTAGTCAAATTCTATCACATGGAGAGTTGATTTATTCTCCAATTGTTGTCAATAAGTGGGTCGATCTATTAGTAATCAAGCCGAGTCCTTCCTTACTTATTCACCACCTTTCTAAGTTATGTTTGAGATATTGCTTTGCATGTTGGTTGTTATCATTATCTTGCCTAAACTGTAGACATTATAATTGCTTGTTGTATAAAAAGAAGCAAGGAGTTCATTATTTGGGATGCCTCATTCTCACTCTTTTATGTGTTATTCTTGTGCATCAAATGTACTTATTTGTGTGCTTTTCCATCTGCAATATTTTGTCCAAATAGAGAAAGAGAGTCTTGAGATTTAAGAGATTTTTAGTTATCTTTTGAGAAGGAGCAATTGCCAACTTAAGAGAGAAGAAGTTGTGAGTCTTTGTTGAAAAGAGTTGTTGTTCTAAAGGTGTTGTGACTATAGCTAGTCGAATTGGGAAGCTATTAAATAGGCATGGGAATATTCTACTTTGATTATTCTATTTTTGAATGAGTTGTCTTGACTGATTGATCTAGTCTTGCTTTAATACTTGCATGTAGTGAAAAGTAATGTTTACTTCAAAATAAAATTATAATCTATTTACTTGTTTATGCATTATTTGTAAGTACTCCATGATAGGAGAGACTATTTTTCTTAGGTATTATTATACTAGACACGTGTAGTCATGGGAAAGAGGTTATGTTTACCATAGGTATTATTATTATACTAGTTATGATCAACCATAGATAAGCTTAGGGTATTCTCAATACTAGATAGTTATTTATGCTAGATGGCTAGTAGGTTACTCTTGGGAATGTTGCCCAGTGAAGGGAGGGAACTTGTACTTTGCTTATTGAGTTGTGTTACCATAGCTTGTGTTTGAAAGTTAGGTTATCCTAGGGAGTAGCTTGCCCATGGAGAGGGATTGCCTAGGAATAAATATAATGCTTAAGTCAAAAATAGCTTGCCATAGTGTAGGTGAATGGTAGACTATCGCTTGATTATACTAAGTGAGGACACTTTGGCCAAAGTAGTGGGGGTGTCTGATGACTCCATTAGGAATAGTGTGTAAACTGAGACTCCACTACTAGTCCATTGTATCTACTTAAATGCATGAGGGTTACCTAGTGTATGTTATAAATCCTAGTCATGTTTGATACAACACTAAGCTTAGAGTGGTATGTCGTACGGGGTTACCCAAACAATACGTTCGTTGAAGGGGAGGGCCATCTATCATTGATAGATGTGTAGGGGACCACATATGAGTTCATGGTTAGTAGAAAAGTGCTTGAGTGATGCTTCTCCTCCTTAGCAGACAACAAAGGACCAAGGTTTTGAAAGGCGGATTCCTAGACCATCTATATCTTATGTCATGAAGCTCATTGGAGCTATATATGTAGTTTTGTACTTTCTTGGAATATTGTACTTAGTGAAGTTTTGTAATGGAATGGAAATCCTTATTATATGATTTATAACATCTTTGTTCATATATTTTCAATAAAGAAAAGAAAAAACTTTATTGTAGTGGCTTGTTACATAGTTTTATTTACTTACACAGTAAAAACAAGAAATTTACTACAGTAAATATTTAGCCTATTACATGTGGTATTAGAGCTACCAAGTTTAGCTCTGGAACCTATGAGCTCGTCATTATTTCCATCCAACTTTATCTAATGTTGTGAACTCTTGTGCCAAGATGGTGCATCTCAGATTAATGGCTCGAAAGTTAGTAATCGGAAACGAGCGCTACCTCAAGGACAAGAAGGAAAGAGAAGTTATCATGAGAACCATAGAGGGAACCAACTATGAAAATGTCGTCTAGTTGAGTGACACTGAGACATTTAGTCACACACTTTCTTGGATTAGTGATGTGAAGAGGAAGATGAAGATGAAGGCTATGTACAAAAAACTGCCTTTCATTTCACCAAAAAAGTCCGAGTCATTATCACTTTCTAGGGATGTTCCCTCGGGAGGAAGTGTCATCCTCACATTCATCTTTAGGGACCCTAGAGTTCTTCCATTGTCTGAAGTAATAGTAATTTCCTCAAGTAATGAGTCTGAGGAATATGTACCTCTAGATCAACTAGATGTGAAATGGTCTCATGAACAAATGTCTGTGAAAAAGGTAGACTACATAGTCGATGAACACCATATTGGCATTGAACCTCATAACTATGTATTGGATGATAAATCCGAAGGATACTATCCATTTTGGGATAGGTATGAACAAATGAGGGATAGACATAAAGATAGAGATGAACAATGATCTCAATCTATAGGATATACTCCATTAAGTTATGTGTCTGAGAGTGAATCTGAGGGATACTCTCCACTCGACCATGTAAATAGTCGCTCCATGTAATCAAAGGATATTGAAATCCTTGTGGAATGAATAAAATTATTTGTTTATCAGAAGAGTGTGCTTAATCTTATGTGCAATTATTTATGTATGATTTTCATTTATAAATGCTTACATAAGATGGTTGATAACATAATTTAGTCTAACATGGATAGAAACATTCTGGTAAAACCCGATCTTGTGAAGATTGTGAGGACATGTACCAATCCTAGCAGTAGCCAAGAAGTTGGGAAAGGACCAATAGGAATTGAGGCTAGCCTTGACTAAATCTTGACAAGGTTGGATAACCGTGAACAAGAAAGGATAAGAGCTAGGGTTGAGGAAGAAGTTTCTGTTAATAGGAATGAAGGTGAAAAATCTTCCCATAGACATAATGAGAACCATGATCATGAAATGGAAAGATCACTAACACCATTTGAGGAAAGAAATAAGAAGTGCATGGCTTTCTAACTTCTTAAGGATATGAAGAAGATTGTTCCACCTAAGTCTAAGGGAAGTTCCACTGGGGATGAAGCCAAGGCATGGCTTGTTCAAATGGAAAATTATTTTGAAATAGAAAATTACACTGAGACCACTAAAGCTACTTGGGGTGCATACCAGTTAGCTGGAGAAGCTTCAACCTAGTGGATGAACAAAAAGCTATAACTTAATATCAACTCATAGAAGAAGATGAGATGGGTCATCAAAAGACTTGTGATAATGTTATTTTGGGAAGAGTATTAGAAAAAAGTGAGAGAAAAGAATCTCTTTGAAGAGTTGAGAAAGATAGAAGTGAGATTGGATGCCATTGAGGAAAGCTCGGGAATGAAAAAGAAAGCTATAGTTGAAGAAAATCAGAAATTAGATGAAGTTAAATTACATTGTTTGTTTCATAATGAGTTTGTGAATAATGATTTGTGTGCAGGAAATGAAGAAGGAAAAGAGGTTGTAATAGAGGACAACAAAGAGAAGAAAGAGGAAAATTAGAGATTTGACAAAGAGGGTAGTGGAAAAAAGGAAGAGAAAATGAAGAGTTACAACCCTATGATGAAAGTGACATGGAAAAAACATGTGGGATCAGCCCACACAATTGTGGTTCGAGAAAATAAAGAAAAGAAGAGAACCATAAAGAAGGAATGGAGAAAGGAGGAGGAGAAAATGGTCAGTGTGGACCATAAATTTAATGGTATTTCTCAAGAATTTGTTTTATCTAAAGATGTTTTGTTTGCAGGACTTGAAAAAGGCAAAGAGGATGATAAAAATAAGGATGCAACAACAAAAGAGGTATCATTTACTTGTGTTAATGATGATTTACATGCAAGAGAAGTAATTGAAATTGTAGAAGAAGATCCAATAGAATATCATGCAAATGGTGCTAAAGAAGAATAAAAGAATCTCAGGAAAGAGGATAAGGAAGACAATGAGGAAAAGAAGGAAGTAGAAATTGATATACATCTTGTTGAAGACATAAAAGTGGAGAAAAGTGAAGTTACATGCATGAGAAAAGAAGTCACAATAGAAAAAAACAAAGGTATTATCTCATTCCTATGAATTTTGCAAACAAAATATTGATGTTGATTTCTATGTAGACAAGATGAAGAGGTATATGAAAACAAGTAATTGTAAAGTTGGGACATCGATTGATCCTTGTGAGGACATAAATATATTGAAGAAAATGACTCAGTTGAGTGCAAGGGAGGAGGTAGAAGAAGAAAGGAACAATATTGCAGCAAACAATAAAAAGGAAAAGATTGGGACAGCGTATAGGTAAAATGTCATTTTTATGATATCTATGAAAGAAAATTTGATGTTAAAGAGTTATATAATTTTTTTCATGAGAAAACAAGTGAAAAATATATTATTGTTGTGGTGAGTAACAATGGAGTTACAGAGGGAAAAAGAAGTGAAATTGTAGCAAAGCTTGGTCCATTGCAAGGCATGGAAACACAAAAAAGATTGGGGCAGAAAATTAAAGAAGAAAACATAGAAAGGAAGACAAAGGAGAACATTGGAGCAGAAAAAGAAGAAGAATGAGATAACCTACTAATCCATGGTGCAACAGTGGTTGGAGAAAAATTTGTAGCATCAAATAATGAGGTAAAATATGAATTTTATGAAATTTTTGATGAAACCGATTTATGTGTAATTGACATAGTTGTGATTGATAAATATGAGAATATGGAAGAGTATATTTCAGTAGTAGAGAAAGAGAAGAAAATAGAGGTAATGAATTGTTTTTCTATGTTTTGCAAAGATGGTGTTACAACTGGGTTTTCTTCAAATGAAATAGAAAGGGGATATAAAGAAATAGAATTGGAAAAGTGCAACAATAATATGCTACAATTTGAGGTGCAAGATGTTCAAGATGATGGAATAGAGTGGAAAGATACATATTGGTGGAAATCAGATTTTAATGGGTTGAATATCCTAAGAGGAAGAAAGAGAGGAAAGATGAAAGAAGGAAGAGATGAAAAGGTGCAATGTAAAGTGAAAAGGAAAAATTAGGTAGGCACATAAGAAAGGTTGATGAAGAACAAACACCGGATCTTCAAATGTTCATGAGATTCAACTCATGGAACATTTTTTCTTACCCTGGGTGTTTGATGTAGGAGCATCCAAAGGTACCAGGCAATCTTGCATCCCCAAAATATTTTATTTTAATTTTGAGTTTCTTTGTCTTGGTTTTCCTTGCAGGCTCAATTTATTTAAATGCTCAACTCCTCCAGCACACTAAGGCTTGATGTTGGAATGTGAAAAATCAATGGATTAATTGATTCACTTGTTAATTATTTAAATATCTTTGAGATTTGTTAATTTTTCAAAAAGGAAAATTCTCATGCCCATGCCTATGAGTGGGCATTTATTGCAAATTGTAACTCCATTCTAGAAGAAGGAAAAAATGGAATTTTGTTGAAGAAGTGGAATGCAGGGGCATTGAGAGAGTGGGTTGTGATGTGGGAGGAACAATTTTTAATGAAAATTCAATGCACATACTTGAAGGAGAAAAACTCATGCCAAGAAAAGAATCAAGGGAATCCAAAAGGTTTGACTGGGAGAGGAAGATTACCAGAGCTGTACCTGAGAGGACCAGTTTTAGTAAAAATGGCATAATTTTCTCATACAAAATCAAAATCAAGAATTTCAAAATGATCCAGAAAGATGAAAACAAGGCACACCAGACTCAAAAGGTGTTTTCAATGATTCATGATGACTAGGGAGCATAGGTAGACATAATGTGACAGTTTTTAGAAGTTATGAGATGGAAAAGGAGGAAAAAGGCAAGTAGAAGTGTGATGGAGATCATTTGGGTGCGCCATTCTCCATGCTCAAAAGTTGGAGAGGTGATGTTGCTGCTATTTTGATAATGTCTGTAGTTGATTTCTAAGTTTTGTAAATAATATTTGTAAAAGTTGAAGGAATTGTTTCCTATAGATTGTTTCAAGGAAGATTTGATTTTCTCAACGTGTTGTTGAAATTGAAGATTTAAAAATATTTTCCATTGGATTCTTATTTATGAGAATGAATTTTATGTTATGGCTTCTTGGATGGGTTTTTTGACAAAACCCCCCATCCTCGACTGTATAACTACAACTAGAAGAACTAGAGAAAGGAGAATCCTTACTAATGAGGAGGGTATTGATCAATGTTCCAATGGAGAAGGAGCCACCTCAAAGGAAGTAATTATTCTAGACTATTTGCAAGTGCTAAGGTAAGTGTTGTCAATTTGTTATAGATTTAGGCAGTAATAATAATCTAGTTGTTGTTGAGATGGTAGAGAAATTTAATTTGAAGAGGTTTCCCCATCCTACACCTTATAAAGTCTCAAGGTTAGATAAGGGGAAACAAGTAATAGTCAATGAACAATGTCGGTTAGAGTATCAAATAGGAAGGTATAAAGATAAGGTGTTGTGTGATATCATCCCAATGGATGTATGCCATGTGTTGTTTGGTAGGCCTTGGAAATATTCTAGAAAAAAAATGAATGATGGTAAGAAGAATTTCTATGTTTTGGAGAAGGATGGAGTTACCTACACCTTAGCACCTTTGAAGGAGGGAGATAAAGACCAAAAGGTGGGATCAAGTGTGATGTTAGTGGGTGAAAAAGAGTTTCTAAAGACAATGGAAGAGGAAGAGATAGGTTTTGCAATGATGATCAGACCCAGGACTATCATAACAACAACAAGAATTGATGAGTTGCCTTGGGATATACAAGACATGTTGAAGGGGTGTGCAGATATAATTGTTGATTAACTTCCAAATTCTGTGCATCCAATGATAGATATTAGTCACCATATGGAATTTATACCAAGGGCTAGTCTACCAAAAAAAGTATCCTATAAGATGACACCCCAACAAAATGAAGAAAACAAAAAATAGGTACAAGAGTTTATTGAGAAAGGGTTAATTAGGGAGAGCCTTAGTCCTTGTGCAGTTCCAACTATTTTGGCACCTAAGAAAGGAGGTGAATGGAGGATGTGTACTGATTCCAGGGAAATAAACAAGATAACAATTAGATATAGGTTTCCACTACCAAGAATAGAGGACTTAATGTAATATTTATGTGGGGCAAGTTACTTCACAAAGATAAACCTCAAAAGTGGATACCACCGAATAAGGATCAGATAAGGAGATGAGTGGAAAAAAAAATTCAAAACAAATAAGGGTCTACATGAGTGGCTTATTATGCCATTTGGCCTTTCTAATGCACCTAGAACCTTCATGAGGCCCTCATGAATGAGGTCCTCAAACCATACATTGGTAAGTTTGTTGTAGTTTACCTTGATGACATTTTGGTTTTCAGTTCTAACAAAGAAGAACATTTGCATCATTTGAATTTTGTGTTGAGAAGGCTACAAGAGGAAAATTTGCTAATAAACCTTAAAATGTATGAGTTCATGAAGACAAAACTATTGTACCTTGGTTTTGTGGTCTCAAAATGGATGTTAAATATGGATCCAAGCAAAGTGAAGGCAATATTGGAGTGGCCTGCACCTAAATCAGTTACAAAGGTAAGAATTTTCCATGGCCTTGCAAGTTTTTATAGAAAATTTATCAGAAATTTCAGTCATATATGTGCACCTATCATAGACACTATTAAAGGGGATAAGAAAGGGAAATTTGTATGGATTGACCAAGCTGATAAGAGTTTCAAATATCTGAAAAAGAGAGTGACTGAGCAGCCTATTTTGGTTTTACCTAACTTTAACAAGGTCTTCCAAATAGAATGTGAAGCTAATGGACATGCAAAAGGGATAGTTTTAAGCCAAGGCAATAAACTAGTAGCATATTTTAGTGAAAAACTCGATGATGTAAAGTACTCATCATATGACTTGGAGATGTATCCCATGGTTCAATCACTTAAAAAATGGAGACATTACCTTCTACCTAAAGAGTTTGTGGTATATACAGACAACCATGCACTTCAATTCATAAATAGTTAAGAAAAACTCAGTCAAAGGAACATTAAGTGGGTTGAGTACTTACAAAATTTCACTTTCACAATCAAACAAAAGAAGGGACATAGTAATAAGGTGGATGATGTTTTAAGTAGAAGGGTAGTAATGGTGCAAGAAATTCAGTTAAAAAGTGTTGGGATTGAAGCACTCAAGGAGATGTATGAGGATGATGAGGATTTAAAAAAAAATTATGAAGTTTGCAAGAAACCTATTAGCACTAACAAGGAGAAGTGGCTAGATCATCTTTTACAAGACGGTTTATTGTTTAAGGGAGCACAAATTTATGTGCCAAAATTTTCTATGAGGGAAAATATCATCAAGGAGAAGCATTATGGGAGTATGGTAGGTCATTTTGGCCTTAACAAGACATTAAAAAAACTAAGAAGGAATTACTTTTGGCCAAGGATGCAAATAGATGTAAGAAGATTTTTGGAGAGGTGTGCCATATGTCAAAAAGAAAAATGAATCAACACTAATGCAGGATTGTACCAGCCTTTACCCATTCCCAATAGGCCTTGAGAATCCATCAGTATGGACTTTGTTATGGGGTTGCCAAAGACTCAAAGGGTCTTTGATTTAGTTTATGTAGTTGTTGATAGGTTTTCCAAGATGGCCCACTTTATCCCTAGCAAAAGTAAAAGTGATGCTTCATATGTTGTAGGTTTGTTCTTCAAGGAAGTTTTTAGACTTCATGGATTGCCATTGAGCATAGTCTCTAATAGAGATAGTAAGTTTATAGGACACTTTTGGAGAACTTTGTGGAGGAAACTTGGTACAAATATCAGTTTTAGATCATCCTACCACCCTCAAGATGATGTCCAAACTGAGGTTGTCAACAGGTGTTTAGGTAACCTACTAAGATTCCTCTCAAAGGATCTTCCTAAACAGTGGGATCTTGTGTTGCCCCAAGCCAAGTTTTCTTTTAATGACTCAGTGAATAGGAGCATTAGCAAGAGTCCATTTCGAGTGGTCTATGGCATGTATCCAAGAGGAGTGTTTGAACTAAGAGATCTCAGTGGTATGGAGAAGAAAAGTGCAGAGGGTGAACAATTTGCAATTGCCATACAAGAGATTCATCAACAAGTGAAAGAGAAACTCCAAGCAATTGTAGAAAAGTATAAGAAAAAACTAGATTTGAAAAGAAGGGAGGTTAGTTTCACAGTTTCCCAAAGGTGAGTATACCAAGTTGAAGATTAAGAAAATAGGTCCTTGTAGGATTGTTAAGAATTTTTCCAACAATGTCTATGAGGTAGAATTGCCTAGTGGAGTAGGCATATCACCGATTTTTAATGTTGCTAAATTGTACCCTTAGAAAGGGGATGGTAATGTTGATGGAACAAATGTACAAAAGGTATAAAATGTTGATTGGATAAAGGACCCACCACCCACCAAACCAATATAGTTAGAGTGAATTCTTGACACTAAAGAGAGCAAGAAGACAAGGGGCAAGAAATAATTTTAGAATTTGGTTAAATGGAAGCACCTTCCATATGAGGATGCCACATGGATGATAGAATCAAACATCATCAAGCATGGGAGGATAGTTGCAGACCTTCTCTCAGGTGGAACTTGAGTTTCATTATTTTTCCCTTGGGAGTATGATGCAGGTGTTAGTGTAATTAATTGTTTAATTACATTTTATTAAGTTTACTAAGGTAATAATTACTTTACTTAATTAATAAGTAAGATTTATTTAGTTGAGCTAATTTTAGTTCAAAATTAGGTTTTACCTTTAGGGTTATGCATACATTGATTTTATAAAGCAACTCATCTCTTATAATTTCAAAATTGATGAATATTATTCATTTTGCACATCTTCATGCAAATTGATCTTGTTTTTTCTAGTTTTCTCTTGTGGAAGTTATTTTTGGTTTGTATTTTTGATTTTGGTTTCTGACATGGTATCGGAGCCTTGATTTGCAACCCCTTCTTAGTTTTTTGGAGAAATGCATTATAGAGAAAGTTCAAGGATCCTCGAGGGTTTCATACCTTGAGCTTATTTTTGGAGCATTTTGGATCAAATCAAGAATCTCCATTGGATTCAGAGCACTGGAAAAATTCAGGATTGGCTCTTGTTTCATTGATTTTCATCACCATTTTCTAGATCAACAAGCACTTCAAGTTTGGTGATTTTTTTGCAAGATCTGGGGGTAGCTGAATTTTTTGGGTTTTTTGGGCAAAAACAGAGGTCACCATCATGTTTGCAACAAACAAAAACCATAGGAATGCCTATCGTTTGGTCAATTTCCGAGCAGTTGATCCGGGATGCAAACTGTTTTGTCAAGGAAGTCGTACGACCTTCCCAACATACATTACGAAGCATTTTAAAAAAAAAAAATTTAAAAATTAAAATTAAAAATGCTTTAAAAAAAGTGCCACTAGTATAAAACATAACGCCGCCCGGCAACCACTTGACGGCCATCAGGCGACCACCCAACAACCACTACCGCCCATCCGGCTGCCACCCTACCAACGCCCACAGTCACATTGGGGACTGAACGCCCCACACCTAGCCCCCACCGGCCTTCCAGCCCCACCATGGTCACGTGGGTGACCAGGGGTTCCACCCCAACCCCCTGGTCCACCTAGGTGACCAAGGTCTTATTTATTTTAGCCCCCAGGGCTGCTTGTAGGCCAAATTGGTCATTTTTGAGCACTTTCACTAAATCAGGTATAAAATGGGCATATGATCTCCATTTTTTGTAAACTTGGTACCATTGGAAAGGTGGTTCTGAGCTCAATCCAGTGGTGTAGGTATTTTTTTCCAGATTTTTCTCCAATTTCATTTTGCAGGCCTTTGAAGTCAGAACTATCTATTTTAGTTTGGGAAGCATAAGTTTTGACTGAGGTATCGATTTTTCGTGATTCTTGCGGCATCGAAAAGGACTCAATCCTCTTCATAGATCTCAAACCTGATTTTCTAGAATTTTTACTAGGTACCTAATATTTTTTCAGATCTCAACTTTTTCTTTCTCAGTTATTTTCTTAGGAAATGTGCAATTCAAGCTATTTTTTTGAGATCAAAGTTATTTTTTTTTGCATTGAGAGTATATACCACTATTTTTCATCATGGATTCACATAATATTGCATCCCTTACTCCATTCAACTACTTTGGTTGGAAAAAACAAATGGAGATTCATTTGATGCATAAAGGGTTGTATAGAGTGACCATGGGTATAGAAGTTGAACCTACAGGTGTTGTTGAAAAGAGAAAGTGGTTTAATAGGTGTGATGAGGCTTTTGGTACATTATGTTTGTCTATTTATCTTGATCTTCTTTTTCATGTTGAGTCTTGCACTACACCCCATCAGATTTGGACTACTTTAGGGTCTTTGTTTGGGAAGCAAGATACTATGAGAGGATTCCAATTGGAGAATGAGCTTAGTGGCTTAAATATTAGGTATTTTGACAACATCTAGGAGTTCTTCACAAAACTCAAGTCTCTTAGATTGTAGTTGACATAGTGTGGTATTTAGAAGCAAGACTCTTAGTTGATATTGTCCATTCTTTCCAAGCTTGGGCCAAATTATTCATTTTTTGTATCTACCTTCTATGCCAGTAGGGATGCTCTTGGTACCCAATTCACTATGCCATCTCTTGATGAATTTGCTTCATCTCTCACTTGAGAGAAATCTATGTTGGATAGCATGGGAAAGTTGAAACCTTCTACATCATAGACACTTATTGCATCTCAAGGGCACACAGATCAGAAGGATTTTAGTGGAAAGGGAAAGAAACAGAAACAAAAGGATTCCAAATATCATGAGCAGCAAAAGGAGTCCTCAGATTCATCCTCCTCTTCAAAGGGTCCAAATTATCTAAGAAGGAGAAGGTTACATGTGCATATTGCAAGAGGGAAGGACATGTAGAACATAGTTTCTATAAAGACATTGATGAGCTAAAGAATATTCTTAAGAAACATTAGATTGATTTACCTCCTAGGATGTCTGCATCATCTTCTTCCCCTCATTCTTCTTCTTCAGAGCAGCTTGACATGGGTACAACTAGTTTACATACTTCATTAGATATGAAGGGACATGCTCTTTGTGCTTATTTAGGCCATGGATCAGTTATATGGCTTCTAGATTCAGGAGAATCTCATCATATGGAATCTTCACAGTATATGCTGAATTCCTTTGAGCCTTGCACTATGTCTCCTATTTTGATTGGAAACAATACATACATGAGTGTTACAGGGAAGGGGTCTATTAGTTTTGGGGACAACACTTTTTAGTATGTCTTGTGTGTTCCTCATTTGATGAACAACCTTCTTTCCATATATCAGATCACACATGGATGGAATGGGAGATCTGTGGAGTTCACACCTAATTCATTTTTCATCAGAGACTTGGAGAGTAGAGAGGTTACTACTATTGGGGTGGTGGATCACTCATCTCGGTTGTATTCCTTTATAGATTTTACTTCTGATGGTGCTTTTGTCCCTATATTTGTTCATCACACTTCTAGTGTAAATCATCATTCAGAGGAGACATTTGGCTTCTTGAAAATTGGTGTTCTCACTTCGGATCTAGTTCTTGAGCCATCCATTCCATCTCCTCCACCTAGTGTTTTAGTTGTTGATACTTTTACGGCTACAGATATAGTTTCTTCTGTTTCAGTGCAACATGACCTAGTTGATCATTCATCTTTGGAGGTTTCTCTTGAGTCTTCACCTACTTTGAATTCTTCATTGGTTGAGGTCACACCTACTTCTGTGGAGACATCTTGGGCTTCACCTTATTCACCTTCAGTGATTGCATTCATGAGGCTTCTTCCCTCTCACTTCTTTCAGGAGATACAGTTTCTTCAGTCATTTTGGAGCTACTTCATTATGGGGGGGCTATGTGGTCTCTTTATTCCCGTCTTCTGGGGGGTTCATTCATGTATCTTCATGGTGGATAGTGTCCTTGGGGGTTCTTATGGAGTCCTCCATATTTCATCACTTAGTTTTTTTTGCATCCTATTTTTGGGGAGGATTTTTGTCCCATGTAGTTTTCTCCTTTACCTCGTTTTGGTTTAGTTTGCATTGCATTTGTACATGGGTACCTAACATGGACTAGTTTTTGGGACCCATTCATGCATTCATCCTAGCATTAGGTGCATGCTTTTTAGTCTCCCTAAGCTGCACTTAAGGGGGGGTGTTGGTGTAATTAATTGTTTATTTACACTTTATTAAGTTTACTTAGGTAATAATTAGTTTACTTAATTGATAGGTAAGCTTTATTTAATTGAGTTAATTTTAGTTCAAAATTAGGTTTTACCTTTAGGGTTATGCATAAATTGATTTTATAAAGAAATTCATCTCTTGTAATTTCAAAATTCCTGAATATTTTTCATTTGCACATCTCAATGCAAATTGCTCTTGCTTTTTCTGTTTTTCTCTTGTGGAAGGTATTTTTGGTTTGCATTTCTGATCTTGGTTTCTAACAACAGGAGCATCACTTTGGTTTGTTCTTATGATTATTTTGATGTTAGGAGTCTTATTTGTGTTAGGGTAGATCTTAGGGGATCTATTAGGATCATTTTCAATATTTTAACTTGTGTAAATAGGCCTAGAAATTTAAATTTTGCTTTTCTCGCCAAAATGCAAATTTGAATTTTCTAGGTGCTTTCTGGATTGTAAAAGGTTGGGGTTTGTTCCTCAGCTATATTTCTGGGTTGTATGAGTCCAATAAGGTCTTATAAGACCATGAAAGACCATGTAGGGTCTTTTTATATTTTTTTTCAATTCCTAGGTTTGAAGTCTTGGAAAAAGGTATATTTTTGTACTTTTGTTACATTAGACATTAGTTTTTGAAGGAAAAGTGGCATATCTTCAAATTGTAACTATTTTTTAATCATAATTTAGATGGACTGAATGAAAGGTATGATCCAAGAAGCTGCAAAAAGATTTTTTCATGAAATATCTTGTTTTCATTACAATTTTTGATAATTTTCTACCAAAACAATGATAAACCACTCTTGTACGACTTGTTACAGATCAATGAATGATCTATGAGTGGATGGGAAGTGTAGTGTTCTTTATTTAGCTTAATAATTAGGAACATGAATTCCTCTACTTAGGGATTGAACATCACAACCAGCAGTCATAACCTGCTAAAGAACCTCATTTAATCATTAACCCAAGGACGTAAACTTGAAATGGGCCTGCACAATATATGCACTAATCACCTTTCCCAGACATGCACAATTTCCTAAGCTGTTTATACTGGAATTTGAATTACTGGAAACAATTTTACTAGATAAAATTGCTTGGAAATGAAAACTGAAAGATAAAACTATTATGCATCTAGTGGCTATAGGAATAGTTGACAGCTTTGTGTTTCTGTCAGCTGCAGGAATAGACACATTAACCTCTATGAAAAGGAAGTGTAGCTATTCTAACTTGCAGAATGAAAATGATGGAAAGTTCCCTAAGTGGGCCCCCTTAGGTAGTGCCAAAGGTAAACAGCAGATTAGAATGTAAACTTCATAAACACTTTATTGATTCAAGATAGACAAATACATAGCTCACAATCTTCAACTGTATTTCTGAAAACCGAAATGTATTACAACAACAATCTTCCAACCCCTTTCTCTGAAGGAGAATGGGCTATTTATTGAAATATAATCTAATGACTAACCAACCTTCCCTTATAAAATGGTAAGTCTTTATTACATTCAACTAACTAAGTAAAGAGGTGGATGGAAATGCAAGAACTAAGTCGAATCGGTTCATCAGTCTTAAAGTGCAACCATCCTAGATTCATGCGCTATCAAGACACCTAAGCTAGATTTATGGAACACTCTTCTTGCATGGCGGATGAGTTGAAACTGCCTCCTTATTCTTTGATGCTGAACCAGTCTTCATTGAATTAGACTTCAACCTTTAAGTGGAAACTGAATTTCTTCCTCAAATGTGGTACCTACAAAATATCTTAACAAATTTTCATGTGGCAGAAAGTTAGCTCAACACATTGAACCTTTAAGATGATCCATCACTTCATTTATACATTTATTAATCATTAAACTAACGCAAACATTATTTCAAACATGGCTATAGGAAGTTCAATAGTAGAGGCTGCAGGAAGGGTTTGTTATCACACAAAGTCAGAAGGAATTCATCAAACTAATAAAACATTTCAAGGTAATAATCATGGAAAGACTTATCATAATATACTTATTATATTAAGCATAAAAAGTTTATGTCTTGTCTCATAATCAACAATAAATGTTTGTTTTAGCATAATGAAAAGCAAAAACATATTTGTAAAAGCATGCACAAAATGTGCCAAAAACTTGGCTCATCATTCCCCTCAACCAACTACTTGCTGGTCCCTTCAACAAGTCTGACATTTCTTCTTCTGGAAAATTCTCTCAGATCAGCATTTAGTTGCTGTCCACATTCTCCATGCTAGAAACTCTAGAAGTGATCTCGCATTGCCTCTAGCCTCTGCCATCTATTATCCTCAGAGCTTCTATTATAAGTGTTGTTGTCTCCTTGTATGGTCAGTAACGACCATAGGAGAATAGGTGGTTGCATAACTAAGGGTAACCAATTTTCCCTTTTTGTCCTGGCATTCCTCATGTATCTTTCTGCCCTTCTGGTTGCTACATACAAGGTGCTTGGAGTGTGCGGTTCTGCCCTTTTTAATTGAAATGGAAGTTGTTTCCATCTAGTTTGAATGTGTAGGGTTGCAACATTAAGATCATTGTTTATAATTTGGGAATACTGAGAAAATACCTCTTGTCTCAAAGGCTTAATCAGTGGCCTGGCTCTTTCATCTCTCCATAATTTCTTCCAATCAAAGTAAATACCCATTCCATTTCTAGATTCATTCCTCATAGATATATTGATTTCATCATGCTTATGACTATCAAATTGTTCCCCCTTGCTTATCTCATTGGTGATCCAGGAGATCAGAGCGTTGATGTGAATATCACCAACATAACATAAGGGGTTACATTCCTTATCCTAGGGTACAACCAAGTTGTGCAAATAAAATTCACACAAGAGGTTCCTAATGTGTAGAGGTGAATCTCTGTATGCTTCATAAAATTCTTCTGGGGTTTTTAAGGAAGGGTTCTTACCTTTCCAAATTCTGATCAGCTAGAAATTTAAATACAACTCCTTGAGGTACACTGTATAGACATGTGAAGTTTCTCGACATTGCATCAGCCGTGGAACAAGATTCACTACTTGGTTGAGAGTGTCAGTTAAGTTAGCAATTTCCAGATTCTTGTTTTGGATTATCCTTTGTAATCTCTCAATTTCAAGTGCAGAAGTAGTTCGTTGATGCTGGAGTTCTTCAAAACATGCCATTCCTGCAGCAAAGTTTGTGACATGGAGTGGAGGCCTATGATTATAACTTACTGCAGGTGACCCCTATATTTTTTTAGTTACATCCACTTTTCATTGTTCTTCTTCTCCAATTACCTCTGTATTATTTGATTTTTCAGAGTTTTCCTATCCTGAATTACCATCCTATTGCCAACCTTCCTGTTCTTCCCGAGCAGCGGGAATCTCATCAGTCATGCCAATTATTTCACCCTCTTTTTCTGACGGAAACACAATTGTTACCTCCTCCTTCTCAACACATCCCACTCCCTGTAGTTGCTCTGCAATGGTAGCCAATTCATCCAGGCCAGCTCCTTTAGGTGTACTCACAACCTCCTCAACAATAGGTTCTTGCTCTCTCAGTTCAGGACTAGAAGGGTATGAGGTTGGTGGTGCGGTTGGAGTAGCATCACGTGATTAGCAAGCTGCCTAGTTCTAGAGTCTAGAGCTCCTTCTTATAGAAGTAGGAATTGTCTTATGCTTTTTTGAGGGTTTTGCTGCAAGATCAGAGAAGTTTTCCTTTTTCTTTTCTTTTTATAGGTTTAGGGGTTTCCACAATGGGTGACTTCCCTTTCTTATCCTTGGAAGAAGGCTCAGGATTCTTGACAGGGGTTTGTGCCAGTTGCTTGGAAGTTTTTTTAGAAAGAGGAATGCCATCTTGTGAATCAGATGATTCCTAAGTAGGGGATATAGTAGCAGAGGTCTGGCCTATGGACTGAGAGGTTCATTGTTTGAAGGTAAGAGGTTCCCCTCTAGGTCCAACATTTTGAATTTTAGGGTCAAAATTGATAGTGAATTCTTCCCAGGTCATTCTTGATGCATTTTGAACAGATTTTTCAACAAGTATTTAA
Organism: Sequoiadendron giganteum; assembly: GCA_007115665.2. Classification (NCBI taxonomy): domain Eukaryota; kingdom Viridiplantae; phylum Streptophyta; class Pinopsida; order Cupressales; family Cupressaceae; genus Sequoiadendron; species Sequoiadendron giganteum. The sequence continues at coordinate 582,500,670 of CM021107.1, forward strand.
TAAGGCAGTGGTGGGATATGGAGTTAATCCTACCCTTTTAAAATTCAGCAACACTATTAGATATCAAATTGTAAAGGAAGTCAGGAATATTCATCAACAATCCATGGCGTAAATGAGACAAAAGTTTGAAGTGATGAGAATGCAAGACTGAAAACCTACCTTCATAGGTTATGTATTTGATTATATATCCTGCCCGTGACACCCAGTCCTGCGGTAGACTCATCCTTTGTGCACCTTTCTTATCTACCCATAGAGGAGGTTCATTCGGCCGAGTAAACTCTGCCTTGACACTTCTTACATCCCTTCCTCTAGGAAATGGCTCACCGACTTGAGGTAATCCTGTTATCTCTACAATTATGTCAATTGATGCATCCACCATTATACCTCTAACTTTTGCTTCCCCTTCTTTAAATGTCCTTATGAACTCCTATGCAATGTCTACAACAAAAGCTCTGAGCTTTAGGAAGTAATTGAGCCACCCATATTGCTTGAATAGTGGCACATGCAGCACATCCTGCAACAGGATGTTATGGTCTGTAGGCTCGTGCCGAATCGGTTGACCTCCCATCTCCTTAGTTCTCTATAATTTAATGCTTTAAGTAATGCTCACCTGGATTTTCCAAACTGAACTTCCTGTAACCCAACCAATGAACTCCCTGCAACCCAATTCTACAACACTCTGCCTCTCCCCTCAACCAAAACTTTTGAACCACTCTTCAAAAGTTGCAAAAAAATAGGGGAAGCAATTCTAACATGCAATCTTATTGAAGGAGAGAGTAATCATGGATAAACAAAATACATTTAGGTTCATTATTGCAAGAAGTAAATATTGTTTGATCATTAATTGCAGATTTTAAATATCCAAGGTTCATGACAACTGATGTGACAAGGCTTGTGGTGGCTAAAATAATGACATGGAAGATAGTTATGACATAGAGAAACGTGCTTAATCGTGCGGAAAAGCAAAAGGAAATGGCAACCATATAGGAAATTTGTTTGCACTAATTAATACTAAATTAAATGTAATAAATAAAACAACTAAGCAATCTTAAAGTGAAGTGGAGCTCACCTAGATAGAATCGATGTAATTACCTAATGTGACTTTACTTCTTCATTGGAATATGTGAAACGGAGAAACGTGGATGATATGGAGAATGACAGGTGGATGAGGTGGTGGCAAGAGTGTGAGTGTACGGATTGTGGATGAAGTGGTTGAATGGAATGGGGATTCGGTGGCTGAGCCCTTTATTATGACAGTTGCATGTACTTTTATGCATGGCCTAGGGAATTGAGTCAAGACTCAATTCCTTTGGCTACAGGATCAATGGCCTCCTGCACAAATTCAAACTAGCTCAAAAATTCTTCCCTGTCAATGGGCTTATAGTAGAGCTTGAGGCGATGCCCATTGACTAATAGCTTGAATCGGACCTCATCAATGGTCCTCAATTGTACAACACTATTTGTGAATACTTCTTCTATCTCATATGGACCTAACCATCTGGTTTGCAATTTCCCTTGATTGTCCTTATACCTTGAGTCATAAAGAAGAGCCCAATCTCCTGCTTTGAATTTTTTCTCCTTGATATATCTATCATGCCACCTTATTCACTGGTTCTGTATCATCTTAGTATGCTGTAGGGCATTCTTTTTGAGCTCATCCAAGGCATTGAGCTGCATGACTCTTTCCTTTTTGTGCAGTTGTTAAGTCCATGTCCATCTCCAATGTTGTTCTAAGAGTCTTATGTTCAAACTCTATTGGCATCATAGCTGTTTTACCATACACCATTTGAAAAGGTGTATATCCTATAGTAGTCTTCCATGTAGTTCGGTAGGCCCATATAGCCTTTGGTAACCTTGCAGCCCAGTCCTTTCTATGCAAATCTATAGTTTTTGTCAAATTGCCTCTATGTCCCTATTGGTGATCTCTACTTGGTCATTAACCAGTGGATGTAAGGAGTTGATTTTTTGTGCCTTATGTTATATTCATTGACTAGGGCTGTAATCGGAGTAGAGGTAAATGGTGCTCCCTGATCTGTCACTATTTCCCTAGGAACACCAAATTTTGTGAAGATTTCCTCATAGAGGAACTCTGCAACCTTATTATCCCTAGCATGCCTCATAGGTCTAGCTTCTACCCATTTTGTTACATAGTCTGTACATACAAGGATGTAAGACTTACAATTTGAAGGTGGATCAATTGGTCCTACAAAGTCCATTCCCTATTTGTCAAAGGGTGTAACAATAACTTGTGGAAATGGAGGCATTTCATCTGATCTAGTTAGCCTTCCCACCCTTTGGCATATGTCACATCTCCTGGTGTATTTGGCTGCATCTCTATGTAATATTGGCCAATAATAGCCAGTATTTAAAATTTTCATCGTTGTCCTCTTAGCAGCAAAATGTCCTCCACAAGGCTCATCATGGCTTGCATGCAGGATGTCATGAGTGTCCTCATCTCTTACACATCTCCTCATTACTTGATCTAGCCTTGTATAAAACATGCAATCTGCAATCCAAGAAAAGTTAAAACTTTTCTCTACCAATAATCTCTTTTCTTTAGGGAAGAATTAAGGAGGAGTTCTTCCTGTAGCCAGATAATTTGCTATATCTGCATACCATGGGTGAATGACCTTGATTGTAAATAGATGCTTATCAGGAAAGGAATCCTCAATAAGTGCAGAGTCATCTTACCTTTGAATTCTAGACAGGAAATCAACAACCACATTGGCTTTACCTGGCTTGTCCACAATTGTAATATCAAATTCCTGCATCAGCAACAACCACCTTGCCAGTCTCCTTGTAATGGAGCTTTTGTTCATGAGATACCTGATTGTTGCATGATCGGTATGGAAAAATATCTAATAGCCTATAACATAATGCCTAAACTTGTTGAGGTCATATATGATTGCTAGCATTTCTTTTTCTATAACACTGTAGTTGAGTTCAACTCCTTGCAAGTTTTTGCTGATATAGTAGAGTGCATGCTCAGTTGAACCACCTTTTTGTCCTAAGACAACACCAATATTTTCCTAAGCAATCAAAGAATTACCTATCTATAGAAAAGCTATCAAGGAGGCATGTTTGAAGAAATCGTGGAGGAAAAGGAAAGACCCTCAAACTGTCCATGTTTTAGGTCAACTCTCTGACTTAATGTTAGGGAAACTTACCATCCCAAAATATTCAGACACTGGCAGTCCTGTTGTGGAGATCAATATTAATCAGGTGCAAATTAAGAATGCTTTAGAAGATCTTGGTGCAACTATCAATGACATGACCAAGGACCTTGTGGTAAAACTTAGTATTTCAGACCTAAGGGCTACACCTTCAATACTGTAGCTCGCTGATAGTTCAACTATCAAACCTGATGGGGTAGTAGAAGACTTGGTAGTCACCTTAGATTCTTAGGAGTATCTTGCTGACTTTATGATTTTGTCTCCAAAAGCATCATTAGGAGGATATCCTATTATACTAGGAAGGACTTGGCTAGCCACTGCTAATGTTTACATTCTAATTTCCTATCTATACAAAAGAATGGTGGATAGTTTCCTGACGTATTTCAAAATAATTGCATTTGAACAAATCCCGAGGACATAGAATAAAGTAGCCGATGCAATGGCTACCATTGGATCTTTCCTAGACATCCCTAAGAATGTGTCACAATTTGAATTCTTAGTGGAACAACTGCTGATGCCTGCATACGATATTCCAGAATCTGAAATGGTGTGCAAGATTGTTGGTCCCGGTTCACCTTGGTATCAAGACATATACAACTATCTTAAATCCCAAACCCTCCCACCCAACCTTTCTAACAACCAGATAAAATTTTTTATCCAAAAAGCGGCCAGACATACCATCGTCAGTGACACCTTATACCGCCGTGGCTTTGACAACACCCTTCTTCGCTGTCTCAACACTGATGAAGCCCAAATGAATTTACGAGAAGTACATGAGGGTATATGCGGATCTCATTCGAGTGGTCCAACCTTAGCTAGGAAAGTCACCAGACTGGGATACTACTGGCCGACATTGGAAAAGGATGCTCTTCAGTTTGTCAGAACATGTCAGAAATGCCAGGTGCATAGTGACCTAATTCACGCACCTGCACAGGAATTGAGACCTATCACTTCTCCATGGCCTTTTTCACAATGGAGACTCGACCTCATGGGTAAGATCCATCCTTCCTCGTCTAATGGCCATAAATTCATAATCACCGCCGTTGAGTATTTTACTAAGTGGATTGAAGCTGTCCCTCTCACTTACATCACTGGTAAACAAATATCCAAGTTTATCCTGAATTACATCATTTGCCGATATGGTGTTCCACAATCCATCATCACAGATAACAACAGTCCATTCAAAAATCAGGACGTTCGTGAACTCCGTGAGCGATTCCACATCCAGTACCACTTTTCCACCCCATACTACCCACAAGGTAACGGCCAAGCTGAGGCATCCAATAAAATAATCCTTCGCATTCTGAAGAAGACCATCAACGACGCTGGCTGAGATTGGCACCTATAACTCAATCCTACTTTATGGGCCTATCATACCAGCATCCATACCCCCATTGGAGCCACTCCATTTTCCTTGGTCTATGGATCTGAGGCCATATTACCAATCGAGGTCAAAATTCCTTCTCTTTGAGTCTCTTTGAAAGGAATGATTCATGATGAAGAGTACAAACATACTCATCTCCATGAGCTAGAAATGCTACAAGAAAGACGGAAAAATGCCTTAAATCATTTACAGGCATATCAAAATCGTCTCCACCGAAGTTATAACAAAAGAGTCATGGTGCAAAAGTTTGAAATCGGTGACTTGGTTCTCATGCAGAATCCTAGAAATAAGGTGGACCGTGAAAAGCTTGGTAAGTTTGAGGCTAATTGGCTTGGTCCTTATATCATTACTACCACATTTGGTTCCAAAGCTTATCAGTTGGCCACACCTGATGGAGAACAACTGACATAATCCATCAACATTTTACAGCTGAGAAAGTTCTACACATAGCATCAGAAAGCTGAGCTAAAAATCTATAAAATACAAAAAAAATACAAAAAAATCGTCCCTTGATGAAAACCTGGCAAACAAGCATCTTGACGACACCAAAAAAATAAAAAAATGGCAAAAATAGTAAAAGAAATGAATTCATCCAATAGTGAAAACCTGGCAAACAAGCGCTTTGGATAAGTACCATGGTGAAAACTTGGCAAATAGGCACCATGCGTAGTCGATCATTGCTTCGCCATCTACTATTACTCAAATTGACCTTTACCCATTTGTCATAATCACAAATGCCTCACACATTCATGACATTCGTCCTAAGTCCTATCAATTCCGACCATGGTTAACATTTGGTTGACATCATTCCTTGCATATCCTTGCCTTTACCTTGCGTCTACCTATCTCCATATAATTGAACTTGGGTATTCCTCACTCTGTCTGGGGGCAAGAACTTTATCATGTAATTGAAGTGGGTACCGTACAGGATCCTGCATTCTTAAAAAGTCCTAAAAAAATCATAAAAATCTGAAAAAGTCCTGAAAAAAGACCTAAAAATTTGAAAGCGTCCCGGGAAAATGCAAAATCATCCAAATCAGTGTCAAAATCCAAAATCAAAGTCAAGCTGATCAATTCAATTGATCACATCATTCAATCTTCATCCTGGTCTGAACTACATTGTCTCTACGCATTTGCTACGTAGGCAAGATTCATCTTTGAATCCCCAAGACATTAGATTAGTCCTTCTAGGTTTTTCATAAAATAAATCATGATTCAAACTTCTGTCCTTTGGACAATGTCATTGGTCATGTCGAACTACGAGGTCTCTGAGTGCATGACGTAGGCAAGGCCATTAATCGATGGACCCCCGAGGCCGCACCAGGTCAGTCCATTAGGGTTCATGGCAATACACATTCACACATGGAAAACTATCTTCGAATCAAGCAAATCTTCTATCAATCTGGAACTATTAGTCTATCAGAAATCTATTCCATCAAACACTTTCAGTCAATTCAACATGTCAGCAATGGCATGTATTCAAAATCATATCAAGGCAATTTATCATGGAAAAACTTTGGGTTCTTCTTCAAATGTGTCCTTCTGAAAAGAAACTCTCGTCACTTCTTTATGCTTTTGGATGTGTCCTTCCTAAGAATCATCATCATCATCTGGCATTTTGATAGATTCTCCTAACTTTGAGAATCGATCTCCTAGATATCAACGTCATTTAGGATGTGTCTTTCCCAAATTTGATATCGCTTGACATTTGACAAACATCTGACATTAAAACACTTGGCAAACATTTGGCAAAATTTTTTTTTGTCTTTTGATGATTATCATGATATTAGTTCCTTATGTCCTAAGAACCATGACATATCATGATGATTATCCTTGTCTACTTATCACTCTACTATTAGTTTGTCTAGGATGTCCTGACTTCAGGATTTAGAGAAGCAATGACGTAGTACGAGGATTTTACTGTCTGTTTTTACTATCATGTGGCTAGTTTCTCAAGGATGTCCTATCATCAGGATTTAGAGAAATAATGACGTCTCATGATTAGTTTAGTTTTTCTAGCAGTTGGTCATGATAAAGTGACTAGGGGCAATTGTGTTCCTTGCATGAGTCATGATCATGCTTTGTCTGCGACTGTTGATCTATGTGATGGTTCGACCTTACACACTATTGATCTATGTCATGTCATATTGTTTGTTGACCATCATGACATTTTCGCCCAATGATGATTAAAGAGCAAAAACTAGAATAGCACTATAGCAAAGCTTTTGAGGGATTGTTAATTTCTGCACTAACATGCATATCTTTCTTCGCACTAACATCGCTCTTCGCCTTCTTTTCTCTCATCCTGTGATAATATCTTGTGACATACAAAAACAAGGTTGCATACATAATTGCATGAGCATTTCATATTCACATTTGCATATATCAAATACCATAATTCACATCATATAAATGCTATGATTTACATCCATTCATAAGACCATCATTTGCATCAACATATAAGCATCATAAAGAAACATTTTCATTAACATATAGGAATCACATCATTATCACATTAATGCATACATAACCACATCTATAATTGCATAAGCATAATACCTATACAACTCATAAGCATCATAAAAGCATCACATAAGCATCTCATAAAACATTAGAATACCATAACACATAACATCATCTAGGCCACATCAAAACTGCATTGCATATATATAAATCTCAGAAATAATGTCATGTCACAGGATAGGATCATATAACATCCCAAAAATGGAGCTCCCAGGCTCGAATATCAAAACATACAAATGTCTAAACAAGCAAGTCCTAGGATGGTCCTCCTCCATCTCGTGGAGGTGAACTAGGAGGCGACTACGGTTGAGTCATAAGGTGAACAGTGAACTGAATGGGTGTCCTCTCCTACGTCTGACTCTATGATCCTGAGGGATCGGTAACGAGAGGCTGGCTCTGCTCTGTCTGCTACCCTGAAGACACTGACCTAGGCCCATGCTTTGATCTATGACTATGCCCTAATGAGTGCCTATGGGAACTATGTGACTTGTGCCCTGACGACTGCCCTGATGTAGTAGACCCCCCAACACTAGTGTACCTACTGCTATGAGACCTGCTGCTGTGTGTCCGACTGCCACTACCTGTCCTACTGTGGGATCAAGACAACCCTGGGCCCCATCTATCTGGAGGGACAACTTGCTCATATAATGCCCTGTACCAGCCCCTGCTCTCTACTACCCTGACCAGCTCCCGAGCCATATCTCCTGTCGGCCCAAAGCATAACTCTGCAAACTCTAAAACCCACCACTCTGACTCCTGCCACTGAATGACGACCTGATCTCTCTCAACTCGAGTGACCTCCAACTCCGCTACCAAGGCCTTGTTCTGAGACAAGACCGCATCTAGTCTACTCTGTAGATCAGTGATCCTCTAGTCAATTATGGCATCCATGGGAAAAATGGGTGATCTGTCACCCTCATCATCTCCGAAGATCATGTGCTCCCATAGTCGCTGATCTGCCTCATCCTCCTCCTCATCTCTCTCCCCCTAGGCCCGGACCTCCTCCACATCTATGTCAAGAGGGTGTCCCCCAACAAGTGGATCCTCCTCTACTCTCTCCTCCATTGCCACCTCCTCCTCAACCACCACCTCCACCTCCTCCTCGACCACCACCTTCACCTCCACCTCCTGCTCGGCCCTTGCCTCTAGCTCTCTCTCCTCCCCCTCCTCCCAAATGGGTGACAATGGTACACCACCCACTCTCTGCCTGCCTCTCCTGGGCTACCTCCACCCTTGGTCATCTCTCCTCCTCCTAGCACCCCTACCATCTCCCCTACCTCCTCAATCTCCTCAACCTCTGTTGTCACCTCCACCTCCTCCACCTCCTCCACCTCCCCCACCTCCTCCACCTCCATCTCTGTTGATGGTTAAAATGACACAAACAACATTAACATAGGATATTTCTATTCTATTTCTCCTGAAAAAGCAAGACTACATGTAGTGGCCTAACTCCCAAGGTCCTAGTAGTTGGTTCTCAATTGTCTGATGTCACTCAATTGGTTCATGCAACTATAATATTCAAGGGGCCTAGACTGGTAACAAAGGATTCAAGCTATGACTCTCTTTGTCAAAATAGCTTTTGTAAATCAAGGGGTTTAAAATAAAAGAAAAAGATAGATCCAAGGGGTAAATCAGTAAGTATGAATTAAATTTATCTACTATCTAGACATATACTTTTAATAATGAATTTTTTCTTAACCGATCACAAAAACCATAACATGATACAACCCACAGTATAACTGTACCATCATATACATGTTAGGTGCTTAATTCAATTCCTCTATTCGCCTATCACAAATATTTCTAAGATCTCAAAACCACACACATTCATTCATCATTAAAACTATAGATCAACAGACTTTAATAACCTTAATTCAATGACAATTTAATAAGATAATCTTCAAACCTGGTTTCTTCTAATGACTTTCATCATATAAGAAACTATCATGCTTCAGCACAATCACTGGCATTCAAGTGGATTATAACTCATTAACCTTATCAAACACACAATTCAATGCCAAACTCCATATTTCGTAAACCTGCAATTCTATTAACTGTAAACAAGATCTGGTACAATGTATCTCTGCAAAATGCTCTCTGAAAATTCTATCTCCTAACACTAGGTAAGCCAATCCAATTCTCAATTAGCTGACCCTTACAATGTAATACCCCACTGGTATTTATAGAATACAAAAAAAGAAGTTCGAACTTTTACTTCTATCTTAGGCTTTCCACCTTTTTAGGAACAATCAACTGTCTTGGAAACTCAAATCAATTTTGATCTTGAGTTCTTATATTACACATTCATTTTGATCTAACAATAGAAGATAAAACATAGGAGAAAAGAAGATCCCACATCCTTGAGACTGCTAGTGTTGCACGCATGCAACATGCAAGGAAGAAGATCATCATGCATCGTGCAAGGAAGAAGAATATCATGCATGCAAGATTTTATGCATGTGATGTTGGATCCGCTATGAACTCATCATAACTGGTGAAGACCTGTTGTAGCATATCCATATCTGGCCCATCAATCCAGTTATCTTCAAATTTGATGCGATCCAACTCAACTGCAGCAAACTCTTTCATGCTTTTTACCTTGACCAACTCTCTTCCTGCAGCTTTTATCTCTTCCTTGACCTCTACAAGTTGATCTATCACCAAGTCTTCTCCATCATCCTGCATGAGTCCTTGGAATCTTTCCCTCCATTTCTCTCTAACTTGACTTAACGGCATGCCATATTTAGTCATTACATTCACATCTACTATTATAGCCATAACCGCTTCCAACTCCTCCAACTGCTCAGTCAAATTATTAAGTGCTCCCTGAATTTCATCCTTATGTTTGCTCAAGAAACCAGTCCTAAACTTAGGGATACGAGAAGTCTTTTCTACAAAATCTTTATTATCATCTTCGAGTATAGATTCTTCTAAAAGAGTAGTTAGAGGCAATGTATCTATCTTCTCCAACTTTTCACTATACTCTTTGTACTCTTCTTCTATCTTCTCGGAGGCCTGAATATATTGATGCATCTCTTTTATTACTCCTTCCACCTCCTTATAGGTTTCAAACCCCTTTTCCAAAACCTCACCTACCTCCCGGTTCACTTTGTCTATCCACTTGTCAACCATCTCCGCCTTACCTCTAACCTGTATCAAATCATCCACCTCCTTTTTGCTTAGCAAAACAGGAGTCTCAATTGCTGCAACCTTTTGTGACCTTGGAGAGGAGACACTCTTCAAAAATGAATGTAACTGATCTAACTGAGCCTTAAGCTCATCTTTCTTTTGTTTGTCCTTGATCATTCTGGATTTTGTCGTTGAAGCCACCACATCAATCAAATTCATTTGTTGATTTCTAGTGGGTCTTCCCAAGTTAACCGTACTCAATTGATAGTCTGTAAGCTGCATATCCCCTACCTCCTTTTCAATCATAGGCATGACACATTCAACAACTATCTCCCCTTTATCTGTGAGTTTGGTAGAGTGCAAAACTTTAGCCCTCTTCTTAGGCCTTTCCTGTTCAATCTCCTTCATCATGTCCTCCCAATTAAGAGATTGAGGAGGTGTTCTAGCTCTTTTCTGTAGATCTAATTTCAACCAAGTAGGAGCACCAGGAGCCATCATCATGGAAGAGGAAGCAGCAACTATAGAGGATGGCTGAATATCTACCTTAGGTTGAGAATCAACCTTTGCCTTTTCTTGTTGCTCCTGCAGTACATGCAACTACACCAACTTCTCAGCCTCCTCTCTATCTCTTTGTTCCTGCATCTTCTTGTCTTCTTCTTCTTTTCTCAATCTTTCCTCTTCCAAGGCTATGAGTTTCTCTGCCTTTTCCCTTTCTTTCTCAGCTAGTTGTTTCTTTACCAGCTCTTTAGCCTCCTTTTCTTTCCTTAGAGCTTCAGCCTCTTGTTCTTTTAGTCGAGTCTCCTCTGCAAGCTTCAATCTAGCAACAAGGGCTTCCTTTTCCCTTCGATTTCTTGCTTTCTCCTCCTCGAGATCATGGATCTTCTGTACCAATTCTAGTTTGTAATTTTCAGCTTTGACCTTGATCTCATGCTCTCGTTGCCTCATTTTCTCCTCCATTGTATCAACTGTTGTCCTTGTTTCAACTTCTCTTTCCTTTGATTGCTACTGTTGAAGTAGAGCATCAAATTGCAACTTTGCCTCTATTTCCTTTTGTTTCTCCGCAATAGCCCTTGCATCAGATTCTCTGCTAGCATCTTCAAACTGTTTCCATTGGTCCTCCTGTGTAAGAATCTGCTCAATAGCAGGATCTAGAGGCATGTTTTCTTGCAAGTCCTTCTCTGATAGAGATTCATCTGAATCTGTCTCAATTTCTACCAACTCTTCCTCCACTTCTTTTCCTTTAGTAGCTTCAGCCATGGCATAAAGCACTCCTTGAACTTCTTTGCTTTTCTTTCTTGTGAGTGGGACTTGTGTAGATGACTCACCCAATGCGGGCATAGGACAACAGATTCAATTGGGACATCTCCCTCGGGTGTCTCTTCTTCTTCATCAACCACCTCCAACTCTGTTTCTTCAACATCTGGAGGAAAGAATTCCAATGGTTCCTTGGAAGGTGCCTTTATTTTAATCCTCTTATACCCTTTACCTTTCTTGAGGATTGGTCCCTGAGGAGCTTGAGTCCTCATCATCAACCATTGCACACTTCTATCCAAGACTATTTTTCCCAATTTCTTAATGTCAATCATTTCTTCTTCACTCCAGTCTATTGGATCTAAGTTTTTGGTGCCAATATTCAAAACTTCATATGAGGGATCTAATACCACTCCATCATCCACCAAAGTGTCAGGAATATTATCTTTAATGCCCAGCTCTACCATAAGTGAGACTAGTAATCTCTCATAATTCTTCCTCCTCAAGTCAAATTCATCCTGCCTATCACACCAAAAATCCTCTAACAAATTAAAGTGTCTAGTAAACACAGAAGGTAATAAAGTATACATCTTCTTTTTTGGATCAAAATACTTATGAGCTGTATACAATCCCAATTACAATTGTATCAACTCATTACAAACCACCTTAGCCACCTTCAAGTGTTGACAACTATATTCCCCCTGTGTCATAGGAAACTTATGGCATCCTGTCTTGTGCTTCATCCCAAATCTAGCATTAACTCCGATGGATTGATATACAAATTCCATAAGCACTATTCTATTGCTGCAGCATCTTGGAAGTAAATGAGGATGACCTTCAAACCCAAACAATTTGAAGTATGTAAATTTGGGGTATTGGATGTACCAACTTCCCCATTCAGAAATGAAAGCCATAGCTTCCTGACTTAACCTGTATCTTGCATCTCCACTCAACTGATTGATAACCACATATAAAAATGCATCATTGACTCTTCTGAAGTGAGTCTCAACAACCTGAAGGGATAATTGATCATAGTGTTCCCATACCTTCTTTTGTCCATCCAAAGCTCCCATTATACCTACCCTATTTAATCTTGGGAAAATCCCCAATCTTGCTGCAGCATAGACCACATATGAAGTCATAAAGAAAGATTTGGTTTGTCTGACCCTTGTGAGCTGATCATGTATGGCATCAGAAACAATCATGGACCAATCAAATTGATAATCACCCTGAAAAATCACATGAATAAAATGAAACATCCATTCCTTGAAATGGAAGGCATCCCTTTTCCCAAACACTCTGGACAACATCAATATTAAATCAGATATCTCCTTCTTGAAGTCTGCCCTCTTTGGCTGATCTGCCAATTTGCTCAAAGACTTCTTCTCAGTACTTAACCATCTTTTGTTTAAATGAGACTTATTGGAGTCTTTATGCTTACTATATTTCTCCAATGCCTCAGCCTCAGTTAACTGCACTAAATTCTTGGGATCAGGAACATTGAATATGTTTTGGAACATCTACAGAGTAAGATCTAAAATCACATTATTCTATGAATCCATGCATAATCTTGTAGTTGGATTATAAGTACTGGCCACTGTATATATCAACTCCGGACACTTAAATGACAAAGGAAACATAGTGATATGTTCAAGACCGGAGTCAACAATCCTTTGAGTTCTCCCTATCAAGTTTTCCCTTTCTGCAAAGGTCTCTTCATGTAATTCTTCAAAATTATACTGGCCCAGATTGGTATCTGTGATATCTGACCAGTTTGATTCCACCTTGCTCGCCTTCACCACCGGATTCCTATGATCATACCTTAATGTATAAGGTAACTGTTCTGGTTTCACCTTCTTGATCTTTGGTGCAGGCTTTGATGTTCCAGCCGGTTGATTCCTTCGAGCAGCCTCTCCTGACGTTCCTGACATCTTTCAAATCTCCTACAAGCAAACCTCTAATTAGACCCCTTCCAATAAATCATTATAAAAATTGTTTTAAAAACATACCTGTTACATATGTATCAGAGTCGGAGTCGGACAAAAACACAAAATAATCATTTTTACAAGATTGGCGGACTCGGAGCAAAAACCAATACAGGAACTTCAGCTAGTAACAAACGGGCTCGAAGTCGAAATCGGGGAAGTTATCGGAACCGGGATCGGAATAAAAAAAGATTTGTTTTTTTCTTCGAATTCCTCTCATTTCATATTCTATTCCCATTCCGCCTTCACCTCCAATTTGTTTATCGTTACTTCGACAAAAGACTTCCCACAATATGCGGAGCCGGACACAGGATGAAAACGGAACTGATAACCTTTAGTAAAAATTCTTAAGTTTAAGACCAGTTCCGATCCCGCCTCTGCTAATTATCACATACTTTAAAAAAAAACCTTTTTAGAACTCGAAATTGAAAACGACATAGAAATGGAATTCACATCTTTGGTAAAAACAAACTCTTATGCCAATACCCATTCCAATCCCGCCTCCACATATGCTAATCATGACATCATCAAATTTATTCATTTTCATCATAACTTCATGCTTAAACCTAGGTCGCCATAACATAGCAAAGGAGCTTAAAAACTCTACCCTCATATGACCGTGGGGGAACAATTATATTTTAGAGCCATTCATTTAAAACTTATTGCCTAGACCGACGAAACCCTAAATTAACAAACTTAATAAAACTAGGGCACAGGTTTTAAAACCCTACCATTCTACCAAACAATGAAACCCTAAATTAAACCATAAACCTAATCTACCTCAACCCACTGTAAAAATATCCAATCTACCTCAATGTAAATTCTTAATCTAACTTACACAATAATAAAAACCTTTAATCTAATCTAAATCTACTGCAAATCGAAAACAACCCGACGCGATCATGATTAAGTCGTGAAAATGACAATGCCCAAAAATAGAAAGAAACGACACAACAAAATAAAACAACAAAGATAAAAACAAACTAAAACAAACCAAAACAAGAACCTACTCATTCAATCACATCGTTGATCATAAAATTGCTTAAAACACAATGATTGAACACGCGAACAGATACAAAGTAAAACATAATGAACACAACCGCAAATAAAACAACGAACAACAAAAATAAAAGACCTACCTTAAATGCAAACAAAGCCACGCTGACTTTCTGAATCAATTCACACACAATCCCTTCTCTATCTCGATCAATTCGCTCAAACGAACTCTGCTATTGCTCTTCGCGCTCTCAGACTTGTAATAATAACAATAATAATCGGCTTTAACCCTTAATAAAGAAAAAAATGTGAATTTCTACCTACATCGTCAACCACCATTAATGCATTAAAACACAGTAAAGGCGGAGTCGGAACTGTAAGAGAACAAACACTGGTCTATAGTGCAACTTCCGTCAAAAAGTCAACGACACAAAAAAAAAAAAGGCGGGGTCGGAACCAAAATGGAAACAGGATCTTAAAATCATAAACTTTCCAAACCTTATTCCCATTCCGACTCCGCGTCCGATAACTAAAAACAAAACAAAAACAAAAACAAAAGTTAAGTAAAAGATCAACTTAATAAAACAAAACACAAAAACCGAGACAAACAAACATTAAAAAGGTAGCGGAGTCGGAATCGGAATTGAATTTGATTTTGCAAATTTTGAATAGAACCATCCCAATTCCCACTCCTGCTCCGCTTCCGCTAAAGAGCAAAAACAAAGGCAAAGAAAAGACCGTCGGGATCAGAACCAAAAATACACCTCAAAAGACCTTTCAAAACCCGATTCAACTCCGGTTCCGCTTCTGACAGAGAAAACAAAGAAGAAAAACAAAATACTTGGAAAAACTATACTCCAAATTTTGTTCCAAAAACAACTAAGTACAAAAACACAAAGGGGGACCCATTTTTGACCAAGACAAAAGATGGGGTGGTTATGCAAGGCATAACAGTCTCCCCCATCTCAGCCTTTGGCCCTACCTCCATCTCTTCCCCTAGCACCTCTGCCATCTCTCCCTCCATCTCTGCCACCCCACCCTCTCCTCGAAATCTATGGAATGACTGATTTGCGATTTATCGACGGTGGACCATCCAGATCTATCAATAGGATGGGCCTGTGAACCTTCCACCAGGTGTCAAACTTAGCAGACGTCCCTGGATCTACTGGACCCCCTCTCCATGCCCACTGAACTACCACCAGGCTATCTACCTACTACTTTGCCATGGTCACTAATATGGGTGGCCCCCACATGGTCTCTCTAGAAGACCGAGCATACTCTACCATGCCTACTGGCACAATCTACTACTCCCCAAACTGTCGTAGTACCCATTGGGGTAGGTACATGTCAATGATCCACTACGTCTTTACTGTATGACCAATAAGGTACCGAAACTGTCTACAAAAGGACAAGTGGCCATCCTCATCTGCCCACTAGGCACAATCTCTATAGGGTCTCCAAACAAAATTGATCATCGTTTTTATCTGATGATGCCAGTACCCGGTATCTTCAACATGAGTCTGGCTAACTGATCCTGCATACAAATAAACATATGACATCCCATCACCCAACTGTTGCATCTGTACTGGCGGTCAAAAAATGGGAATGCACTCCCATACCCAGATCATCAAGAGGGTAGTACCACAACTGATATTGTGCCCCTGGAGATAGACTACCTCATGCAACTGGTGGTACAACATGGCCAACAAGCATGGCCCCTAAGAAAAAATAGTCCCCTGTAGTCGCATACGAACTAGAACATCCCCCCATCCAATGGGAAATCCGTGACCACAATGATTTGAGATGAGTAGTCCGGCAATCAAGGTCATGAGTATGGCATCAAACCTAGGAAATCGGTCGGCTACAACATCCTAGCCAATCTCATAACCGTCTAGAGCCAACTGAGCACCATCGACACCCTCATACCTCTTTGTCAAGACCTATTGCCCTCGGTGTGGATCATAAACCACCCTCTCTCCACTGCTCGGAATGTGGAGAATGCAGTTAACATCTTCCAAGGTCACAATCGCCTCTCCAGTAGGCAGGTGGAATGAGCAAGTCTCAGAATGCCACCTCTCGCAAAGAGCTGTCAGCAAACGTCTGTTTGCCTGAATAATGGGCATGTAAGTAACATAGTATAGGCCTAGGGCCATCAATTGCTATCTTTGTCTATCACTGAGATGATCCCTGAAAGCATACGTCACTGGTCGGAACTCCCGGGTATAGATGGGTACAAGCCGACTCTACAGGTCAAGGGTACATAAAAGTTAATCTTGGCAAGTGCAACAAAAGCCAACTATGGTCAACTTCAATTGCATCGCGTTGACCGCAAATGCATCACAATGTTTCAATTGCGACTTGGCGCAAGACAAATGCGTTGCAATATATCAAATGCATCATTCAGACCAGCAAATGCGCAAGCAAACAAAGAATGCATCATTTAATCTATCGAATGCATGACTCAATAGCATATGCATCATGCACCATGCCAAATGGGTCACAAATTTGCAAATGCGTTGCACAATCTGGCGATTGCATCGCACTTTTTTGATTGCGTCATTTCAACTTGCAAATGCGCAATCACACAAACAACCTATCCTACCCATCGCACTTGCGTCGCGATGCAATCAAATGTGGCGAACACGAAGGCATTTGCGGCTTTCGCGATAGCATTTGTGTCGCACCACAATTGTTTTCCTCCCATTTAACCCTCATAAATGCATAAAAATTGAAATTTGACAAGTTGGATAGAGCACTTACCGGTGCCTCTGCGCCCTCAGGTCATCGAAATGTGCGCACATAATATCCATGGTGTGTAGTTGTAGGGATCACCATCGTCTCTCAGAGCTCTGGTTTCTGAAATATTCTATATGTAAATGAGAAAATGACATTTGGATTGACCTTTTCAACCTATTTATAGGTTGAAAATTAGGGTTTTGACCTGGTAGGTCCTACTGGAGGCTCATTTGACCACCTTTGACTGGCATTTCGACTACCTTAATGTTCTCCATTTCTAAATCGGATCGTGCCATCACTTTTCTTGTCATTAATTTGACTATTCGAGATATTTTCCAAATTTTTCTGACCCCAGGTCGAAATTCAAAAATTTTCTCGAGGGGGCATAGGCACTCTGTACCTCCGTTGGGGCATATTCTGGACTTGCACAATGCGACAAGCTGCATTATGATAAAGAGGGGCAAATGTAGACACATAAATGACCAAGACTTGCAAGCACTATTTTACCACTTTTCGTCATAACATGATTATAACATTTTAATTATGTTTCTAACCCACATCCAACTATTATTTAAATAATTTATAATTATTTAATTAATTCATAATCTCTCATTCTTCATGATTATTAAATAAATAAATCTTATTTATTTATCTAATATATCCCTAATTATCAAAGTCTTCTTGCAATTAAATAGAATCTCATTTATTTAATTAATCCTTATCATTAATGTCTTGATTATTAAAATAATATATTTTAATATATCTATTTAATATGTCACTAATTCCTAAATCCTCTCTTAATTAAATAAATTCATTAATTTATTTAATTAATTAAATACTTCTTCTAAATTAAATAATTATTTTTAATTATTTAATTAAGGCATGTGACACTTTTATATTTTTAAATAAAACAAATCATTTAAAAATATCTCACAAACTTAACTAATTCTTCATTTAGTAATTAATTTCAAAAATCAATTACTGCTTATCTCACAAAATCCCTATTTTGAATTAATTTAATTCAAAATAGAAGTATTCTTCTACAAATCAAGTAATTTCTAAAATTATTGATTTTCTAAAATCCCATCCTCTTGTCTTTTGATTTTTACTAATTTCATCTCCACTGTCACATTCAGTCTTGATTTAATTCATTTAATTAAAATCTTATTTACGCATATGGGTATTTTTCCCTAACCCTAATTGAGAGTTGCCTTATTGAATCTTGACCTTTGATTCTAGGGCATTCCTTAAAGCTCTCATCTTGTCCATCCATTCAAGATTGCATTTTCTATAAAATGACAATCTTGATCTCATTTTGGGATTGGATCATTGCTTAAGTTATTATTACTATAGGCATTTCACTTCATATCTTAGGCTTTTATGTTAATCATTGCTTGCATATTAGGATCTATATTCTAGTTGCATAGATATATACATTTTCATAAATCCTTCAAAGGCTTAGCTAGGGCTAGACAAATAGTAACTTGCTCACAAAACCTGAGGGCATCATACTATTACAACAAGCTTGAGAAGGTACAATAGAAGTCAAACATGGAGCATTAGGAATGGGTGAGATCCTTCTTGTTATTAAATTCCTTTATTTACTTCCAATGCATTCTATTGTATAATGTTTTCATTAACTTGTAGGTACAACTAATCAGTTGTTGATGTATGCAGGAATTTAACGTTATTACACACACCTCTGTAGTACCTTCTTCAAGTTGGCTTGAGCTTTCTCAAATGTTTCACCATAAACAGTAAAGTCATCCATGTATATCTCCATGCAGTCATATGAGATGTCTGAGAAAATACTTATTATTGCTCTAAGTTGCAGGTGCATTGCAGAGACCAAAAGGAAAAACTGAGTAGGCAAATGTTCCCTAAGGGCATGTAAAAGTAGTCTTTTCTTGGTCCTTTGGAGCAATCTTGATTTGATTGTATCCACTGAAGCCATCCAAGAATGAGAAGTACTTTTTCCTGAATAAATTATCCACAACTTGATCAATGAAGGGAAGAGGAAAGTAATATTTCTTTGTGGCTAAGTTGAGCTCTCTATAATCCACACATACTCTCCATTTTCCTCCTTTCTTAGGAAAGATAACTAGTGGGGAGACCCATTAGCTATCTGATATTGGGTAGATAAAGCCAACATTCAACATCTTCTACAACTATTCTTTAACAATTTCTCTCAAGGATGGATTGATTCTTCTTTGGGGTTGTCTAACAGGTTTGAACTCACTGCTGATGAATATGCGGTGTGTACATAGCTTTGGGTCTAAGCCCTTCATATCGCCATATTCCCAAGCAAAAGCTGACTTATGACTAGTAAGCATTTTGACAATAGATTCTTGTTGCACACTAGTAAGGTTATTGTTGATATTCAATGTTTGTCCTACAGCTACCTCCACCTGTGAGGTTAATTCAACCATAGACACTTCAGGTAGGAAAGAAATTTCTACCTCGTGGGGAAATAAGGTGTGTAAGCAGTCAGTTGCTGCAGGATAATGAGCTGAGGTGGGCAGAGGAAGAATAGTCTACAAGGAGCATGGATTTTTTTCACAAAGAGGGTATTCAATACCATAATTATTTAGTAGGACATTAGATAGTATCTCTTCCTCTGCTTTTTGTGTAATGAAAGGCTCTCTTGTAATCATCATTAAATTGGCCACAGAGTTCACTTCGTCATCTTCTCCCAAATCTAGCCAAACAACCTATCCAAACTCCAGTTGAGGCTGGGTTGGAGAATAAAGGGTAAGCTTCTTTGAGTTATACCCATCAGAGATTGTCATGTTACCCAACCTACATCCAATGTAAGCATCAATAATGGCCAGCCAAGTCCTTCCTAGTATAATAGGTTATCCTCCTAATGATGCTTTTGGAGACAAAATAATAAAGTCAGCAAGATACTCCCAAGAATCTAAGGTGACTACTAGGTCTTCTACTACCCCATCAGGTTTGACAGTTGAACTATCAGCGAGCTACAGTATTGTAGGTGTAGCCCTTAGGTTTGAAATACTAAGTTTTACCACAAGGTCCTTGGTCATGACATTGATAGCTGCACCAAAATCTACTAAAGCATTCTTAATTTGCACCCCATTAATATTGATCTCCACAACAGGATTGCCAGGGTCTGAATATTTTGGGATGGTAAGTTTCCCTAGCATTAAGTCAGAGAGTTGACCTAAAACATGGACAGTTTGAGGGTCTTTCTTTTTCCTCCCCAGTTTCTTCAAACATGCCTCCTTGATACCTTTTCTATAGATAGGTACTTCTTTGATTGCTTAGGAAAATATTGGTGTTGTCTTAGGACAAAAAGGTGGTTCAACTGAGCATGCACTCTACTATATCAACAAAAACTTGCAAGGAGTTGAACTCAACTAAACTATTATAGAAAAAGAAATGCTAGCAATCATATATGCCCTCAACAAGTTCAGGCATTATGTTATAGGCTATCAGATACTTTTCCATACCGATCATGTAGCAATCAAGTATCTCATGAACAAAAGCTCAATTACAGGGAGACTGGCAAGGTGGTTGTTGCTGATGCAGGAATTTGATATTACAATTGTGGACAAGCCAGGTAAAGCCATTGTGGTTGCTGATTTCCTATCCATAATTCAAAGGCAAGATGACTATGCACTTATTGAGGATTCCTTTCCTGATGAGCATCTATTTACAATCAAGGTCATTCACCCATGGTATGCAGATATAGCAAATTATCTGGCTACAGGAAGAACTCCTCCTTAATTCTCCCCTAAGGAAAAGAGATTATTGGTAGAGAAAAGTTTTAACTTTTCTTGGATTACAGATTGCATGTTTTATACAGGGCCAGATCAAGTAATGACGAGATGTGTAAGAGACGAGGAAACTCATGACATACTGCATGCAAGCCATGATGAGCCTTGTGGAGGACATTTTGTTGCTAAGAGGACAACGATGAAAATTTTAAATACTGGCTATTATTGGCCAATATTACATAGAGATGCAGCCAAATACACTAGGAGATGTGATAGATGCCAAAAGATGGGAAGGATGACTAGATCAGATGAAATGCCTCTATTTCCACAAGTTATTGTTACACCCTTTGACAAATGGGGAATGGACTTTGTAGGACCAATTGATCCACCTTCAAATGGTAAGTATTACATCCTTGTATGTACAAAATATGTAACAAAATGGGTAGAAGCTAGACCTATGAGGCATGCTAGGGATAATAAGGTTGCAGAGTTCCTCTATGAGGAAATCTTCACAAAATTTGGTGTTCCTAGGGAAATAGTGACAAATTAGGGAGCACCATTTACCTCTACTCCGATTATAGCCCTAGTCAATGAATATAACATAAGGCACAAAAAATCAACTCCTTATCATCCACGGGCTAATGACCAAGTAGAGATCACCAATAGGGACATAGAGGCAATTTTGATAAAAACTATAGATTTGCATAGAAAGGACTAGGCTGTAAGGTTACCAGAGGCTATATGGGCCTACCAAACTACATGGAAGACTACTATAGGATATACACCTTTTCAAATGGTGTATGGTAAAATAGTTGTGATGCCAATAGAGTTTGAACATAAGACTCTTAGAACAACATTGGAGATGGGCATGGACTTAACAACTGTGCAAAAGGAAAGAGTCATGTAACTCAATGCCTTGGATGAGCTTAGAAAGAATGCCCTACTATTGGTTATTTGGATTAGGTGCTACTTGAGTAGGCAGTTGGGTTGGCTTAGGATTCTAGCTTTGATTAGCTGTAGGAGGTGGCATAATTGATTGCTACTAGGGTTGCTGCAAGAAACCAGTGGGTGGATTGGACCATTGCTAGCCTCCCCTCCATTGGTTAGACTGCTGTCAATTCCCTTATGGAGGCTGCCATTGAATTTGCTGTGGTGACTACCAATTCCCTTGTGGGGATTGCCAACGGTTTTGCTGAGCATTTGGTCAAGGATTATTCCACTGAGGTTGGGAGTATGGCCCATAGTTTGGAGGGTACTGGTTCTACTACTGACTATTATATGAACAAAATTTTTGCGAAGGGTCTTGAGGCATACCTTGTCTTGGGGCCCATGGTCTACACTGAGCAATAAAGAACACTTCTTCCTCTCCTTCAATGGTTTTGAACTTAGTAGGAAGATGCTGCACCTCCAAATTGGCCACTGCTTTGGATCTGCAGTCCTTCTTCCTTTGTCTGTAGCGAGGGAAATATTCAACTAGCATTGCCTCAACTTCCTCTTTCTTCCTTCTAGCTTGCATAGTGTCCAGTCGAGTAGCTACATCATTGATGATATCTTGCTTGAAGTTGGACAAGAGATTAGTAATCTCCCCCTTAGATACTCCAGAGTGACTTCCTTTTATAACAGAGGGTCTAAATCCTCTGCCCTTCTTTACAATTGCTCTGGAGTAATTGAGATAGATTTTCTGGATATCATCCCAATCACTTTGGGTGACATCACCTCCTGCCATGAGGTCTGGTGCCTCCATGCAGGTATCATTAAATCCTCTTAGAAAGAGAAGTTTTTGTGATTCCTCATTTAGCTCATGTTGAGTATTCTTCTGCACACTGAACAAAAACCTTGACACATAATCCTCCAAGGTTTCATCTTCTTTTTGTGATATTTTGAAGATGTCATCTCCTCTCATATCATTCCCTCTACAATATTCTTTATATTTTCTCAAGAATAACTCCTTCATTACATCCCAAGTGGTAGCTACATTGCTTCCCAATCCCATGAACCACCTCAAGGCTGACTCTTTTAGAGTGGAGGGAAACAACTTCAACTTGTGTACTGAGGTTGTGTAGTCATAGCTCCTACAAAGGATGTCAAATTCAAACAAGAAAATATGAGGGTCCTCAGTAATAAGTCCATAGAACTTTGGAAGTAATGAGGCAGGAATGTTCTTGAGATTATTATTGTCATGTAGGTCAGGAATTGGAAATGGAAAAGTAGGAGTTGCCATCCTTTGTTGTGCCCCTAGATTAGCTCCTGGCTGATGAACTACAAGGGCAAGCGGATTATTTGATGGTTCTTGGTTGTTAGAAGTTTGCAGATTATTCAAATGCTGAACAAGTGGGTTAAGGTCATCTGGCTCTTCAAACAGGTTAAAGCTTAGCTCTGAGGAAGAATATGAGGTAACTAAATCTTGGCCAACATCCAAATATGGGTCTTCTTGGAAAAGGTCTGGTTCAATTTCTTCCATATCTATTCTTCCAGGAAGGAATCTTCCAAATTGGTCTCTTCTTCTACGCATACAACAAAAAGTGAACTAACTTATGAAAATGTTAGAATACAAAATTCTAAACTAAATACTTGGAATGAAATTTAACTCTCTATTATCATGCCTGCAATAGGTCTTTAGTTTGACACCATCCCTGGCAATGACACCCAAAATGTAGTGTTCTTTAATCAACTTAATAACTAGGAATATGAATTCCTCTACTCAGGGATTGAACATCACAACCACTAGTCATAACTTGCTAAAGAACCTCATTTAGTCATCAAACCAGGGACATAAACTTGAAATGGGTCAACACAATATATGCACTAATCACCTTTCCCAAACATGCATGATTTCCTAAGATGCTTATACTAGAATTTGAAGTACTAGAAACAACTTTACTGGATAAACTTGTTTGGAAATGAAAACTGAAAGATAAAACTATTCTACATCTAGTGGTTGCAGGAACAATTGACAACTCTATATTTCTATTAGCTACAGGAACAGTCACATTACCCTCTATGAAAAGGAAGTGCAGCTATTCTAACTTGCAGAATGAAAAAGATGGATAGTTCCCTAAGTGGGCCCCTTAGGTAGTGCCAAAGGTAAACAACATATTAGACTGTAAACTTCATAAACACTTTATTGATTCAAGATAGACAAATACATATCTCACAATCTTCAACTGTATTTTTGAAAACTGAAATGTGTTACAACAATAATCTTCCAGCCCCTTTCTCTAAAGGAGAATGGGATATTTATTGAAATAGAATCTAATGACTAACCAACCCTCCCTTATAAAATGGGAAGTCTTTATTATATTCAACTAACTAAGTAAAGAGGTGGATGGAAATGCAAAAACTAAGTCAAATCGGTTCATCAGTCTTAGAGTTCCACCATCTTAGATTCATGCGCCATTAAGATGCCTGAGCTAGATTTTTGGAACACTCTTCTTGCATGATGGATGAGTTGAAACTGCCTCCTTATTCTTTGCTGCTGAACTAGTCTTCATTGAATTAGTCTTTAGCCTTTAAGTGGAAACTGAATGTCTTCCTCAAACGTGGTACCTGCAAAATATCTTAACAGTTATTCATGTGGCAGAAAGTTAGCTCAACACATTGAACCTTTAAGATGATCCATCACTTCATTTATACATTTATTAAGCATTAAACTAAGGCAAACATTATTTCAGACATGGCTACAGGAAGTTCAACAATAGAGGTTGCAAGAAGGGTTTGTTATCACACAAAGTCATAAGGCATTCATCAAACTAATAAAACATTTCAAGGTAATAATCATGGAAAGACTTAGCATAATATACTTACTATATTAAGCATAAATTTTTTATGTCTTGTCTCATAATCAACACTAAATGTTTGTTTTAGCATAATGAAAAGAAGAAAAGTATTTGTAAAAGCATGCACAAAATGTGCCAAAAACTTGGCTCATCAGGAAGTTAGAGTTTTGTTTTTAGAATCTAATTATTTTTGTTTCATGCAATTTAATTGAGTTTTGAGTGAGAAACAAGAAAAACAATGTGAGCAGCCCTATAGCAGAGCTACGGTTTCCAACAAGATTAAAAAATTCATAACTTTTATTTCCACCATCAAAAAACTGATAAAATTTGGTAAAACAATTCTTTAGGCTATTGATCAAATGTCCACCAAAGGAAATTGCACCAATCAATTGTATGTTTGAGTTATGTAGGTTTGAGTGTATTCATTGTCATAAATATTTCCAAAACCCTAGGTTTCTTGAGGGTTTAATAAAAAAATCAGATTGTTTGAATTCACCATAGTAAAGTAGGGTTGGAACACCTTTAGTAGAGTCAAATTGGATTTTAAACACATTTGCAATTGCAATTGTTTATCCTCTGCATCAAACCCTCTACACATAACAACCTAATTAGTTAGTCACCCATTAGGTCAATTTTGTTCATTTTACACATCCCTCACCTAAAACTCCTCACATGCTCTCCACTCGCTAGATTTGAACATGTAGAATGCAATAACTAACAACCCACATTGTGTTTTCCAACCTATGATTATTTTGTGCTTTTTTTTGTTCCAATCAAATGAAGAAATTGAAATACAATTTTTACTTTGACTAAGAGTTCTTATAAATTTTGAAAGTGAAATTCATTACATTCTTACTATATACAAAACAAAAAAAAATCATTAAATTCAAACTATTTTGTAATATTGGTGGTTGGAAAACACTGGGTGTTATGAAACCTACAACCTACATACTATTGTAAAACCCTTTACACATAACAACCCAATTGGTTAATCACCCCTCGGGTCAGTTTGATTTGTTTTATGTGTCTCCCACTTGCAACTCCTCCTCATTCTCTCCACCCTTTAGCTTTGAACATGTAGAATAAAATAACTAACAACCCACATTGTGTTTTCCAACCTATAATTATTGCACATTTTTTTGGTCCAATCATATGATGAAATTGAAATAAATTTTTACTTTGACTGAGAGTTGTTATAAATTTTGAAGGTGAGCTTCATTGCATTCTTATTTTTATAAAATGAAAGGTTTTCATTATATTCATACTATTTTATAACATTGGAGGTTGGAAAATATTGGGTGTTATGAAATCTACAATCCACATACTATTTGTAAAACCCTCTACATGTAACAACCCAATTAGTTAGTCATCCCTTTGACCAATTTGGTTAGTTTAATGTATCCCCCACTTGCAAATCCTCTTTGTGATCTCCACCCCTTAGCTTCAAACATGCAAAATGAAATAACTAACAACCCACATTGTGTTTTTAACCTGTAATTATTTTATGCATTTTTTTGTACCAATCATATGAAGAAATTGAAATACAATTTTTAATATAACTATGAGTTATGAATTTTGAAGGTTAACTTCATTACATTCTTATTTTTTATAAACTAAAGGTTTTCATTGTATTCATATTGTTTTGTAACATTGGAGGTTGGAAAACACTAGGTGTTATGAAATCTGCAACCCACATACTATTTTAAAATCCTCTACACGTAACAACCCAATTGGTTAGTCACCCCTTGGGTCAATTTGGTTAGTTTTATGTATCCTCCACCTACAACTCCTTCTTGTGTACTCCACCATTTAGCTTTGAACATGTAGAATGAAATATCTGACAACCCACATTCTGTTTTCCAACCTGTAATTTTATTCTTTTTTGCTCTAATCATATGAAGAAATTTAAATGCAGTTTTTACTTTTACTAAGAGTTTTTATAATTTTGAAGGTGAACTTCATTAAATTATTATTATCTAAAACATAAAAGGTTTTCATTAAATTCATATTTTTTTGTAACACTGGAGATTGAAAAACATTGAATGTTATGAAACTTGCAACCTACATACTATTGTAAAACCCTCTACACGTAACAACCCAATTGGTTAGTTTTATGTATCCCCCACTTGCAAATCCTCTTTGAGCTCTCCATCCTTGAGATTTGAACAAGCACAATGAAATAACTCACAAACCACTACGTTTTCCCAACCTATGATTATCTTGTGCATCTACTTTTTCATCATATGAGTAAATTGAAACAATTTTTACTCTAAGAAATAATTTTAAATCTTGAAGGTTTCTTTCATTACATTCTTGCCATGTAAATAAAAAAAGGTTTTCAAGACACTCATAATGTTTTATAAAATCGGAGGTTGGAGAAAACTAGGTGTTATGAAACCTACAACCCACATATTGTTGTAAAACCTTAAGCATGAAACATCCCAATTGCTTAGTCACCTCTCAGGTCAATTTGGTTAGTTTTATGTATCCCTCACCTGCAACTCCTCTTTATACTCCTCATCCTTTAGATTTGAATGTGCATAATGAAATAACTGACAAACCACATTGTGCTTTCCAACCTATAATTATTTTGTGTATTTTTTCAATCACATGAGGAAATTGAAATGCAATTTATACTATAACTAAGATTTGTAATAAATTTTGAAGGCATCTTTCATTGCATTAATGCTCTCAAAACAAAAAAAAAAATCAATAACAAAAAGTTGGAGAACACTAGGTGTTATGAAACCTACAACCCACATATTGTTGTAAAACCTTAAGCATGAAACATCCCAATTTATTAGTCACCTCTCAGGTCAATTTGGTTAGTTTTATGTATCTCTCACCTGCAACTCCTCTTTATACTCCTCACCCTTTAGATTTGAATGTGCATAATGAAATAATTGACAAACCAAATTGTGCTTTCCAACTTATAATTATTTTGTGTATTTTTTCAATGACATGAGGAAATTGAAATGCAATTTATACTATAACTAAGATTTGTAATAAATTTTGAACGAATCTTTCATTACATTAATGCTCTCAAAACAAAAAAAAATTTCAATACATTTATACTGTCAATAAAATTGAAATTGCATAACACTCAGTGTCATGCAACCTACAACCCACATATACTAATTTAAAACCCTTTACAATTAACAACCCAATTTGTTAATCACCCGTCACCTCAATTTGGTTTATTTTATGTATCCCCACCTGCAACACCCTATTCTCTGCAACCTTTAACTTTGAACATACAAAATGAAAAACACACAACACATAATATTTTTGAACCTACAATTATTTTATGATTTATCATTTTTAAACATGAATTCTCAAAAAACAATACTTATTACAATTTAGATCACAAATTTACTCACATTAGTCTTCAATGCTCTATCCACAAAATCTAGAGAAATCGATGGCTTCTTTGGGAAGACACCAGACAACAACTCTTATGGGAAAAATAAAAAAAACTAATTGATGATGTTGTTATTTCGACATTTTTATCGCCGTATCATTTCCTCCCATTTGCCAAATTGATCATTTTATCTCCTATATTGACGAGCCCCACACTATGTTGTTTCCATCATGTTATTTATGTTGCTATGCATGTTTTAATACATTTTTCTATTTTATCATGCCTCTAACATACATATTTGTAAGGAGATTAGTCACCTCCTTTATAATTTAATATAGTATTAATTATAAAATAATATATAAATTTATTTACATAATAATAAACATATTATAATATGATACAATATAATATAATAATAATTATAAAAAGATAAACATACAACATGATGTTTTTGAACTTACAATCATTTTATGCATTATCCTTTTTAAACATGGATTTCCAAAAAACAATACTTGTTACAATTTAGATCACAAATTTACTTACATTAGCCTCCAATGCTCTATCCACAAAATCTAGAGAAAGCGATAGCTTCTTCGGGAAGACACCAGACGACAACTCTTATGGGAAAACTTAGAAAATATAGTTGATGACATTGTTATCTCGACATTTTTATTGCCATATCATTTCCTCCCATCTGCCAAAGTTGTCATTTTATCTCCCGTATTGATGAGCCCCACACTACGTTGTTTCCATCATGTTATGTATGTTGCTATGTATGTTTTAATGCATTGTTCTATTTTATCATGCCTCTAACATACATATTTATAAGGAGATTAGTCTCGCCCTTTATAATTTAATATAATGTTAATTATAAAATAATAATATAAATCTATATACATAGTAATAAATATATTATAATATAATATAATACAATACAATATAATATAATAATTATTATAAAAAGATAAACACACAACACATGATATTTTTGAACCTACAATTATTTTATGCATTATCATTTTTAAATATGGATTCTCAAAAAATAATACTTGTTACAATTTAGATCAAAAATTTACTCATGTTAGCCTCTAATGCTCTATCCACAAAATCTAGAGAAAGCGATAACTTCTTCAAGAATAAATTAGACAACTCTTATTGGAAAACTTAGAAAAACTAGTCGACGACATTGTTTTCTCGACATTTTTGTTGTCGTATCATTTCCTCCCATTTGCCAAATTTGCCATTTTATCTCTCGTATTGACGAGCCCTGCACTATGTTGTTTCCATCATGTTATGTGTGTTGCTATGTATGTTTTAATGTAGTTTTATATTTTATCATGCCTCTAAGATACATATTTGTAAGGATATTAGTCTCATCCTTTATAATTTAATATAATGTTAATTATAAAATAATAATATAAATTTATTTACATAATAATAAATATATTATAATACAATATAATAATAATTATAAAAAAGATAAACACACAACACACAATATTTTTGAACCTACAATTATTTTGTGCATTATCATTTTTATACATGGATTCTCAAAAAACAATACTTGTTATAATTTAGATCAAAAATTTACTCACGTTAGCCTCCAATGCCCTATCCATAGAATCTAGAGAAAGCGATAGATTCTCTGGGAAGACACTAGATGACAAATCTTATGGGAAAACTTAGAAAAACTAGTTGACGACATTATTTTCTCAACATTTTTGATGTTGTATTGTTTCCTCCCATCTAGCAAATTTGTCATTTTATCTCTCATATTGAAGAGTCGGGCATTACATTGTTTCCATTATGTTTTTGAAAATGTAAGTAGCATTTACAGGGTGTTGTACCCTACACAACGAGCCTCAAGGGCTGAAAAAGATCAAGTCCATCATGTTATGTATGTTGCTATGTATGTTTTAATGCGTTTTTCTATTTTATCATGCCTTTTACATACATATTTGTAAGGAGATTAGTCACACCCATTATAATTTGATATAATATTAAGTATAAAACAATAATATAAATTTATTTACATAATAATAAATATATTATATTATAATACAATACAATATAATATAATATAATAATTATTATAAAAAGATAATACAAATTTATATGCGTTATAGAAATATAATAATAATAATAAAAGCAATAATAATTATATAATATAATAATAAATATATAATAACATAATAATTTTAATATCATAATAATATTAAAATAATATATTATTATAATATAATATAATAATATGATAATAAATATATAATAATATAAAAAATATATATTAAAATAATTTAATAATTATAATATTCTAAAACTAATATATAATTTATAATCAATATAATATAATATATTATACAATATAATATTTATATAGTATAATAAAATATAGTATAATATATTATAATATAGTATAATATAATGTAATAATAATTATTAAAATAATACAAATTTGATTACATTATAAACATATATAACAATTAATACAATAATAAATATATAATATAATAATAATAATATATAATAACATATAATTATTATTTTTATCTAACAATTTACTTTAAAAAATTGCTTCTATTGTTTTGCAGCCCAGGCCGAAGGCCGCGCCCCAGCTTGCTACTATTTTATGTGCTCAACTGGCTTTGTCCTCCACTGTGGGGACCCAACAGCATTCTCGTAGCCCATTGCCTCCTTTGGAAGAAGGTGAATATGTGCCGGAAAAACGAAGATTTTCTCCCGCTATTCAAATAGGTTCTGTTCTGCAGGAGTTTTTGAAGAACAACTTCTCTTCCCTAGGTGAAGAGGACCGGGATTTTGCAAGCATGGAATATTTTCCATGAATTTTATCTCATGGAATGTTCGAGGTCTCACTGACCTCTCCAGGAAGTATTCTGTTAAGAATACTTTGAAGAATTACCCAGGTATTGAAGTGCTTTGTCTCCAGGAAGTTAAAATTTTAGGATTTTTGCTTGCTTCGGCTTGTCGTTCTATTTGGCCAGGCAGTTCTATGTTTAGCACTCTGCATGAGGCTAGTCGTGGTGGAGCTGCTACTCTTTTGGCCCCATGACTGCTTCCTTATGTGCTGGACCATGGGGTTGACCCCTCCTAGCGGGCTGTCTGGATTCTTCTCAATATTGAGAATCATTCATTTGGGATTATTAATATTTATGCCTCTAATGATGCCGTGGAGCGTTCTTTGCTCTGGCGCTAGATTTTTGACTCTTTGCCAGTTGCCACCTGGTTGCTCTATGGGGATTTCAACATGGTTGAGATGGCGTATGATAAGAATGGCACTGTGCCTTTTCCTTGGGCTGCGGGTGAAAGAGAGGCGTGGTTTTACATGCACAATAAATTGGGGCTTTTTGATCCCAATATGGGTTACCGCCATTCTCATTCTCCCTAGCACACTTGGTGTAATTACAGGGCTGGTTCTAACAGAGTTTTTAAATGCCTTGATCATGCTATGATCTCGGCTCAATCCTTTTTTTCCTTCAAGAGCTCTGCCTTGCCTGTGAAGCCGGTAGTGGATGTGACCCTTAAGTGGGTGTCTTGTCAACCTCGCATGTGTAAGACTCAATTCTTCTTGAACACGTCTTTGCTCTGTCACAAGCCCACCCTGGCCCACATTCTCTAGGTGTGGAATTTAGAGTGTTGTCCTCCTGGCCATATGGGCTGGATTGTTTGGTGGAATGATGCCATCATTTGTACTGCGCGCTTCTTGTGCATTTATGGGCACCAACTTGCTATCTTCCACCGACATTCTTATGAGGCTACCGCTACCGACTTGCGTGCTACTATGGAGGCCTTAGTGGCTTGTCCTTTTTCACCATCACATCAAGTTTGGGTGGCAGACATAAGACACCAGCAACAAGTGACAGATAATTATTCTACTAGGGGCGCTCAAATCAAGGCTCGGCTCTATTGGCTCAAAATTGGTGATCATGCCTCCAAAGAGTTTTTTTTGGCTCTTCATGCTAGGAACTCTTCCCCAGGCATTAAAGCCATCAAAGATGGTAATCAAATGCTTTTTGAGCTACCTGACATTCTCCAAGATTTTGTGCGTCACTATGAGCAAGTTTTCAAGGCTCGAGACCCAACACCTGCACGCCAGCGAGCCCTTCAAGCTGCCTTGTTGTTGTGCCACATAGGCTTTCTTCAGCCCAGATCAACTTTTGTGATCAATTGTTAACAATTGATGATCTCAAGGAAGTGGTTTCCTCCATGGCCGATGATAAGGCTCCTGGGATTGATGGCTTTCCTTGTGAATTTTATAAAGCACTTTGGGACTGTATTGGGAGTGATCTGCATCATGTTTATCTTGAAGCCTTTCAAACCAATTCTCTAAGTAATTTAATAAATAAAGGAAATATTAAATTCATACCTAAGCCTGGGGATCCAGAGGATATTTGCAACTGGCGACCCATCATGCTTCTCAATGTTTCTTACAAAATTATTGCCAAAGCCTTGGCTCTAAAAATTCACCATCTTTTGCCTCAGATTGTGCACCCTGAACAGACTAGTTTCATTAAATCCAGGTTCATTCTTGATAACATTATTGTTGTTTGGGAAGGCATGGAGTGGGCCTGACGGTTGAACCAGAAAGTATTGTTCATTAAAATTGATTTTGCCAAAGCCTATGACCGTATTGAATGGCTTTTCATTCTTGTGATGTTACAGGCCTTGGGCTTTGGGCCCAATTTTCTACAGTCTATTCGTATGCTTTTTTCTGATGCCTTGGCATGCATCTCCATTAATGGCTGCCAGTCTTCTACATTTGGTCTTTTTTGTTCTATTCACCAGGGATGTTCTCTTGCCCCTACTTTGTATGTTCTGGCTGCTAAGGGCTTTGGATATCTCCTAGCAATGTGTTAAAGGAATCACTCTCCCGGACTCTCAAGAGCAACTTGTCTATAGGCACTTCGCGGATGATTCCTTTCTCACTCTCTTAGAGGAAGAAGGCTCGATCATTGCTGCCCTAGAATGCCTTGACATTTGTTGTC
Source organism: Sequoiadendron giganteum (assembly GCA_007115665.2). Lineage (NCBI taxonomy): Eukaryota > Viridiplantae > Streptophyta > Pinopsida > Cupressales > Cupressaceae > Sequoiadendron > Sequoiadendron giganteum. The sequence continues at coordinate 582,533,724 of CM021107.1, forward strand.
TTGCATCCGGCTCTGTTATTCAATGGCACAAGACCTTGTGTTACAGACAGTCGGTGCTCCCCACTCCTGCATGGCTTCAAACTTATAACTGGAAATGGATTGGTAAGGGTGAAATCTTTCAATTTCTGGGCATCCCTTTCACCTTTCAGGCTTCCCTTCAGGAGCTTTGGCAAGCCATGCTCTCCAGGGTTGAGCAGAAGCTGACCTATTGGGTTACCAAGCCTCTTTCTCTGGCTAGCAAATTCCAGGTGTGCTCTAAAATATTGGCTGCCACCCACGTCTACTATTCTTCATGTTGGGCTCCTTCTAAAGTAGCCTACAACAGGCTTGAGAAATTGCTCCACGATTTTCTATGGGCCTCTTCTGTGACCCATAAGGGCTTCCATTGGGTCATTTGGGAATTTTTCTATCTCCCCAAGGAGTCAGGAGGGCTTGGCTTGCTCTCCACTCAATGACAGGGGACTGCTCTCTATGTCAAGTGGATTATCCGCATGCTTACTGGGGATAAAGCCTGAAAAATCCTCCTGAGACATTGTATTCAGTTTGGTTTTCCTGTTCACAGACCTGCCTAGAAAGGAATTGGTCTCCAAACCCTTCTGGTTATGAGGGAGCCAGTTCAAATTATGGGCTCTTTTTTGGCCAAAAGTATTTGGCATTCTTGGGAAACCATTAAGCCTTGGCTCAGTTGGGCCAGGGCTGGCTTTTGTGATGGGCTCTCCATCAACCAACATAACCTCTAGTGGTCTCCCCTTCTGGCTCAGAATGGTCAACCCCTGGCTAAGTCGCGTTGGCTCAAAGCTCTCAGATTTCATAAAAAGGGCATTCATACACTGCATCAGCTCTTCGACCATCCTACCATGCATATTTTGTAGTGGGATGCATTTAAAATCCAATACAGTCTTCAAAACCAAGATCGTCTTACTTTTGACGGGCTGGTGAGCACCATTCTGATGGAAATTCTTTACAAAGTTGGCATTCATGGGCACAAACCTTGGTGGAAAGACTGGAAATGGTTTCCAGATACTCCTCTATGGAGCTACAAGCCATGACTTGGTTACAGGTGACTTTAACCCCATTTTCCTATGATTAGTTCTTTGAACCAGAGGTGGCTTCTTAACTCCTCGGCCCATACTTGGCATAGGAGGTTTGATGCTACTTGATCTGCAATTGTTAATCCAAAGCTGGCCCACTTTGCTTGGTGTATTCTTTTCCAAGGCTTGCCTGTGGGATCTCGCTTAGTTCATTTGGGGGTCTCTGACCCTCACTTCTCTTTTTGTGGGCAGCCAAAAAGCTTCAAGCACCTTTTTTGGTTTTGTCCCAGAGCTCAACAGCTTTGGACATGGATTCATGATTTCTTTCAACCTTTTAGGCCTAAACCCTTTTCGTTTCATATGGTTCTGCTGGGGGACCCACCTAGAACCCCGACTAAGTTCACCCAGCTTTGGCACACTTTTAGAGTGGAAATCCTCTTCAATATCTGGAAAGACATAAATGCTTGTGTATTTGCTCATTCTGATTTAGATGTTAATGTGTCTCTTTATGCTAAAATAGTTATATGTTCTAATGTTATGTTACAAATTCAAGCGCAAGCCAACAAGGTTGCACTAGAAGTGGCTCACCTACAAGTTCTCCTGGACCACTGGGGCAATGCCCCTTGTACTGTGGCTCAGATTCCTGACTCGCCCTCCTCTTCCTGCGGTCGGTCGCCCTCTCGGGGCCGGAAGTGGAGTGATTCCACTCGAGCTCACTCCTAGCCTCCCAGGCGGGCTCATTCTCCTTCGCTACATCCTGGTCAGGGCTGGCATTCTAGTGGTGCATCGAGGAGTAGTGGAGGCAGTTCTGGGCGGCCCTCTAATACTCTGCCTGCTTCTAGCTCTGGTTGGCCTTCCACTAGCAAAAGTTTTCCGCTGCTGGCTCTCGCAATCTCGCCTCGACGTGAGGATAAAGACAGAGATAAGGATGAAGAAAAAACTGATGATGGTTGGGGTGCTCCTTCTAACATCACTCTAAACCCCACTGATGTATGGGGAAAACATTTGGATGACCGGGACCCCCCAAGATTTATTGGCACTGCCTTGGCTGCCTAATTTTCTTTTTGTTATTTAAACTCTGGGCTAGGTCCATGTGATCTTTTGGACTTTCTGGGCTGGGCCCATTCGTTATTTTGGTTTTTCTGGGCTGGTCCCAAGTGATATTCTGGGTGTGCCTTCTTACCACCCGCCCCTTTTTTGTGAATTTGTAATTGTATCTTTATTAATATAGATATTTGGAAAATTCATCAAAATATATATATATATATATATTATTAAGCAATAATTTTTTTGTCCTTTGGTCAAACTCTTCACTTAGACGGCTAAATTTGATTAAAGACTGTTTGAAAATGGAAAAGTTGAAATGACTACACTTATTACCCTCATGTCCATCAAATGCTTCTAGTGTCGTTACTTTTTTCCCTTTTTTTAACTCTACATTGTTTAACTTCAGAATTGAAAAGAGTTTGTCCATTATCATAGAAATTTTTCTTAAAGAATTTTTAGATCTATAATTTTTGTTGGGTTTTTATTATTAGTATTTGTTTTTAAGAAATAGTTTTGTAATGATCATTTTTTGTGTGAAGGAAAAATAAATCTAATTGAAGAGTAATGGTGATGAAGTCTTGAGGTCTTTAGGTGACATTGACTATACTCCAAGGATAAATTGAAGAAGGATTAGGACAAATCATAGCCAAAACCATTATTTTATAGAAAACTGGTTACTCAAAAAATATTTATATCCACTGAGCTTACTTTTTAAACATTTATTATTAATATATTTTTTTGTCTTTGGATTATTTGACTTCAAAGTGGTTGCAGTCAAGCATATCATTTAAAAATTAAAATAAGATTACAAGCAGTGAAAGGCTTAATAATTTTTAATATTTTAAATCTTATAAAGTTGTTAAGAGCTAGCTTGCAACAGGACTATTTTCTTCTTGTTAAGAGTTTGAATTGCAAAGAGTGAAAGGCCTAATAGTTGGTATTATGCTCTTCATATCTCTATGTTATATGTTTCCTCCTTTCTTCTTGATTTTGAAATATTTGCACGAAACAATTACAAGATGTGTAGTTTTTTAAAATGTAATTTGGTTAACATTCCAACCCAAGTATATTTTTCTACATTTTCCCAAATTTAGAATGAATTACATATGCATATTTTAAACTATTAAATATCATTCATTTGATATAAAATCATAAAATAATTGTCATGAAGTTTTATAGTAGCTAACCTTCAAAAAAATATCATTGTAACAAACTACACATAATTGGGGTAATCCTCAAGGAGCTACAACATAGGGACACATGCTAAACTCAATATCCTAAGATCAAAAATTTCTATGGAGATAGGATATCACATAAGGGAAAAAGAAGCATTATCACTTTGGCAGAACCTTTGGCAAGAAATGATGGAGAAATTTTTATTGATTGGGGTGTTATTACCATCAATTGAAATTGATGGAAATAGAATAGCTAGCTTTGTTTATGATTTTTGTGGTCAATTCAACATTACAAGGATAGTGGAAAATGTTGTGGGAAGGGCATCAGTAAGAGGATAAGCAAAACATGAGATGAAGGTGTAGATTAATAATAAAAATACTAATATTTCAAGGTTACATGATAAACTATAGTACTATGAGTTATAGGTTGATCATGGTAGGCCTATCATACCATGGTTATTTATACAAACTATAGTTCATATTTATAATCAAAACATGCATAATTTAAATTGTTGTATAAATAATTATATAATACTATTTAAATATATTTATATTTTACTTTAAATATTTTTAAAAAAAATCCAAGAAGAGGAGGATTTTTTCATTCATGTTGAAGAATTCCAAGCATCCACTAGAAGAAATAAAAGAGAAAGAAGACTCTCCACAACCACTAATGATGAGAAGGGTAATAAAATAGCACATGTTTCTATCCCCATGGATAATAAAATATAGTCATATATGGTACTCGGGGATTACAAAATATAGCAAATAAACTTGAGATCTCAAATAAGAGAGGAAGAGAAGCAATCCCCGCAAATGGTTGTTTCAATCATCCTAAACAAAATGTAGAACCTGGATGAGAGTACCAAGGAAGAGCTTAGGGCTCAAATTTTTAAGTTAATAGTTTATGTCAACCATCTAATTAATCTAATTGATTATGTTTCTCCTACACCAATTTCACAAGTTGGACTTAATAAGGATGCTCAACATCCAAACCCCGAAGGCCTCCTTTCAACTACTAAGGAATGAAGTGAATATTTGTAAGCACGTGAGTGAGGGTAATAAATAAGGTAGTAAAGACCTACCATTGTATCAGTGATGAAGATAACCTAGATCATGAAATGGAGTCGAAAATAAATGAATATTCTCATGTGGGTGGATTATCTCTTAATTTTGCAAAAAATAAAAGATACATCTATAGAAGAACTTATAAAGGAAGTAGTGATAAAAGAAGTTGACCAAGATAGTCCTAAGGAATGATTGAAAGCTATTCAGTTGAGGGTTAAAGTATTGAAAAGTGCAAGGATAATTTGAACAAGAATAAGTAACTAGCTAATCAAGCTATGGTGAAGATGAAACAATTCATTGAAAAAATTTCTTGCATATTTTGGGAAAATCCATCTAGGGTAACCTTGCCAAAAAAGATGACCAATGAATTTGTAGATTATCTAAAAGCATTGACAATCAAATCCCACAAAGGATGGAATTGTGCCACTTAAGATCAAATTATGCCCTTGGGCTAAATTATAGAAAAATTACATCCTAGACTCAAATTATCAAGTATCAATCATCACCAAGCTCTAATTATATATTTGTTTAAAGATTTCATTTTTTATCTCTTTTCATTTAAATTTCACAACAATTAAAATCCATATTGCATTGACATGTATAAATCTACATTTTATGAGTAATCTTTTATGATTAAAATCAAAATAAAATATTGTTTCATGTGTTGTAATCATTTCCAACTCAGTGGACAATTAAAATCAGATCTCCGAGGTTTCCCAAATTGACTATATGATGTGGAATGATATTGACTAATTATTTTAATTTAGATCTAATTCTATTGGAACTTATGTTAGGACATGAACCTATGAGGTACATGACTAAGGTCAACAAGGAACTAGAGAGGGTTTTTTAATGGATTATATGAATAGGATTCTTCTTTTTTTAGTGCTAAATTAAAATCCAATAAGATAAAATAAAGATTATATAAGCAGGAAGTAAATTACCTAATAATATGGGTAAATCGGTATCAAGTGAACTTTATTTGTTAGAATACACCAAACATAATTAATAATAGTTATGTGAAAGGATTGCTCCTTGTAGGAAAACCAACTCTCATAGCTAAGAGAAGGTTGGTGATAGAGATCAATGTAATTTTTGGGAGTAGAAGCAATAGAGTCAGGATTACAATGAAAGGACTATGGCACTAGGTAGAAGATAAAGCATTTGAAAATAGTGAAATAATAGTTAGGACATTATTATTTGTAACAAGAATCTACTCACTTTTTATCCCTTTCCAAAAATATGACCGATTGATTTTAAAGTTTTAATCTTTGATAAAAATGAGAAATCTAAATCTAAGCTAAAACCAAAAAGCTAAATATGATTTCCAACAGAGCTAATAAAATGCAAGAACTGAAATTGGCATTCAGTTCAAAGCAAGTACAAATAACAAAAGCTCAAATCAAAATCTGATACTAAGCATGTGCATTTGAGATTAAAGTTGAATGGTTGGAAAAAACTTCATGACATCCTCAGCATACCCAACTTCTTACATGTCTTAGAGAAGCCAAGGATAGTGGCCAACACTAGGTAGTTTAAGAATAATGGCCTAATCTAAGGTTACTGGAGTGATGATTTTTTTTGAAGGTCAATATGGCAATAGCTAGGGAAATATTGTGATGAAATAATGAATGAGCTATATAAAATCAGTATAATCATTCAAAATTGCTTCCTATTTAAGACCATTACTTATGGGTAGGGGTAAGGACGAGTCAGTCAAAGCCAAAGAGGAAAAGGTGGGTCTCATTTGTTATTTTTGAAATGCAAGTTGCAAACCTATTGGTAATAAAAATATTCCAACCACTTATTAGGTAACCTTACCGTGCACGATGGATTAAATGTGCAGGGTGCCAAAAAGAGTTCCTCCATAAACACCATGGGTAACAAGTGTGGTGCAAGTGACTTAGGGAATTGGGAGGGTAAAATGACCAAGGAATAGCCAACAATGACAACAACCATTACCTATCCATTCAAGGTTGCTTGAAGGTTTTTTTATGCACAAAATTAATAAATAGTCTCACTCAAGGTGAATTATCATTGTACTCAAGGTGAATTATCAATGTATAAGCAACACATGTGAAAATGCAATTCTAGGTGCATATAACTGCCATATCTTAAAATCCTTAGAAAAGATAAAATATTCTACAATTTATGCAAATGGTATGATAAGTAAATGTACATTTAATCCTCCATCTATCTTTAATCTAATCATTTGGAGATTATATGTGTTCTATATATGTCTATTCTGATTATGGCATATGTGCATGCACATAGTTGAGAAGAATGTCTAAGAGGAAGCATGTCTAGAAGAAAAATAGGTTTAAAAGAAAGGAAAAAAATACATTGAACTATGAAATTGCTATGTTATTATTATCTCCTTGACGTTAAATGGAATGAAATTATTGCTTTAGTTGATGGGGATAAGCATATTAGAATTTCATGATGTTTGATGTGTTAAGGCCCAAGGGCAAAGGCTTTGAGACATAATAAAGATATATTTTAGGTATTGCATGAAAGAGACATCATGTTGTGTACTTTTATCATGTTACTAGTCTAGGCTAGTAGTGGCTTCCTTAGAAATATTGATACCATAGACAAGAGGGCATTACTAGATAGAGGAAAGGAATAAATAACAACCGTTAACAAAACTAAGAATTATAAACCAAAATAAGACAAATCAAAAGTCCCACTCTCCATGTGGATCTCTACATGCATAGTTTGAATCAGTCTTATTCACTCCTTGGTTTTGAGCATCCCTACACTTAGATGTGTTGATAGTGATCCTTTAGATACTCAACTGTAAAAAGAGGGAGGGTGGGAGGGTTTGATGGGGACTAGAGAGGCTAGCCGGGTGCAAATATAGAATCAACCCCTATGAATATAGTGTAGAGGTGGGAATAATAATGGGAATGGATGGATAAGAAACTAGGAGTGAGTTGTAGAAAGATTAAACATATATTAAATTAGACAATTCCCAAATCCTCTTTTCAATGCTAACAAAAAATATTAAATAAAACATGGGTATAGTAAAAGTTTAATTTCCAAAAAATGGAATGCATGTAAAAGAAGAGCAAATTTGTACCTAAGGTTTGTATTGCACCTAATCGATATTTAATTGGTGAAGCTTAAAACAAGATTGAATCTTAGTTGCAAAGGAATTCTATCGTAGGAGACTCCAAAATTGGGTATAGGATAGTAAAACCTCTAGACCTGTCACTCCATAAATTACCTAGAAATATATCTCATGTGATTAAACCACCTTCAAATTAGCAACACATCTAAGTGGATGGGGGGCCTCTAGATACTTGATTGTAAGAAGAGGGTGGGCAGGAGGGTTTGATGGGGACTAGAGAGGTTGGTTGGGTGCAAGTATAGAACTGACCCCTACAATCTAATGGATGGGTGGGAATAATAATGGGCATGGATGCATAAACAAATGGGAGCAAGTTATAGCAACACAAAACACATATTAAATTAGACAATTACCAAATGCTCTTTTCAATGCTAATAATAGATATTCAATAAAAAAAAAGGTATAATAAAATTTTAATTTCAAAAATAGAGGAATGCATGTAAAATAAGAGAAAACATGTACTAGAGGTGTGTGTTGTACCTAACTGATATTCAACTGGAGAAGCTTAAAACAAGACCAAATCTCAGTTGCAAAGAAATTCTATCGTAGGAGACTCTAGAATTTGGTATAGGATAGTAAATTCTAGGATAAGCTAATATTTATGGAAAAAGTGAGCAAAGAAAATTAGGTACAAGTCAATGGTAAACTTGACAATAAAAGAAGCTACAAATTAAGGGAAAAGTATTTTCAAAAGAAGGAAGAAATCATTCATACCTATACTAAGAAGAAATCAATCAAAATTAGAAACACATCAAATGGAAAGGGTAAATAAAAAATAGTTGATTGAAAGTGTTTTATCGGTGGTTGCAAATGGTTTAAAGATTATTTGAAGGAATGATGCAAGAGCATCCAATGGTGTAAGGGAGATCTTGTATCACCCAAAATTATTGTATTTTTATTTTGTTTGTAGTTTCTTTAATTGTTTTGGGGCCCATGGCAACTCATGCAGTCTTTGGGATAGTTACAAGTTTGAAATAGCCAAAAATAGTCACATACTATTTTTAGCAAGTCAACTTATTCATGTTCCTATGGAAACAAAAATTGACCCCAATGATTAAAATTAAAAATTAAGATTTTTGGTGAAACAATCATCTCAAAATCTTGTACCTTATGGACTATCTAAAATTTTCATCCTGAGAAATTTCTCCAATGAAGTTTAAAACTGAAAATTGAGGCCCTTTGAAGCCCTAAAACAAGGTACAAAATCTTTGATCTTACAAATTTAGTGAAATATGGTTGTAGATATCTTCACACACTTTCCAATGATATATTACAACTAAAAATATGATGATCGGATTGAAAGTTATGTTGAACACCCAAAATACTCAAGGGGGGGGAGTGAATCAGTATTCCATAAAACCATTTAAATAAAATCCATCTAACCATTATCACAAATCTGACTGAATCAACAAGAGAGAACATAGAAACAAATCAATGCAACCACACACATGAGAACTAAATTTTTTACATGGAAAACCCAAAAGGTAAAAACCATGGTGAGGGTTAACTCATAATATATTATATCTGGATACAAGATATCATAGGGCTCACTTCTAGGAATTACTATCCTTGAAAGGCTCACAACCTATATACAAAAGATGGCTAACTACCATGATAAAAATATTGTGGCTCACTATTAAAATCTTAAACTAATAGAATACATTTTTAGTGTGCAGGGCTCTATTCCAATGAAGCTTAGAATATGATGTACTGCCACACACAACAATTGCTCAACAAATCTTCTCTAATCCTCAATTGATAAAGAATTTAGGCTTAGATCTTCACATACCCTTAATATTTTTCTCACCTTTCCTCCACTCTCACACCCACACTCATTCATCTTCTTCAAACCATCTTATATATGAAAGTATATCTTATTCATCAATTAGGTTAGCCTAATTAGATGAAAACAAAATAATCAAAACACTCTTGTCAACACCATATATGATTTAAAATATTTCATCCATATAGTGCATCATACAAAGTCAGTTAACATCCATAAAGAATAACTAGTCTCCTTAGTGAAATGCATATGCTAGGTCGGCCAGGACTAGAACTTAATTCACAAAATCTCCAAACCAACATACAATCCTCAAAGCAAACACCTTCTGGATCTGAGATCACATCAATTTCTCATCATTCTACCATCATAGAGACTACCATTGGAACTACAAAATTAGAATGTTCTCCTTAAGAAAATACGAAGTCTCCCATAGATATGTTGAGTAGGGAACAATTGTAAAATATAGAGTTGAACTCTATTAGAGATAACTTTCTTTTCACAACCCAAAACATCTCAAGATCCATGATATAGTTTTCTGGATGAGACATGATAATATGGTTAAGAGAATAGAGTCATTTTTATCCCTACAATGAATTCCAAACTCAAATACCAATGCATTGGTTCATCACAAAATAACATTACCAATAGAGAACAACTTCCAGTAAACTAAGTAAACTTCTCGTATAGTTGTCACCATGTTGACATCAATGACAACACAAGAACAACCAACACAAACCAACTACACTTCATGCTCATGTTGCAAGGCTCGATAATTCCAACAATCTCCCCCTTTGGCATTGATGGCAACATGCATGTCAAAAACATATTTCAATATACGACAACTGAATACTCCACCTATCAAAAATGTTCTCAATTTTTTTCCTTTGCCAACCTATATTTTCCCCCCTTTGACATCAACGAAAAAGGATGGGGTTTGGTATATATGTATATGCATCAAAACATAACCAAAAAGATATGAACACAAAATTGAATTAACCTAAAGAAGAATAACCTTTTAGATTCTTCAGGATGACCTTCCATGATGCTTTGCCTTCTTCCCATGAACCTTTTGGACTTACAAGAGTCTTGTGTAATAGTTCAATCTTAGTTAAGGACTCTATACCATTTTCTAAAGTATTATGACTAAGATTAATCCCTACTAATTCACCAATACTATCAAGAGCACTAGAAACAAGAATGTGCCTGAGTTTAATCATGTCTCTAAGTGCCACAAACTTCTTAATAACTTATATCCTTTGGTCCTGCAACGAAACCATTTTTTCTTGAAGCTGCACAATATAGGACCACCTCTAATTATCTCTATCTTCTGCCAATTTGTATGTATCTGATTGAGTGCTCATCCGAGTTTCATTTTTCCTTATCTCATCTCTTATGTTCAGTGTACTTCCACACCAATTTAGGTAAAAAGAAAGCAATTCTTGTGCCTCTTCCTCACAAACTTGTACATTGTCTAATTCATTCAACACTTGACTATGTTCATTTGCACATTTATCCTTGATATATTCTAGATTTCCTTTTGTAGACCCGATTCCAACATGCGCTTCTAGTCTGGAGATGTAGACCTTCAAAGAATTAATCATGTTTATGAGATTCTCCACAATAGAAATAGATGAATCAAAATTAGCACTGGGAATAACCTTCTACAATTCTTCCAAAGCTCCTTGAATGTTTATTCTTTCATGCTCATGTTAAGCTCTCTCTAACTCACTTCCTTCTGCAACTTCTTGTTTGACAATACTCTTCCTTTTCTTCCCTATTCTGGTTGTACTATCAGATGTACCTTCTACATTGGGATTCTTAAGGATTTCCAAAAGGTTTTTTGCATATAATCAATTTCAGCCTCTAAAACTTCATAATCTAACTCAAATATCCATACCAACCTTGATTCAATTGCTTCCATGTGACAAAAATCTATAGACGCTAGGAAATTGATATTTCTAGAGTACCTTTTAGTAACACTTACTAGAATCCTTGACCTTTTGTTCATCCTCATCTGAAATGTTCCAAAGAATGCAGCAAGAGTACTCTCTTGTGCATCCAAATTACCAAGATTTAACATGAAGTTCTTGATTTGATGGGCAATAGGCTCTATATTTGACCATTTTATTCTTTCTATTACCAATATTTCTTTCAAAAAGTAAAAGAATTAATAGACAACCAAATTTCCATACTAGAATGTATTCTTCTTACTCTTTTTGATTTCTCTTAACTTCTTCAAATGATGTATTCGAATTAATTCACATAGGTCATAATCCATACCTCTTTTAACCATATCAACAATAGTATGTACATTAGTAGTAGAAACTATGAGGTCATTGCTAGGTAAATAAACTTTGTGACCGATGACCATAGCAACATACCTAATGACTATATCCATAATTGATCTCAAAACAATCTCTTTCCCTTCAAGAGTCGCACTGGTTACCTCAATTATCTCTTGCTCATTCACAACATTATGTTTGGGAACTAGTCTAGATGAACATAAACTAGTTACATCTTTGATTTCTTCTCTAGTAATCAAATGTGATTCATCAATCCACAAAGATTCATTATGAATTTTGCTCAAAACTATTCGAACAAACTTCCTATCGAACTCAAATATAGGGGATTTCCGCCAAACATGCAACTTCTTCTCAACCAACACTTTGTAGGAATCGCAGTTCTCTTCCAATTCATTCTTCCATCAAAAACTTAACTAGACTGGTGACATTTCTTCTATCTTACTATAAAAAAATGCATAGATATCTTCTATGGGAAACACTCTAGGACGGATGTAAGAGAATGCACCAACAGACTCTTCTGAAGCATTTTTTTAATATTTTCTCAAATTTACTTGCACTTTATCCACACTATTCACAACCGTTGAATTATCCATGGCAATAAAATTGAAAGATTATGAAAACATGAATGCCTCTATAAATTCCAACAAGAAATGGATAGATATCTAGCTTCTAGAGCACACTTTGAATCCACTTGATTTCACCTTCAAACACTGAAACTCTGAATTTCTCTCTAAAATTCCTTTGCACGCTTCTCCAAAAATACATATGGCTCTTGAAATATCTAAATTTATTTCTTTCATTCTGAATGCTTTCATAATAAATGCTTCAAATTGTAGGTAGATTGCCTCAAAAATTATGTGTGCCTCCATTATTTTGAATTTTATAAACTTCATTCTTCACATGCCAGTGAGAAATTCCTTAAATTTGTTACCACTTACTTCTGTCATGATGTGACATAAGTATTGATGAGGGGGTTGATTAATTTTTTTGATAATTGCTCCACCTTAGCTATTGTTAGCCTTAAAAGTTGATAGGTGTATCTACGTCGAAGGTTGACAAAGATAAGAATGATGATTCTAATTCAACTTACTTGAATTCTCCTTCCTTTCTCTAGATCCTTTTCATCTTTTTTCTTACTTCTTCTGGATTAATGATATGTTCATGCTTCTTCACCGGATAGTTATTTTTTCTTCTTCTACAGATATTAACAGGATGTTCTAGATTGTTGCACTTACAAAAAACAACATTCTTCCTTCCATTATATCTTTTATTCAACTTATCCTTCAAATATTCTATTTCTTTTTAATATCCAACATAGATTACTTCTGGAAGAAAAGATTTCTTATACACAAATTTTGGGACCTTCCTCAAGCTGTAAGGCTTCTTCTAAGGAACCTAGCTCTGATATGAATTTTTGAACACCCAAAATATTGAGGGGGGGTGAATCAGTATTCCATAAAGCCATTTAAATAAAATACATATGACCATTATCACAAATCTAACTGAATAAGAAAGAGAGAACATAGAACCAAATTAATGCAGCCACACACATGAACACCAAGATTTTTACGTAGAAAATCCAAAAAGTGAAAAACCAAGTCGAGGGTTAACTTACAATATATTATATCTAAATACAATATATTAAAAAGGCTCACTGCCAGGACTCAGTGTCCTTGAAAGGATCATAGCCTAAATACAAAATATGGCTAACCACCAAGATACAAAGATTGTGGCTCATTTCCAAAAGATTCAACTGATATAATACACCTTCAGTGTGCAGGGTTTAGTTCCAATTAAGCTCAGAATATGATGTACTACCGCATACAATAGTCTCTCAATAAATCTACTATGATCCTCAATTGATAAAATATTTAGGCTCGGATCTTCACATACCCTTAATATTTTGACACCTTTCTTCCACTCTCACACCCACACTCATTCATCTTCTTCAAACCATCTTATATATATACAAGTATATCTTATTCATCAATTAGGTCAGCCTAATTAGATGAAAAAAAAATAATCAAAAAGCTCTTGTTGAAACCATATATGATTTAAAACATTTTATCCATGTAATGCATCATACCAAGTCGGCTAACATCCATAAAGCATAAATAGTCTCCTTAGTGAATTGCATACGTTAGGTTGACCAAGACTAGAACTTAATTCATAAAATCTCCAAACAAATATATAATACTCAAAGAAAACACCTTCCTAATCTGAGATCACATAAATTTCTCATCATACTACCATCGTAGAGACTGCCATTGAAACCACATCATTAGAATGTTCTCCTTAAGAAAATGTGGAGTCTCCCACAAATATGTCGAGTAGGGAACAATAGTAAAATATAGAGTTGAACTCTATCAGAGATAAATTTCTACTCACAACCCAAAACATCTTAAGATCTAGGATATAGCTATCTAAATGAGACATGATAACACGGTTAAGAGAATAGAGTCATTTATTCTTGTGGTGAATTTTGGACTTGTTAGCTCTCAAAATTGAACCCTTGCTAAGTTGCAAAACTTAGCATTTTGGAGTAACATGTGAACACTCCTAGGATGTGGGTCACCTAAACTTGGAGTGGACCTCCAGATAAGGCTGGATCCTAAATGGTAATCACCTAAAATATTCTACTATTTTGTCAAGGAAAAGGGTAAGAAAGAGTGCATAAAATTCAAAAAACTGAAAACAAAAACAAAGGTGATGCACCAAAACTAACTAGGACCTGCAAATTCAGATTACATACACAATTTTAACAATCATTGAATTTGGCTTACACAACTCACTTCTTTATATTTCTTGCATAAATAATTTATAAGAAGGATTTAATGCTAAAATCTTAGAAGGAAAGAGGTTTCACAAATAAAAGTATTTGCATTCTTAACATAGCTTATAACTTGCAACAACATACTTTTATGCAAAAAGGTGATTAACATGAGACAAAACTACAAGGAAATTGTTGGCAAAATAAGGACAGACAATTGAGAGGGGGGGTGAATCAATTGTTACAAAAATAAAACTTATACAACATTAATCAACCTTAAATCATAGATCTAATAAATAACAATGCAAGCATAAATCAATAACACATTAGATATACATGTAAAAACCAAGATTTTATACGTGGAAACCTTGTTAGGGGAAACACCACGGTGGATGTTAGTCCACAAGATTATACCCTGTTAGAAGTATAATGAAGAATGAAAAATGAATGCACTTGCATTCGGGTGCACTACTTAGAGCACACTGCTCAGAAGGAAGGCTCACTTCCTTACATACAATAATCAGATTAAATCCATCCGATGAAGTTGAACTAATAAATTAGCTTCTACTAAAGCCTAATTATAGTTCCAGTTAGGTGCACACAAAATTCTAGACACTCTGCTCAAACTTCTTCACACTCTACTCTACTCTTGAATGATTTGACCTTTATTCACACATTTACACCTCTTATACACACTGAGTATTGCCTCTAAATGAGGAAAACAATCACTTATATATATTCGCTACACGGATTTACATCCACTATTCAGTCGGCCTCAAATAAAGAATAAATTACAATTGTTGGCCTCAATACATGAATAAATTTTAATGTGCACCAACACAAATCGGTCACAACATAGTGAGGACCCAAACAAACACCTTCAAACATGCCAAACAATAAAATATTAATCCTCATGGATCTGCAATATGCTATTACCATCATGTTGGCCAAGAACATGAAAACTCAAGCACATATCAGAAAAATCTCTGATCACGAACACTCTGATCAATGTGGATGTACATCAAGGATAGATTACGATCTAGAATTATCCATGAAAATCAGAGGTACATGCACAACACAAGAAATTACCATAATTTCATCTGCTTCATCCAAGAACACCATCTACAAAAATTGAATAATTATAGGAATACAGATCTTCATAACTTCCACAAATCTTGATTCGAACCTCTAAAACTTTTGGACAACATACTATAAAGCTTCAGCAACAAACCTTTGAAGCACACCTTCAAATCTTGAATGTACAAAACTTTCCAACATTCTAACCTTCTCAGCTTCACTGGCTGCCAGCAATATTATTTTTATAATTTTCTCAATATCCTCGACATATACAGCCTTAAGAATAATTAATGCTAATAGTGTTGACATCAATGATAGCCACATATCAGCAATACAACCACAACATCCAATAATCTACCCCTTTGGCATTGATGTAAACACATGATGTGAAAAATAATGCCACGAACCCAAATCTTCTCCAACAATCTCCCCCTGAGATTGTGCACTCTTTCTCATTTCCTTCTTCTCCCATATTTTTCACATTTCTCTTCTCTCCCCCTTTGACATCAATGGAAAAGGTACAATGCTATGATCACAAATTTGAATCATCTGACTACTCCCCCTGAGTAGCAGCCACCACAACATCAATCCAGAATAAGATATGGCTATGAATTCATGGACTAGTATAAAGACCTGCATCTTAGTTTTGATCAGGAGGGGAAATCACCCCTAACTTGCCTCTGAGGTACTCAAAAGCATCCTTAGGCAATGGCTTAGTAAAGATGTCTACAATTTTCTCCTTGGTAGGTATATACTCCAGTCTAACTTCTTTGTCATTAACTTTATCTCTCAAAAAGTAATATTTGATGGATATATGCTTTGTTTTTGAATGCAATACTAGATTCTAGGAAATATTAATGGAACTTGAATTGTCACAAAATATGGCAATGGGTTCTTCATACTCAATTCTGACATCTCTCAACATTTGCTTCATCCACAATACTTGGGTACAACTATTTGTAGCAGCAATATACTTTGCCTCAGTAGTAGATAATGAAACAAAATTCTTCTTTTTGCTTAGTGATGCAGGAGTATTCAGTGGTGTAAGGGAAATCCTGCATCAACCAAAAGTATCTTTACTTTCATTTATCTTTTTGTAGATGTTTTTGCATTTCTGGATACCCTTTTTGTCGAATAAGAATTCCCAACTTTCAGAACTACTTTTCTTCTTTTTCTGCTCAACTACTATTTTTAGCAGGTGTGAATTTAAAGGCACGAGGAGGCATAAATTTAAGGGAAGCTTTAGGACAGAAAAATAAGCACTGTGGTGAAAGAATCGGGTCAAGATCATTCCCAGGTTGAAAGTTATTCAAGTTTCAGTTTCTGCTTTTTGCCCTAAAAAATCTTCTGAGTCCAATTTGAGGCACTAAATGGTCTCGTACGGGCCCATAAATCATCAAAACTAATGAATATGATTCTTAGCATGTTTTTCACTCTGAGACCTTTCCAACAGTTCAAATGGTTCAAAAAACAAAGTCTCAGATCAAAAGTTATGTCTTTCAAAAGTTGGTCAATGTTTGGAAAATTTGCCAATTTTCGATTAGGACTGAATTTTTGAATTTCAAATTGTAATTTTCAGTGAAAAATAGCCAAAAACTCATAATTCAAATGTTTTTTTGGATCCAAACCGAAAATGGGCTATTTATGGGCTAGTTTCTGATTTTTGGGTAGCTTTTGGGGAAAAAAGCGCATACTGAGAAAAGGGGAATTTATGTAGCTTTTTGTAACTAGCATGTATTGCAGAACTTGAGGATTTGAGATCCTTTGCATGTAATAATTCCATCATTTAGAATAAATAATATTCTCTGGTTTTGTGTGTGATTTTTCTGTGTCTTGGGTTAGCACCCTTGTCAGGTGGTATCAGAGCGGGTTTTCTTGAGTGTGTGGACAGATTGTCGATTGTGAGGCAGTTCACACCAAGACTTTGGTTGTGGGTTTGAGATATTCAAGATGCACCCAAGAGTGATGTGTGGTAGGTGAGCTAGTGCCAGAGGTTCTAGGAATTCTAGTGGAAGAGATCCATTGGCGATCGAGGGTTTCAGAGCCCTCGAGAGACAAATTGATGCATTGTAGGAAGAGTTGAGAAGAGGGTTAAACCCAAGAAGAAGAGAAGAAAGCAAGGATGAAGAACATGTGGAAGATTTAGATGTAGAAGAGGAAGAAGAAGTGATTGACCAAGATAAAATGCGGCTGATAAGGGCTATTTCAAAGATTAGAAAAAGACTGAGAGTAGAAGTTCCTAGTTTTTTTTGGAAGTCTGAACCTAGAAGAGTTGGAAGATTATTTTGACCATGAAGAAATAGAGGACCTAGATCGGGTTAAGTTTGCAAAAATGAAGCTGAAGGGCCACACCAATATTTGGTGGAAAGAGGTCCAAATGGAAAGAAATAAGAGAGGAAAAGGAAAGATCACTAGATGTGATTACATGGTGGAGAAACTGAAGAAACAATTCATACTAGTGGACTACGAGTTAGATCTACTGAAGAAATTGCAAGGGTTGAAGCAAGGAAGCAGATCTGTGAAAGAATACACAAAATATTTTCACAAGATGATCATCAAAATGGGTCATGCAGAGGCCAACAAGGAGAAGGTATCCCATTATCTTAATTGGTTATGACCGAGCATTCAAGAGGAGCTAAGCCTAGTCAGAATGACCACCATTGAGGATGTGTACCAATTTTCTTCGAGAGTTGAAGAGAAGTTGAACAAAAGATTTGATAGCAAGCAAAAAGGACGAGGAGGTCAAAGCGGAAGAGGGAGTAGAAGATCTTCAGGAAGCTGAAATGAGGATGAGAAGAAAAATGAAGATGTGGGTACCAACCAAAGCCAGAAGAATGATAACTTCTACTACCCTCGTGATCAAAATAGTGGTGATCAAAGAGGTTAGAGGACAAGGAAGATCTGGACAAGGACTTGGAAGAGGTGGTTTCAAAGGAACTTGTTTCCAATGTGGTGAAGAATGGCATCGAGCCTATGAATGTCCACAACACCAAGGAATGACAGACAAAAGGCCAGAAAGTCATGCAAGGGTTGCACATGTAGATGAGGAGGCTCAATCCAAGCATTCAGATGATGCTAAAAGGGGAGAAGTCCTAGTGGTTAGAAGAGCTCTGGTGATTAAAGAGAAGGAGCCAAAACAAAGGAAGAATCTATTCCACACAAGGTGAAAGTGTGAAGACAAATATTGTGATGTCCTTATTGATAGTGGAAGCACCAACAATCTGGTGTTACAAGAGATGGTTACGAAGCTGAAGTTGAAGAGGGAAAGGCATCCACATCCATATCAGATTGCCTGGTTGTAGAAAGACCACAAAGTTTTGGTCAATGAGTAGTTCCTAGTGAAGTTTAAGATCAAAATCTATCATGATTAGATACTCTATGATATCATCCCCATGGATGCATGCCACATGCTGTTGGGGAGGCCATGGCAATTCGACATGCAAGCTATACATGATGGACATGCAAACACTTATTCCCTGATGAAGGATGGAGTTCGCCATAAGTTGAAACCCCTGAAGAAGGCCGAAGAAAAGGTATGCGATAGTGCTAGAATTTGTTTTGTTGATGGAAGGAAATTTTTAGAAGGCATGAAGCATGAGCGTATGTGTTATGCATTGATTCCTAGAATGGATAAGGAAGATAAAGAGAAGGTGCTAGTAGAAGTTTTTGGATTATTGAATTAGTTTCAGGATATTATTTTTGATAATGTACCTGAGGGTTACCACTAGTAAGGAAGATCAGTCATTAGATTGACTTGATCCCTGGAGCCAGTTTGCCGAATAAGACAACTCGTAGAATGACTCTTGTAGAAAATGAGGAGTTGAATAGACAAGTTCAGGAGTTGTTGAGAAAGGGTTTGATTCATGAGAGTCTAAGTCCTTGTGCAGTACTTGCAGTACTAGCACCGAAGAAGGATGGGGAGTGGAGGATGTGTACAAACTCCCAGGCCATAAACAAGATGACAATCAAGTATAGATTTCCCTTCCCAAGGATGGATGACCTGATGAACTGTTTGAGTGGAGCTCAATACTTCATAAAGATTGATCTAAAGAGTGGATATCACCATATCCAGATTCAAGAGGGAGATGAATGGAAGACCGCCTTCAAGACCAAAAAGGGCTTGTATGAGTGGTTAGTCATGCCTTTTGGGCTAACCAATGCACCAAGCACATTCATGCAACTCATGAATGAGGTATTGAAAGAGTTTCTAGGAAGTTTTGTTATTGTGTATTTAGATGATATTTTGATATTCAGTAAGTCACTGGATGAGCATTTAATGCATATTCGTAAAGTCTTTGAGAAGTTAAGAGAGGAGAGATTATTGATTAATTTGAAGAAGTGTAGTTTTTTGAAGAGGGAGTTAGTCTACTTGAGGTTTGTTGTCTCGGCATAAGGTCTCAAGATGGACCTAGAGAAGGTGAAGGCTATTCTAGAATGGCCTACCCCAAGAACTGCTACTGAGGTGAGATCTTTCCATGGTTTCACCAGTTTTTATAGAAAGTTCATTAGAAACTTTAGTAGTATTTGTGCACCCTTTACTAAAACAATGAGAGGGGATAGAAACAAGTTCAAGTGGAGCACTTGAGCAACAAAGAGTTTTGATTTGTTGAAGCAGAAGGTGACATAACAACCTGTTTTAGCCCTCCTAGATTTCAATAAGGTGTTTTAGGTGGATTGTGATGCCAGTGGTTGTGCCATTGGAGCAGTGTTAAGCTAAGAAGGTAAGCCCATTGCCTATTTTAGTGAAAATTTGAATGATGCAAAGAGAAAGTAATCTATCTATGATTAGTAATTTTATGCAATAGTTAAAGCATTAAAAAAATGGAGGCATTATTTGTTGCCGAAGGAATTTTTTCTGTAGATTGATCATCAAGCATTACAGTACCTGAGTAGTCAGGGAAAATTAAATCAAAGACATATGAAATGGGTAGAATTTTTGTAGGGTTATACCTTTGGTTTAAAGCATAGGAGTGGGAGGTCGAATAGGGTTGCAAATGCCTTAAGTAGGAGGAAGACATTGTTGACAAAAATGTAGATTGAGGTGGTTGGGTTCAATGAACTCAAGACATTGTATCCAAAAGATTCTGATTTTGTAGAGACTTGGAAAGCTTGCAAGGAGCCTATTACAGTTGAAAGGACAAAGTGGCTAGATTTCATAATCCAGGATGACATGTTGTTTAAGGGAAGTCAATTATGTATTTTGAGGAGTTCCATGAGGGAGAACCTAATAAAGGAGAAGCATAGTGGAGGAATGGCAGGACATTTTGGTCAAGATAAGACTATTTCCATTATTAGTGAGCATTATTATTGGCCTCAGTTATCACAGGATGTGAAGAATTTTGTGTAGAGTTGCAAGGTATGCCAGATGGCTAAAGGAGTGAGCCAGAATATAGGGTTGTATCAACCCTTACCTATACCAGAGAGGCCCGTGGGAAGATATAAGTATGGTCTTTGTTCTTGGTTTGCTAAGGACACAAAGAGGGAATGATTCTGTATTTGTGGTAGTTGATAGGTTTTCGAAGATGGCACATTCATCCCATGCCAGAAGAACCATGATGTAGTCCACATTGCTGACTTGTTCTTCAAAGAGGCGGTGAGGCTACATGGTCTACCAAAGAGTATAGTTTCAGATCGTGACACCAAATTTGTTGGATACTTTTGGAGGACCTTGTGGAAAAAAATGAAAACAGAGTTGAAGTTCATTTTTGCACACCATCCATAGACTGATGGGAAGACTGAGGTTATGAATAGGATTCTAGGTAACCTACTGAGATGCTTTTTAGAAGATAAACCCAAGGGATGGGACTTGATCTTACCCCAGGAAAAAATTTCTTACAACAATTCTGTCAATAGAAGCATTGGTAGATCATCATTACAAATTGTGTATGGAGGCAGTCCTAGGACTGCTCCAAAACTAAGAAAGATGGACCAAGAGAAGAGACAAGTGCTGAAGCTGAAAAATTTGTAGAGCACATCATGAATATACATGAGAAGGTAAGAGAATATATTAACAAGATGAATATGCAGTATAAGGCTAAGGAAAATTAGAAGAGGAGGTATAAGGAGTTTCAGATTGGTGTAGAAGTGATGGTCCACTTGAGGAAAGAAAGGTTTCTAGTGGGAACCTATAACAAATTGAAGATGAACAATTTCGGTCCCTCCAATATTTTGAAGAGGCATGATTTAGGGAATGCATATAAGGTAGAGTTTTTGGATGGAGTCAACATTTCCCCTATGTTCAACATTTTAGATTTGATAGAGTATCATGAAGGTGGTGCAGAGGAAGTACCAACAATGGAATAGTGTGGCATTCTAGCACCTAGTTTAGAGAAGGAGGAGATTGAATAAATCTTGGATATCCATGTGGAAAGGAGTACTAGAAATAGGTAGTATGAAGAATATCTGGTGAAGTGGAGAGGAAGGCCTATGGAAGATTCATCCTGGTTGTCTAAGGTAGAGGTTGACCGTTTGGGTTTTCCTCAACCATCTGATACATGATGAGGTCACTTATCAAATTACCTTGGGTGTCTGATGTAGGAGAATTCAGTGGTGTAAGGGCAATCCTACATCACCCAAAAATATCTTTACTTTCATTTAGCTTTTTGTAGATTTTTTTGCATTTTTGGACACCCTTTTTGTCGAATAAGATTTCCCAACTTTTAGAACTGCTTTTTTGCTTTTTCTACTCAAGTGTTATTTTTAGTAGGTGTGAATTTAAAGGAATGAGGAGGTAGAAATTTAAGGGAAGCTTCAAGACAGAAAATAAGAATTGTGGTGAAAGAATCAGGTCAAGATCATTCTTGGGTTGAAAGTTATTCAAGTTTCAGTTTATGCTTTTTGCCCTAAAAAATATTTTAAGTCTAGTTTGAGGAACTAAATGGTCTCGTACGGGCCCAAAATTCATTGGAACTAGTGAATATGGGTCCTAGCATGTTCTTCACTTTGAGACCTTTCCAACGGTTCAAACGGTTTGAAAAACAAAGTCCCGAATCAAAAGTTATGGCTTTTAGAAGTTGATCAATTTTTGGAAAATTGCCAATTTTCGAATTACGACTCAATTTTGGAATTTCAAATTGTATTTTTTGGTGCCAAACTACCAAAAACTCATAATTCAAATGTTTTTTTGGCTCCAAATTGAAAAGAGGCTATTTATGTGCTAGTTTGTGATTTTTGGGTAGCTTTTGGGGAAATAAGAGCATATTGAGAAAAGGGGAATTTATGTAGTTTTCTATAACTAGCATGTATTGTAAAACTGGAGGATTTGAGATCCTCTGCATGTAAAAATTCCATCATTCAGAATAAATAATATTCTCTAGTTTTGTGTGTGATTTTTCTATGTCTCGGGTTAGCAGCCTCATCACTTAGCCAAGATAACAATTTCTTCCCTAAGAAGAATGCACCACCACTAGTACTCTTCCTATCGTCCACATCTCTTGCCCAATCAATATTAGTGAAAGAATTCAAGATAAGATCATCATCCCTAGGATACCAAAAACCAAGATCAATTTTCCCTTTCATGTATCTAAAAATTCTTTTCACAATAGTTACATGAGATTCTTTAAGATCAGTTTGAAATCTAGCAACCATGCATACATCATTCATTATATCTAGCCTAGTATGAGTCAAATAGAGTAATACACCAATCATTGAGCTATATCTTGTCTGATTTGCTTTAGGAGAATCATCATTCTATGTAAGTTTTCATTTGGTTATCATAGGTGTACCAATTGGCTTTGAATCTTCCATGCTAAACTTTTTTTGTAGCTCTTTCACATACTTAGACTGAGATATGAAAATTACATCATCTAACTGAGTGATTTTCAATCCTAAAGAGAGTTTCAACTCTCCTATCATTGACATTTCAAAATTACTTTTCATTTCATCATAAAACTTCATACACAAATCATCAGCACCTTCAAAAATAATGTCATCAACAAAGACTTCATAGATCAATTATTTATTCTAATCCATCTTGAAATATAGATTTCTATCAGTAGTACCTTTATTTAATCCAAGCTTCAATAAGTATTTATCCAATCTAGGATACCAAGCTCTAGGAGATTATTTAAGTCCATGTAGAGCTTTCTTCAATTGACATACCATGTCTTTTTCATTAGTCAATTGAAATCCATCTAGTTGTTCAACATAGACTTCTTCTTCTAGCTCACCATTCAGAAATGTTGACTTTACATCCATCTGATAGACTTTATAATTCTTGAAAGTAGCATAAGCAAGAAATAATCTTACCACTTCAATTTTAGCAATAGGGGCAAATGTTTCTTCAAAAGCAATACCTTCCATCTGTGAGTACCCTTTGCAAACTACTCTTGCTTTGTTTCTGACCACTTGACCTTGCTCATTTAGCTTATTCTGGAACACCCACTTGGTTCCAGTCACATTTTTGTTCTAAGTTATAGGAATAAGATCCCATGTAACATTCTTCTCTATCTGCATTAGTTATTCTTTCATGGCTTTCATCCAATGTTCATCTTTGCATGCTTCATTGATATTGCTAGGCTCGGTTTTGGAAATTAGATAGTACTCTTCCAAAATTCTTCTTCTAGTTTGTACACCTTTCCTCTTGTCTCCCATGATTTGACTGTCAGAGTGATTTCGCCTTACATATTTTAGATTTTTAGGATTTCTTCGACTTCTTGTTCTTGTGTTCTTTCTTTTGCACTTCTACTAGTCTTTGCCTCTTGATTCCCTTGGTTCACCAGAACAATCTGAAGTTGATTCTATGTCTGAATATCATTGTTAGTATTATCATTTTGATCATCTAAATCATATCTACTATATCTAGATGGTTTAACAATATCTTCATCAACTTTGACATTTTCACTTTCAACCATTTTCTTTAACCTC
The DNA here is from genome assembly GCA_007115665.2 of Sequoiadendron giganteum. Taxonomy (NCBI): domain Eukaryota; kingdom Viridiplantae; phylum Streptophyta; class Pinopsida; order Cupressales; family Cupressaceae; genus Sequoiadendron; species Sequoiadendron giganteum. The sequence goes on from CM021107.1 coordinate 582,557,976, forward strand.
TTATTAAAGCACCGGTAAGCTTTTCTTTTAGTAGAGTAACCCAAAATATTCCTTTATCACTTCTGGCATCAAACTTTCCTATATCATCATCTCTCTTGATGTAACATTTTCTTCCAATTTTTTTGAAATAATTGACAGTAGGCTTATAACCAAACCATAGCTCAAAAGGTGTCTTACTAGAATTATTGTTGACATACACCCTGTTAATGGCATACACAATAGTACTTACAACTTCTCTCTAGTAGAAATGAGGAACATTTGCTTCCAACATCATGGTTCTAGCAGTGTCTAGAATGGTTGAATTCTTTCTTTCAACAACTCCATTTTGTTGAGGGGTCCAGGGAGCAAATAACTATCTTTGGATTCCATGCTCTTCACATAAAGAATTGAATTCCCAAGAAGTGAATTCACCATCTCTGTCCGATCTTAGACATTTGATCTTCTAACCTATCTCATTCTCTGCCATAGCTTTGAATGTTTTGAACTTTTCTAATGCTTCATGTTTTTCTCTTGAGAAAGCAACCCATATCATTGTAGAATAATCATCAATGAGAAACATAAAATACCTTTCACCTTGTAGACTTTTGATTCTGCATGGACCACATAGATCAGTATGTATCAAATCTAGTACTCCATTAGAGCAATACTGTTTTCTCTAGAAAGAATTTCTTGTTTTCTTTCCCATCTGAGATTCCTTGCACATAGTGTTAGTAGGCTTTACTAACTTAGGAAGATATTTGACTGCTTGAGTAGTGCTTATCTTGACAATGTTATCAAATTTCACATGATAAAACCTCCTATACCATAACCAACTTACATTTATCTGATCAATTAAGCAAATTTCACTAGCAACACTCAAATGAAAGATATTACCTTTTGTCTTTGTACCTGAAGCAATCATATTTCTAGAACTTCCCCTTATTCTACACTTACCATCCTTGAATCGAAGATTGTAACCCTTGTCTACCATCTGTCCAACACTTAACAAGTTATGCTTTAAGACTTCTACATAAAGAACATCATCAGTATTATTCTTACCACCAAAAGAAATAGTGCCTTTTCCACGAATCACACTAGAAGTGTTGTCTCCAAATCTTACAACATTACCAACACAGTCTTTCAAGCTTACAAACTTGCTTTTGTCACCAGTCATATGATGTGAGCATCCGATGTCAGTTACCCACTCATCTTTTTCTTCAATTTTTTTTGCAAGAGATTTCTCAACATTCACATTACTAGTAGATTCAGTGTACACCTGACCATTTTCTTTGATAGCAATAAATACCCATTCATCCTCATTTTTGGTTTCTTTATCAGATTCTTCATCAATTACACCTTTTTCAGCATAATAACATTTCCTTTGAAATCTAGTCTTCTCAGGTTTGTACTTAGAAAATCTTTCATGATATCTAGATGCAAAATGACCTATTTTACTACAAGAAAAACATTTAATAGGTAACTTTCCTTTGTACTTACCATTACCTCTGGCTTCTCTTTTCACAATCAATGCTTCCAGTTCTTCTAATTCTCTTTCTTCATCTTCAATCTTTTTCATCTTATCTTCATATTTGAATGTCCTTTTGGAATTCTCACCCGGATTGTGTCTCTGTTGGCTTTTTATGGATACTGTAGCTTTGAATGTAGATTCACCAAATTCACTTAACTCAAAGGCAACAAGTTTCCCAATCAACATGTCTCTTGTAATATTTGTCACTATCCCGAGTTCATCAATAGCATGAGCTCTTGTTTTATAGGAGGGAGGCCGAGATCTAAGTATCTTAGCCACAATTTCTTCTTCATCCAAGGTTCCATCGACACATCTAATTCTCATCACCAGTTCATTTATTTTTTGAGAAAAAGAGAGGATGTTCTCTTCTTCACTCATCTTCATGTCTTTGCACTTGCCTTTTAAACTTTGTAGATTAGAAATTTTCACTAGTGCATATCCTTGATACAATGTTTCCAAATTTTTCTAGATCTAGTATGCAGTCTTCAATCCTAACACATTTGTCATCTCTGAATCTATCAAAGCACTCAACAATGCTTCAATAGCCCTATTATTAGCTTCTATTTTCTTGATCTCATCTTTAGAGGACAAACCATTTTGAGGAATTGTATATGCACTTTGTGTCATTTTCCAAAAAGGTTCTCCAATGCACTTCAAATGGCACTCCATTCTGAATTTCCATAAAGAGTAGTTTGTACCATAAAATCTAGGACTATCCTCCTTGTATGATTCCATCTTAGATCACCTTAAGCTATTAGGCTTCTTCAGAGGAACTAGCTCTGATACCAATTGTTAGAAAAACAAGGATAGACAACTGAGAGGGGGGGTGAATCAGTTGTTACTAAAATTAAACTTATACAAAATTAATCAACCTTAAATCTCAGATCTAATAAATAATAGTGCAAGCATAAATCAATAACACATTAGAGACACATGAACACCAAGATTTTATACGTGGAAACCCTATTAGGGGAAAAACCATGATGGATGTTAGTCCACAAGATTATACCTTGTTAGAAGTATAATGAAGAATGAAAAAGGAATGGACTTGCATTCAGGTGCACTACCTAGAGCACATTGCTTAGAAGGAAGACTCATTTCCTTACATACAATAATCAGATTAAATCCATCTCATGAAGTTGAACTAAGAAATTAGTTTCTACTAAAGCTTGATTACAATTCCAGTTAGGTGCACAAAAAATTCTACACACTCTTCCACACTCTGCTCTTCTCTTGAATGATTTGACCTTTATTCGCACATGTACACCTCTTGTACACACTGAGAATTTCCTCTAAATGAGGAAAAAAAAACACTCATATATATCTTCTACACAGATTTACATCCACTATTTAATCGGCCTCAAATAAAGAATAAATTACAACTGTCGGCCTCAATACATGAATAAATTTCAATGCGCACCAACACAAGTCAGTTGCAACATAGTGAGGACCCAAACAACCACCTTCAAACAATAAAATATTAATCCTCATGGATCTGTAACACGCTATTACTGTCATGTCAGCCAAGAACATGAAAAATTGAGCACACATCAGAAAAATCAAGCACACATCAAAAAAGTCTCTGATCATGAACACTTCGATCAATGCGGATGCACAAGAAGGATAGATTATGATCTAGACTCATCCATGAATGTTACAAATACATGCACAACACATGAAATTACCAGAATTTCACCCACTTCATCCAAGAACACTAGCTACAAAAATTGAATAATTGTAGGAACACAGATCTTCATAACTTCCACAAATCTTGATGTGAACCTTTGAAACTTTCAAAAAACATACTAGAAAGGTTCAGAAACAAACCATTTGAAGTGCACCTTTAGATCTTCAATGTACAGAACTTTCCAACATTTTGACCTTCTCAGCTTCACTAGCTGCCAGCAATATTGTTTTTATAATTTTCTCAATATCCTCGACATATACAAGCTTAATCATCATTACTGATAATAGTGTTGACATAAATGACAACCACATATCAGCAATACAACTACAACATCCAACAGATATAGATAAACTTCACAAGTAATTCGATCAATCAATTAGATGCACACAAGAAAGCACAAAATGAGAAGGAAAAATACTCAATATCATTGATATCCAAGGTACTCATTGGTATACATGCCATAAGAGTTACAAAATAATGCAGTATCTACAAAAGGACTCCAAAAGTCACTAAGTACAAGCTAAAGCATAATTAGAATTAAGTGTAAAATGAGTCAATAAGTGACTAAATCCAAACTTTCCTCCAAAATCCACCAAAAGAGGATCTAGAAACTCCTTGGTCATATGCTTCCAAAAATCCAAATATATAGTAACCAAATCCCCTCCAAAAGAGCTCCAAAATGTTGAAAAGGTCAACTTTGACCATGTCCATCATGAAGGAATGAGAAACTGATTCCTAAACACCCTCATTCCCTCCAAAAATCTGAGTAAACACTGTTATATTCTCTCCCTTGGTCGACCAACTGCTTTAACCATCCCTATATTCTTGTAAAAAAAATCAAAGCTTAACTAAATCCCCTTTAAGGTATTTACAAAGCATAACACATCATTTTTTCATTTAAAATAACAATTTTGACTAAGTGATTTCTAACACATCACTTAGTCAAAAGCTTTACATTTGAAAGTCAATGTAAAAATAATGGTAAATTGAATACAAAATATAAGTCTTGAAAGACTTATGTACATTAGCATATGCAAAGGGATGACCCTAGTGTTATTCATTTACAAAGGGCTGAGGTATTAGTTTTTGTAAATATTTTTAGATAAAAGGTAAAAATACCTTTTACCCATCAACATTCATTAGGGTTAAAACCCTAAGAAAAAAAAATGATGCAAAAATTTTACAAGGCATTTTCATTTTTACCCACCAAGTTTTATAGAAGCCAAGGGCGCCGACATAGGGTTTGTAGGAGGTTCCTGTAGACACTTTCATGGAAGATTCTTAAGCAAGCAGTGGTATTTATACCTCATTTTTTGGAAAAATCATCACAAAAAAGCTTGAGGTAAGCTTTTTGTAAGAATATTCAATCATTCTATTCCATTTCATGTAGAGAAAAATGTTCAAACTTGAGCTTGTTTGCAAGAAGATGAAAATATTGTTTTAAATTTTTCTTTGCTCTATCGTTCTCAAGCATTCTTCTATATTTTACTCGAAATTTTTTTATGTGTTTTATGTAGAAAATATAGAAGAAAATCCTTTCTATCATGGCCGTGACTTCATCTATTTTCTATTGATTTAAAAAAATGGGTACCTTTATTTTCTTTATGATGCCATGTAATAGCGGCCAATAGTGTCATAATCCCCTTTGCTATGATAATATCATGCAAGATCATAATATGAATGAGACTTCATGAGAGGGTGAACAACTGAAACAAGATCTATCTCAGTCAACTGTTCTGGAAGAAAATGTTGCCTCGCGAAGGAAAAATGGTTTACAAAAATAATTCAATGCCATTGCACAATATGGGTATAACTCAAAGAATCTTTACATATTTTCCATTCCTTCTTGAACAATACCCCTCCTTTGTTTTGTTTTTTTTCCTTGCTTGAATGGTTGTTCCCATTTTGGGTGACTTTCATGAGCTTTTTCCAAGCTCAACCTATAGCCATATCTTTCTATTTTGAACAACAGTATGGAAGGATAAAACCCTCTCTTTACCTTCATTTGAACAAACAATGCCTTTGGAAAACTAAAATTCCATCAATATCTTCATTACAAGGAATCTTATAGAACACTATTCTACCATTATTGATTGTGTCCTCTTACAGGATTTATGGCCACTGTATTTATCATATCTCACTGTTACTCATGATTGTTGATTGTGCTTGCATCTACTTGCATTCTTGTGAACTTACTAACTGTATATGATAATCTCCAACTCTCACAACCCTTCATAGCATTTGTAAATACTTTTTCACTATCATACTGGTTGCCACTTTTTCTTCATTTAACTTTAGCATATGTCTCCACTGTTAAATGCGAGGTATTCAAAGCATTATGTTGCATCAATGTCCCTATTTTTCATATTGCATTTATTTCTCTTCTCTTCTTATAGCTTGGTGATTAGTAAGACTATGGATCCTCATGATCTTGTACTTCATGTCTATTAAGAACTATTTAGACATGTTGATTAGATGCCTCACATAGCTTGGTTGTCCTCCTATTGTATGCAATGATGATCATAAATGCACTTGGTGATCTTATTACTATTTCAACAATTTCTAAGACTGTTAACTAGGCAAACATGTTTTTTTGTAATTGTGATCCTTTATGAATAGTCCCTTGCATTTACAGTGAGATAACTCTGCAAATTTGCTTCACTATTGTTTCCTCTTCACACATAAACTATTCTTCTCAATGCAAAACATCATGGAACTTTTGTTGTTTTTAGATTATATATGAACAATAACCAAAAGAAATAAACTCATAATAGAGAACAAAAAATCTATCTTGGGAAAACCCTCATACTCAAGGGAGAAAAACCAAACAACATTTGTACTAATAAAATATCAAATACAAAAGTGAAAAACTAGCACTTGAGAATCAACCAAGTTAGGAAGAGTACACAATATAACCAGCACTGAAGTAGTGCAAACTTATGAGCAATTGCAATCCTTCTTCTGAGCAGCGAACCTTCTTCTTGAACAAGGAATGGCAAATGACTTGAAAATTATGCATTGAATGAGAAGAATCCTTCCTCTATTTATAAAAATTCATCCAATATTATTTTTTCTTTGTGATGTGGTTGGCCCAACAAAATATATGATTAATTCTAACTAGACTTTCTCTAGAGCTAACCCAAATTTTGGCTTACCTCCTCAAGCTACCAAAACATCAACACTCCCTCTTAGCTAGGGAGGTATAGAAAGGTCTTTCTTGAGTCCCACTCAAGGGTATCATGTATTTTCATGGAATCTCTCAACATGACGTCCACAATGACTACACCCAATTATGGGAATCACAACTCAGTCTCAAAGATGTGATCTGTACAAGGGCTTTAACCTCATATTTCTCTATCTCAGAGAAATATACACTACAAGGGCACTCACCTCATATTTATTTATCTCAAAGAAATGTACACTATGAAAAATCAGTTCGTCATTCTATCCATTCTCCTGACATATGGAGAATATATTGATGATGTTGTGACTCCCTCTAGAGCTGGATTACTTTGCTCAACACCATTTTTGTTCCTACCATACTTAACCTGATTTGAGTAGATTCTTCAGAACTACTCTCTCCACCACTACGAGAACCCTGCCTTGGATTTCTTCACTGATCTGATCCACCCTTTCGATAAAAAATCTTCCATTCTACTTGATCGGGTTCAAGCTACTCAAACTTCTCATCCAAGTGCCACCACAAACACCTTTTCACACCTTTTGCAGTCCTAACTCCCAATTGAACTCAACTCAAAGACCCTACATCAACCTCCTGACCTCCTCATCCAAGGTTTCCTACAATGCTTGCCTCAGTGGAATGGTTTCCATCACACACGTCCAACACTACTCCCACCAACACCTTCAAATGACTTGCGAGAGTCCAACCCTCCTTTCTTCACTCCAAGACTCAGTCCTCCTCGACCTTATCCCAAATCACCCTATTCTGGACTTGCAACACTATGACCCACTTAGATGACACATCCACTTCTCCTTATTAAGTCACTCCAGTTCCTCATGTCATAGGACTCCATGGGATCACCCTGCTGATCCACTCGATTTGTTTCTTGAATCCCTAGGTACTTAGCCTCTTTATTCCCACCTCCAAGATGGTTTGGGAATCCTTTGCCCATATATTAAAATTCTAGAAGCCTCTACCCATAGGAAATTCTACAACCTATGATCATGGATCATAGCCATCGTTGCCTCTACTATAGACTTGTTCTTTCTTATGAAAAATCCATTTTACTGAACACATAACTCCCTCTTGATTCCTGCCTCAATATAGAGATTACAAAATCCTATGAAAGTGAACTCCCCTCCATTGTCTGATCTCAAAACCTTAATCATCTTCTTGGACATGTGTTCAACTCATGCCTTGAATTCTTGGATTCCATCAAGAACTTCCTTAGACTATTTACAATATTTTCAAGGATGACTGCAACTATTTGCAATTTTCACAAACAACAGGTCATCCTCACGGAGAAGACAGTCGAGATGGTAAATTCTGACTTCTTGAGCATCACTAAATGACCAATACAGAATTGACATGAACTAATGATTATAATTGTTGAGCTAATTGTCCTAGGCATGCTTGTAACCCACAACCTAATGCATATACAATTGTGACTAATAGATGCAAATATACATAGTGAAAGAATGAGCCTACTATAGTTGCTCTAGGTAAACAATAATGACTCTCTCTAGCTCGTAAATAATTTCAAATATGATCCTCAATCTGATTATTCTTGAGTCTACAAATAGGTCTTCCCTGTTGACTACTTCCTTATTTATTGTCATATGATCACAAGAATCAATAAAGTTGTTCCCTCTAACTAATTTTTCTCTTCATCAATAGTGTTGTTGAATAGTTGTGAACACCATGGGTTTCATTCAACACTAATGTGAAATTCAAAATTCATAAGAAGCATGAAGAAGGATACCACAAATTCATTAAATTCTAATTTGGAACACATGTTAGAGACCTGATATGTCGTATATATAGCTATCTCAGTGAGTGACTGTACCAAAAAGACGTAATGGAAAGGTACTCGACTGCTACAAATGTCTTCTTCAATTGACTGTCATCCTTGGCACTACTATCAACAGTGAATTTATTCCTGAGTCATGTGAGTCAACTTCAATACATGATTTCATTGCTATTTATTTGTAGACTCATGACTAAACCATGAGATATCACACCACATCAATAGATTTAATAAAAGTATAGATTCTAAGTATTGATTATATATCTACCAATCACATAGATAAAACCAAACACTACCAATAATGATGGATATGAAGATGGCGACAACTTATGCCTATGATCAAGACCTTTGACTATTTCCTCACCAATATGCAATGCCAATATTCAAGTGAACTCTAGTCACATATGTCTTCCACTGCTTCATTATTAAACATAGAATCATGATGTCAATACCTAATATCTAGGATATTATAGTTTGAATCCTCTTTATAATATGTGATTCCTTCCATTATCACCTCCAAAGGAATTTCACAGTTTTCCTTATGCTGATGTGATAATAACACCACTTCTAAAGCTCCAAATTCCTATCTCAGCTCATGACATTGGTCCTTTTATTCTTATAAGTTACAAAATGCATACAAAGAGATATTTGGCCACATAGAATAACTCGACATCAACAACAAAAAGTGACTCTCCAGTATTTATCTCTTGATAATGAATAAGTAGTATGATATGACAAAAATATAAATATTACCAATGGCGAAATATATTTATCCTGATTTGCATTAATATTTTATATGTGGGTTTGCTAATTGATCCCAGGCATGACTCAAACCTCCATGCCTCAATGACCATAAATTGTTTTATAGTTAAACAACCATCTCCTCATGGCAAGGCAACCCAATTTCCTTCTTTAATTCCATTCAAAGGTGTTATACTAGCATTTGCCTCTCCCACACGATCCTAACTCCCTTCTGGGCCTGTTTTCCTTCTAAAATTTGAGCAATTCATTTGATCTATCCAAGTCTTAGCACCACCACTGTCTTTCATAGCATGGGTATTGAAAATTTCCTCCTACTAGCGTACCATCCAAAAAAAAACTTCAATCTACCTTAGAACACCAAGTTCACTATGTGGTCATGACCTCTCAACTTGAATATGCATTTATCTTTAAGCCATTGATCTACCTTTTAAATATCTTTTGTCTTATCCTCCAACGCACCTATCACAATGCATTCCCCTTATCTAATATGCTCCCATGGTGAATTGGTGGTAGCTATCGACGACTTGGATGTGCTCCAAGTTCTTAGATACAAAAATGTCAATTCCTAGGAGAGGAGTCCCATGAATATTTTGAAGCTTTATTTCAAGTGCTTCCTTCAGGTAGTGTCGTTTGCTTATGATCTGGTCACCTTCTTATCATTCACCAACAATGTGTTCATTGCCTAAGGATACGCGATGATCACTATATTAGACTCTATGCATCTTCTAGATTGACAACTACTAGAAGACTCAATGGATGTAGTCGAATTCACATTAAAACCTTGATGACATGATCAAACACACTACACAGTGACTATCTCCTATCTTAAGAAAAAAATTGTTCACTTCCACACAACCTAAATTTTTTTTTGGTCAAATCTAATCAATTTTCTTGAACCTGGCTCTGATCCCATGTTGTTTTTAGATCATATATGAATAGTAAGAAAAATAAATAAACTCAAAACAAAGAACATAGAATTTTATCCTAGGAAAACCCTCCTACTCGATGGAGAAAAACCCAACAACATTTATACTAATAAAAGATCAAATACAATAGTGTAAAACTAGCACTTGAGAATCAACCAAGTTAGGCAGAGTACAAAATATAACCCAACACTGAAGTAGTACAAACTTATGAGCAATTGTAATCCTTCTTCTGAGTAGTGAACCTTCTTCTTGAACAAGGAATAGTGAATGACTTGAAAATTATGTATTGAATGAGAAGAATCCTTCCTCTATTTATACAAATACACCCAATATAATTCTTGCTTTGTGATGTGGCTGACCCAACAAAATATATGATTAATTCTAACTAGACTTTCTCTAGAGCCGACCTAGGTTTTGGCTTACCTCCCAAAGCTACCAAAACATCAACAATTTATGTATCATGTTTATGTTGATAATGGAGTGCTCTTATTAATATGAGACAACCTTCATTAATAGGGTGTCTATCTTTATCAATATCACCATGATTATGAAACATTTCTTCAAGGATTACATTGGTGAAACCAAAATGTGACTATCCCTCTCTAATGAAACAAGAGGGCAGCATGCTAGGCTCAATCCTTATGGGATCTCATTTCAATCCACATGCTATGATCAAATAAAAAAATATAGAAACAAACACAATGAGAAAACATTATAGATCAAAACAATGCAAATAATAGATGTTTATGATAACCTTTCTAATTTCCTAGACATCTATGGTATGCAAACTATTTCGATGCTTATGAGGATCAGGTTATATGTTTATGGATATTTGCATATGTATTGATTGGTGATCTTTCATTTCTCTAAAAAAATATTTCTCACATGTAGGAATTTTCGAAGCACTTGAGAAACCTTCTAGAGCATTGGAGCAAAGAGAGTTGAACAAGCAAGAGGGACAACAACAGATGTAAAGCAACTCAACTATGATTCATCATTCAGGCAATGACAACTCCCCTCTCCTCATTTATGCATCTTTTCTTTCATGTATCTATAAATGTATAATCTTTTCCTCTATTTGCATTCAAATAGTTAGTCCCATAGCTTGTGTGGGACACCATACATTTATGTTTATCAATAAAGACTACTTTTGGAAAAATTGTTTCACTCTCTTCTGTGTTGTATGCATTTGCATAATATAATAATGTAGTATTTTGATAATTTATTTATGCACATGGATATAACATAGAAGAGTAGAATGTACCTCTTGTTTCACTTTGTAAAACTTAAAAAAACTCTACATGTTTGAGTTGGCAGCTAAAATAGGTACCAAGACTCAAATACCAATGCACCGGTTCATCATAAGAGAACATTACTAGTAGATAACAACTTCTAGTAAACTAAGTAAACTTCCAGTACAATTGTCACCATGTTGACATCAATGAAAAAATAAGAACAAACAACTCAAACCAACTATACTTCATGCTCATGTTGCAAGGATCCATAATTCCAACAAGTTAAGCCCTCGAGAAGTTGTAAATATATAAATATATAAAAAAATATTTTGGAGCGGGAAATAGATGGCGAAATTTTTGGCACTAAATTGGGGTTACAACTTCCAAAATATTCTAAGTCAGTTACACTTCTTAGATAAAGAGGAATAATAGGTATTACAGAAGGGATTTACAATAATGTAGATAATGGTTTTTGGCTTGCAAATTTCTATAATGAGAAGGCCCATTGTGGCTATAGTATGCTATTTTTTGAGTATTATAATTTCACTTCATTAAGATAATAGAAAGCTACTATTTCATTCAATATTTTCTATTTATCTCTCTTGTTTAATTTGTGTTTGTGGTTTTGTAAGGGGAGTACCCTGATCAAGGAAATTTAATTGCATGAAACAATTTTGTAGGTAATTTATGGACTATAAAATCTAGAGGTTTTACTATCCTATACAAAATTTTGGAGTCTCTTGTGGTAGAATTCCTTTGTAGATGAGATTCAATCTTATTTTAAGCTTCTCTAGTTGAATATCGATTGGGTGCAACACACACCTCTTGTACATGTTTTCTCTTCTTTTACACACATTCCTCTATTTTTTAAATTAAACTTTTACTATACCCATGTTTTATTGAATATTTATTGTTAGCATTGAAAAAATGATTTGATATTGTCTAATTTAATCAATGTTTTGTCTTCCTACAGTTCTCTCCCAATTGTTTATCCAACTATGCCCATTATTATTCCTACCAAACCATTCGATTTGTAGGGTCTAGTTCTATATCTACACCCAACTAGCCTCTTTAGTCCCCATCAAACCCTCTTGCCCACCCTCTTCTTACAGTCGAGTATCTAAAGGTCCCCCATTGACACATCACATCTTGGTACTTAGATGTATCGATGGGCATCCTTCAGATACTCAACTACAAGAAGAGGGTGGCTAGGAGGGTATGATGGGGACTAGAGAGGCTAGTTGGGTGTAGATATAGAATCAACTCCTACAAATCTAATGGATGGATAAATAATTAGGAGCGAGTTGTAGAAAAATAAAACACATATTCAATTAGACAACTACCAAATCATTTTTCCAATGCTAACAAATATTCAATAAAACATGGGTATAGTAGAATTTTAATTTCAAAAATAGAGGAATGCATGAAAAAGAAAACAAAACATGTACCAAAGGTATGTGCTACACCTAATTGATATTCAACTTGTGAAGTTTCAAACAAGATCAAATCTTAGTTGCAAAGAAATTCTACCATAGGAGACTCCAGAATTTGGTATAGGATAGTAAAACCTCTGGAATTTTCAATCCATAAATTACTTGCAAAACTATCTCACATAATTAAACCACCCTCAAATCATCATTAAACCATTTTCAACCACTGATAAAACAATTCCAATCAACTATTTTTTCATTTACCCCTTCCATTTGATGTGTATCCAATTCTGATTGATTTCTTCTCAATTTAAGTATGAATGAGTTATTTTTTCTTTCTAGAAGATTTTTCTCTTAATTTGCATTTTCTTTCATTATTGAGATTATCACTGACCTATATCTACTTTTCTTCGCTCACCTTTTCCATAAATATCAACTTATCTCAGAATTTACTATCTTATATCAAATTATGGAGTCTCTTGTGATATAATTCCTTTGTAGGTAAGATTCAATTTTTTTTTAAGCTTCATCAATTGAATATCAATTAGGTGAAGCACAAACCTCTAGCACATGTTTACTCTTCTTTTACATGTATACCCCTGATTTTAAAATTAAACTTTTACCATCCCTTGTTTTATTGAATATTTATTGTTAGCATTGAAAAGAGGATTTGGTAATTGTCAAATTTAATATGTGTTTTATCTTCCTACAACTCAATCTCATATGTTTATGCATCTATGACCATTATTATTCCCACCCAACCATTAGAATCATAGGGGTCAAGTTCTATATCTGTACCCGACCTACCTCTTTGGTCCCCATCAGATCCTCATGCCCACACTCTTCTTACAATCGAGTATCTAGAGGCCCCCCATCCACTTATATGTGTCGATGGAGGGCCTTCAGGTACTCAAATGTAAGAAGAGTGTGGGTAGGAGGGTCTGATGGGAACTGAAAAGGCTAGTTAGGTGTAGAAATAGAAACATCCCCTACAAATCTAATGGCTAGGTGGAAATGATGGGAATGGATGGATAAACAATTGGGAGTGAGTTGTAGGAAGAAAAACCTTCCTAGTTTTTAATCCATCCATTCCCATTATTCCCACCCAGCTATTAGATTCATAGGGGCCAATTCTATATCTACACCAAACTAGCCCATCTAATTGTCACCATACCCTCTTTTAACAGTCAAATATCTTAAGGCCCTCTATTGGTACATCTAAGTTTTGAGATGTGATGTGTCAATGGGGGGCCTTTAGATACTTGACTATAAGAAGAGGGTGGGTAGGAGTGTCTAATGAGGACTAGAGAGGTTTGTTGGGTGTAGATATAACACTAGTCCCTACGAATGTAATGGTTGGGTTGGAATAATAATGGGCATGGATGGATAAACAACTAGGAGTGAGTTTTAGGAAGACAATTACCAAATCCTCTTTTCAATTCTAACAATAAATATTCAATAAAACATGGGTATGGTAAAAGTTTAATTTCAAAAATAGAGGAATGCATGTAAGAGAAGAGAAAACATGTACTAAAGGTGTGTGCTACACCTAATCGATACTCAACTCGTGAAGCTTAAAACAAGATCAAATCTCAATTGCAAAGGAATTCTATCATAGGAGACTCTAGAATTTGGTATAGAATAGTAAATTCTAGGATAAGCTAATATTTATGGACAAGGTGAGCAAAGAAAAGTAGGTACAGGTCATTGATAAGATTGACAATGAAAGCAGTTGTAAATAAATTAAAAAATCCTCTACAAAGCAGGAAGAACTCATTCATACTTAAACTAAGAAGTAATCAATTAGAACTGGAAACACATCAAATGGAAGGGGTAAATAAAAAATATTTGGCTGGAAGTGTTTTAATGGTGGCTACAAATGGTTTAGCAATTATTTGAAGGTAGTTTAACTATGTGAGATAGATTTGTAGGTAATTTATGAACTCAGAAGTCCAAATTTTTTACTATCCTATACAAAATTCTGGAGTCTCTTGTGGTAGAATTCCTTTGCAGCTCTGAGATTTGATCTTGTTTTAAGCTTTTTCAATTGAATATTGATTAGGTGTAGCACATACCTTTAGTACACATTTTCTCTTTTTTATTTGCATTCCTCTATTTTTAAAATTAATTTTTTACTATACCCATGCTTTATTGAATATTTGTTGTTAGCATTGAAAAGAGGATTCGGTAATCATTTAATTTAATATGTGTTTTTTCTTCCTAGGCCTCACTCCCAATTGTTTATATATCCATTCCCATTATTATTCCAACCAAACTATTAGATTTGTAGGAACCATTTTTATATCTGCACTTAACCAACCTCTGTAGTCCTCATCAGACACTCCTACCCACCCTCTTCTTATATTTGAGTATCTAAAGGCCCCCTATTGACACATCACATCTTGAAACTTAGATGCGTCGATGGAGGGCCTTCAAATATGTGACTATCAGAAGAGGGTGGGCAAGAGGGTATGATGACGATTAGAGAGGCTATTTTGGTGTAGATAGATATTTGGCCCCTACAAATACAATGGTTGGGTGGGAATGATGGGAATGGATGGATAAAAAACTAGGAGAGAGTTGTAGGAAGAAAAAAGACATATTAAATTAGACAATTACCAAATCCTCTTTTCAGTGCC
Source organism: Sequoiadendron giganteum (assembly GCA_007115665.2). Taxonomy (NCBI): domain Eukaryota; kingdom Viridiplantae; phylum Streptophyta; class Pinopsida; order Cupressales; family Cupressaceae; genus Sequoiadendron; species Sequoiadendron giganteum. Next base: position 582,573,150 of record CM021107.1, read on the forward strand.
AACAACAAATATTCAATAAAACATAAGTATAGTAAAAGTTTAATTTCAAAACCAAAGGAATGCATGTAAAAGAAGAGAAAATGTGTACCAATGGTGTGTGCTGCATCTAATCCATATTCAACTGGTAAAGTTTAAAACAAGATCAAATCTCAGTTATAAATGAATTCTAATGTAAAAGACTCTAGAATTCGGTATAGGATAGTAAAACATCTGGACTGGTTAGTCCATAAATTACCTACAAATCTATCTCATGCAGTTAAACTACTTTCAAATCATTCTTAAACCATTTGCAACCACCTATAAAAATATTCTAGTCAAGTGCTTTTTTATTTACCCCATAAAATTTTAATTTCAAAAATAGAGGAATACATGTAAAAGAAGAGAAAATGTATACCAAAGGTGTGTGTTGCACCTAATCAGTATTCAACTAGTGAATCTTAAAACAAGATCGAATCTCAACTACAAAGTAATTCTAATGAAAGAGACTCTAGAATTTGGTATGGGATAGTAAAACATCTAAACTTGTAAGTCCATAAATTACCTACAAATATATATGACGTAGTTAAACCACTTTCAAATCATCATTAAACCATTTGCAACCACCCATAAAATAGTTCCATTCAACTAAATTTTTGTTTACCTCTTCCATTTGGTGTGTTTCCAATTCTAATTGATTTCTTCTCAATTTAAGTATGAATGAGTTTTTCTTTCTTTTTAGAAGTTTTTTCCCTTAATTTACAACTACTTTCATTTTCAAGCTTATAACTGACTTGTACCTACTTTTCTCTACCCACCTTGTCCATAAATATCATCTTATCTTGGAATTACTATTCTATGCCAAATTTTGGAGTCTCTTATGATAGAACTATTTTGAAGCTAAGATTCAATCTTGTTTTAAGATTGGTTGGTTGAATATCCATGCTCATTATTCTCACCCAACCATTAGATTCATAGGGTTTGGTTCTATATCTATACCCGATCAACCTCTCTTGTCCTAATTAGACCCTTCTGCCTACCCTCTTCTTATAGTCAAGTATTTGATAGCCCCCATCGACACATATAATATGTGAGCATCTTAGATGTGTCAATGGGGGGCCTTCAAATACTTGACTGTAAGAAGAGAGTGGGCAGGAGGGTCTGATGGGAAGTAGAGAGGTTGGTCAAGTGCAGTTATAGAATCGACTCTTACAAATCTAATGGTTATGTGGGAATAATAATAGATATTTATGGATAAAAAACTAGGAGTGAGTTGTAGGAAGACAACCCATATATTAAATTAGAAAATTACCAAATCCTCTTTTCAATGATAACAACAAATATTTAATGAAACATAGGTATAGTAAAAGTTTAATTTCAAAATTAGAGGAATACATGTAAAAGAAGAGTAAATGTGTACCAAAGGTGTGTGTTTCACCTAATTGATATTTAATTAGCGAAGCTTAAAATAAGATCAAATCTCAATTAAAAGGAATTCTATTTCAAGAGACTCCACAATTTGGTATAAGATAGTAAATTCAAGGATAAGCTAATATCTATGGACAAGATGAGCAAAGAAAAGTAGGTGCAAGTCAATGATAAGTCCAAAAATGAAAGCAACTACAAATTAAGAGAAAATCTTATAAAAAGCAAGAAGAACCCATTCATACTTAAAGTGAGAATAAATCAATCAAAATTGGAAACACATCAAATGGAAGGGTTAAATGAAAAATAACTGACTAGAAGTGTTTTATCGATGGTTGCAAATGGTTTAATGATGATTTAAAGGTGGTTTAACTACGTGAGAAAGATTTGTAGGTAATTTATGGGCTATCATGTCTAGGGGTTTTACTATCCTATACCAAATTCTAGAGTCTCTTATAGTAGAATTCCTTTACAACGAAGATTTGATCTTATTTTAAGGTTTCCTAGTTGCATATCGATTAGGTGTAGCGTACACCTCTAGTACATGTTTGCTCCTATTTTACATGCATTCCTAATATGTGTTGCATTGAAAAGAGGATTTGGTAATTCTCTAATTTAATATGTGTTTTATCTTCCTACAAATTACTCCTAGATGTTTATCTATCCATGCCAATTATTCCCACCTAGCCATTATATTTGTAGGGGATAGTTCTATATTTGCACTTGACCAACCCCTCTAGTCCTCATCAAACCCTGTTGCCCACTCTCTTCTTCCAGTCGAGTATTTGAAGGTCCCCCATCAACACTATGGGGGGATTCTAGATAATCAATTGTAAGAAGAGGGTGGGTAGGAGGGTCTAATGGGGACTAGAGAGGTTGGTTGATTGCAAATATAGAACAAAACCTTACAAATTTAATAGTTGGGTGTGAATAATAATGGCCATGAATGCATAAACAACTGGGAGAGAGTTGTAGGAAGACAAACCACATAGTAAATTAAATAATTATTAGATCCTTTTTAAAATGCAAACAACAAATATTCAATAAAATATAGGTATAGTAAAAGTCTAATTTTTAAAATACAAAAATGCATGTAAAAGAATAGAAAACATGTATCAGAGGTGTGTGCTACACGTAAAATATATTTAATTGGTGAAGGTTAAAAAAAAATCAAATCTCAACTGTAAAGGAATTCTATCACAAAATATTTCAGAATTTGGTATAGGATATGAAATTCTAGGATAAGTTAATATTTATGGACAAGGCGAGTGGAGAAAAGTAGGTACAAGTCAGTGATAAACTCGATAATGAAAGCAACTGCAAATTAAGGGGAAAATATTCTCAAAATTAGGAAGAACTCATTCATACTTTAACTAAGAAGTAATCAATCAGAATTGGAAACACATCAAATGGAAGGGGAAAATGAAAAAATAGTTGACTGAAAGTGTTTTACTAGTGGTTGCAAATGGTTTAACGATGATTAGAATTCTTTTGCATCAAATTCAAGAGTCTCTTGCAGTAGAATTCCTTTACAACTGAGATTCAATCTTGTTTTAAGCTTCACTAGTTGAATATTGATTAGGTGCAACACACACCTTTGCTACATGTTTTCTCTTCTTTTACATGCATTCTTTTATTTTTGAAATTAAACTTTTATTATACTTATGCTTTATTAAATTTTTTTGTTAGCATTGAAAAGATGATTTGGTAATTATCCAACTTAATATGTGTTTTGTCTTCCTACAACTCACTTCCAGTTGATTATCCATCCATGCCTATTATTATTCCCACCCAATCATTAAATTCATAATAGTCAATTCTATATATGTGCCAAGCCAACCTCTCTAGTCCCCATTAGACCCTCCTTGCAATGCCCCGCTAAGTAACCCTAAAGGAAGTTGTAATTAACGACTTAAGTGAACAAATTTTTTTTTATAAAGTGCAATAACATACACATTCACTTACTAATTAACAACAACCTCTAAGGCTACATGGTTAGGATTACTTAAACCCACACACACATATTGCATATAACCATAACATTACCAACTTTATGAAATAAACATCATACATCATGAGAATACCACATAACATAATAAGATGAACATCCAAGATACAATCTCATAAACATTAACTTAATCCAATAGTTACATCACTCATTCCCAGAATGAGACAATAGTACAAAATTATAACAATTACATAATCTCACCTCATAAACATAAGAGGGATAAAATAACTTATACAATCTGAAATATTACAATGCAAGAAAATACAATAAGAACCGCGAGCTATCCATCTGGATGTTTCGCATCCATGAACTGCAGATCAAGGGGGACCCAACGGTTTTGATGCATGTTCCACCCAACCATGTGGTACCCGAAGGCCCACCCCCCATGCTAGGAGATAGTAACCACACAACATGGTCAAGATACTACAACCACTAACCAAAGACAGACTCATATTGACATAACCAAACAATTGCAATAAATAAGTACAACTCAAACATCACTGGCATAGGTCACATTGCTACCAAACATAAAATAGACCAATTATGTTCAGAGAACCATACACGTATACAAATACCAATCACCAAGGGAATCTCAAGAGCATACAACCTAAGAATCATAACTACTCCATCTCAAGGAGGAAACAAATATAGGAACTCACTCCAAACATTTTGGAGGCAACAAAACACATAGTCCACTCCTTTTTCAGGAGGTACAAAACATCCCCATTCATGAAAACTGGGTAATAACTGAAAGACACCATACACTACACAAGGGAAGAACAACTGGTTGACATAAAGATTCGACAACCCTCATTCACTAAGTTCTTCTGGAAGACTTACAAATTTGGACTAACACATAATCCCATATCCCAACGTACAACATGACGACATAGCTACGGAAGCATTCAAGACATTAATTCAAATCTAGTATTTGGATTTCTTAAATCCATAATCATTCAATAGAAAACATTGACAAAGTCAAAGGCACAATACCTAGATTAATGGAACTAACCATATAACCATATTTCCTCTTTCCTTATTGGACATCTAAAACAATTAGACTCACTTTCCTTTACGAATACAGAGAAAATAAAATATTTAAGGCAATCACGGGGAAATCACTATTTTTGGATATACTAATTCCATAATCCTTTCACATTCCACTCACAATAAAATAAACTATCGCCCTTTCAAAAATAATTGAAATAACTAAATAAGTGCCTTTAATTTACAATAAAGGGTAGACTAGTTCAAATAATTTAAATCAAATCCATTGTTTTCTTTTAAAACTAACATAAATCCTCTACAATACTTCTTTTCAATTTTCCAACCAACCCTTATATTTCTTCTAGGTTTCCAACATCACCCTATGTTAATCTCATCTAATAGTTTCCCTTTCCAAACTCTTATTACATACATCCATTTATTCAAACCATAAAATATACATTCTCAACAAATAAATTGCTCGAATAGAAAATGATTAAATTAAAGTAATTAATTGTTTCTTCATAATAATGAATTCCTAAATTTACTTTTAAAACAACATGATCCCATGCAAGTAAATCCTTTCAATTTCCTAACCAAATCTTACATCTCATTCAATTTTCTATTTAGAATATGCAATCACTTTAATATAATAAACTATTGTTTCTCTATCCATTTTCCCATATACACTACTCAATCCATTTTTTTAAATCTCTATTCAAAACTAAATTGCATGCATCAATTTAAAATAAAATATAATATTAAATATACGTCAATATATATATATATATATATATATATATATATATATATATATATGCTAAACATTATATATATACAGTAAGTATATTTTCTATCATTTTACTAAATATCACATTATTTTTTATTCAAAATAAATATAAATCTTTATTAACAATTTCTAAAACATATATACATAATCATATTTTAAAATTATATAATAACATATATATACATTTATTATATATATTTATTAAATATCTAATTGATATCAATCACATATACAGATCACATAAATTTTATAGTATATATATTATATATTATATACACATTAAATATATGTATATATATATACTATATATATGCTAAACATTATATATATACAATAAGTATATTTTCTATCATTTTACTAAATATCACATTATTTTATTCAAAATAAATATAAATCTTTATTAACAATTTCTAAAACATATATACATAATCATATTTTAAAATTATATAATAACACATATATACATTTATGATATATATTTATTAAATATCTAATTGATATCAATCACATATACAGATCACATAAATTTTATAGTATATATATTATATATTATATACACATTAAATATATGTATATATAATATATATATATATATACTATATATATATATATCATATAAATTATCGAAAATCAAAAGTAAAAAGCGGATGAGGTAGACCAAAATCCGCACAACCATAGTTTGTACCCCTTAATATTTAAAGGGTTTCACACTGTAACAAAGGAAATGGGAGAGTGGGAGGTGCGGCTATACTTCTGCTACTCCCCAACTCCCACGACGACAATATTAAGGGAGGCGTGGAGAGGGGGCTCCCTCCACATAGTCGCTCCCATATGGGTGTGGCTGTGGGGAGGTAGATTCTCCCCAACACCCAAACCCCATACAAATAAAAAACAGCGAATTAAATTCGCTTAAACAATGACAGGGGTGCGCTAAAAACAATGAACCAAAGATAGATAAAATGAAAGCCTTTAATGTTATTCGAAAGTTTCATCCATTGTACGGACGACGAGGATGAAATTAAAACGAATATTTTAAACAATCAAAACTATATATATATAAAATCATATGTATATATATATAATATATATAAGATATATATAATATATATATATATATATATATAAAATAAAAAATAAAAAAATTTAATATAATAAACAAATTGAGGAAATATGGTGAAAATATTCACCTACAGGCAAAATTGTACAATTTTTCCACAAAATCCCAAATTTCATAGAGACTTAAAACTAATTCTCTTAAACCATTTTCTCGAATTCAAGAACAACAAAACTAAAAGGATCTAAATTAAAACCATAAGTTTCTAAATCCTCAAGGTTTCACCATCTAATTTCCACATAGGGTTTTCAAAATAAATTTGATTTTCTTCAAAGGGTTTCATTTTCTAAAAACATTCTAAATGCATTGTTCAATCTCTATGTTTGATTCCAATAACAAAATAATCAATTTCCTCAAATAATTTAAATTCAACTAAGGTTTTCACAATTTTCACTCAAGAATTTTCACAAAAACAAAAGCTGTAAATTTATTTGATTCTTTTCTTCTAATAGAAAATTTATTTTCTAAAATAGATTTAACAAACAAATCTTGAATCCCTACTATTTAAAAAAAAAATCCAGAACAATAAAAACACAGAAGAAAACCTGGTTCAAGAAGCTACAGGAAAGATGAATCTCTGATGCAAGCCTCCTCCAAAGATTTCTTGAATTTCCTTCAATCCTCCAACGAATCCAATCCAAAACCCAACAAATGCAAACAATCTTTCCTCCAATCAATTATACAATCAAAACTTTCTTCAAACCCTTCTTTGTGCAAATTCTCCAAAATTTCTTCTCTACTATAAAAGTGAATTTTTTTCTAAAACTTTTTCTCCCCAAAATTAAAACATGCATTCCTTATAAATCAAAAATACCTAATACAACTCTAATTCACATTACATGCAAATCAGATATCAATTTCAATTTCAATTTTTACAACCCTAATTCACATTGCATGCAAATTAGATATTAATTTCAATTTGAATTTTCGAAAACCCACTTTCAATTTAAAATGCAATTTCAAATAATAAATTAATTTCCAAAGTTGAAACTCATTTCCCAAATAAACATTTAATTACAATTTCTAATTTAATTCCCACAAGTTGAAATTAAATTCCAAAATTAATTTTTATTATTTTATTTCCTTTCATTTACTTGCATCACATTTAATTAATTAATTTAATTATTTAATAACTAAATTCAACCCCTTGGATTAAATTTAATTAATTAATTTAAATATAAACTTTTATCCACATTGCAAAATTTAAATTAAATAACCATCAACATGATTTAAATGCAATTATTCTAAATATTGATTAAATAAATACGCACCTTTTAGAATCAAATAATATTAAAATAAGGTAAACTATGACTCAACAACCAAAGCTGACGACACACTAAGGCTAGGGTGTAGACTTGACACATGTTACCTAGTTACTATCTCCCATTCAACTTAACCATTGGATCGACACGCTCAAACTTGTGAAACTAGGTGGAGTCGATGTCATGTACCTGCAATCCTGAAACCAAGTAAACAACATCATACAATATATCCAGCATATAATACACACTATGAAGGAGAAGTCACAGATTCGCAGGGCGCTCGCAAGCAAGTGATGCGAAACTCGTCCCCTTTACCAATACAATCATCAAAACTGACACTTCCATTATAATCCAATAATCTCATATAAAATCACATGTTATATCTACTAACATCATTACATCATTAAAGCATGTAAACTAAAGCCTCAGATAACCAAATCACATCACATAATATAGTTGTCGCTGAATAGTAGCAATCAAAACATCATAACAAAATGTATCCAGTATCAAAGTAGCTGTAACCAAACATAGCATAAAGCAAACTGAACAAGAAGCAAAACGAAGGGGTATTAGACTTCTTCCCACCCTCTTTTTATAGTCAAGTACCTGAAGGCCTCCCATCAATACATCACATCTTGAAACTTAGATGTGTTGATAGTGGTCCTTCAAATACTCGACTATAAGAGACAGGTTGGCAATATGGTATGATGGGATTAGTGAGGCTAGTTGGGTGCATATATAGAACCTACCCCTACAAATCTAATGATTGTGTGGGAATAATGGGAATGGATTGATAAACAACTGGGATATTTGTAGGAAGACAAAAAATATTAAATTAGACAATTACCAAATGCTCTTTTCAATGGTAACAACAAATATTCAATAAAATGCAAGTATAGTTAAAGTTTAATTTTAAAAATAGAGTTATGCATGTAATAGAAGAGAAAATGTGTACCAAAGGTGTGTGCTACACCTAATCATTATTGAACTCATGAAGCTTAAAACAAGATTGAATCTCAGCTACAAAGGAATTCTAATGCAAGAAACTCTAGAACTTGGTATAGCATAGTAAAACACCTGGACTTGTCATTCCATAAATTACTTGCAAACCTATCTCACATAGTTAAACCACCTTCAAATCATTGTTAAACCATTTCCAACCATCGGTAAAACACTTCCAGTCAATTTTTTTTTATTTACCCCTTTCATTTGATGTGTTTCCAATTCTTATTGATTTCTTCTCAACTTAAAAATGAATGAGTTATTCCCAGTTTATAGAAGATTTTTCATTTAATATGTAGCTACCTTCATTATTGAGCTTATCTCTCATCTATACCTACTTTTCTCTACTCACCTTGTCCATAAATATTAGCTTATCCTAGAATTTACTATCCTATACCAAATTCTAGATTCTTCTGTGATACAATTCCTTTGCAAATGAAATTCTTTTTTTTAAAGATTTTCAAGTTAAATATCAATTAGGTGCAGCACACACGTCTGGTACACATTTTTTCTTCTTTTACATGCATTCCTCTATTTTTAAAATTAAAATTTTACTACACCCATGTTTTATTGAATATTTATTTTTAGCATTGAAAACTAGGATTTAGTAATTATCTAATTTAATGTGTTTTATCTTCCTACAACTCACTCCCAGTTGTTTACCCATTCATGCTCATTATTCCTACCCAACCATTAGATTTATAAGGGATGGTTCTATATCTACACTCAAACAACCTCTCTAGTCCATATCAAACCCTCTTGTCCACCCTCGTGTTATAGTCAAATATTCAAAGGCCCCCATTGACACATCTAAGTGCAAGGATTCACAGAACTTAGATGTGTTAATGGGGGCCTTTAGATACTTGATTGTAAGAAAATGGTAGGTAGTAGGGTTTGATGGGGACTAGAGAGGATGATTGAGTGCAGGTATAGAACCAGCCCCTATGAATCTAATAGTTGGGTGGGAATAATAATGGGCATGGATGTATAAACAACTTGGAGTGAGTTGTAGGAAGAGAAACCACATATTCAACTATACAATTACCAAATATTTTTTAATGCTAACAATAAATATTCAATAAAACATGGGTATAGTAAAATTTTAATTTCAAAAACAAAGGAATGCATGTAAAATAAGAGAAAATATGTATCAAAGGTGTGTACTGCACCTCATTGATATTCAATTGGTGAAGCTTTAAACCAGATCAAATCTCAATTGCAAAGGAATTCTATCATAAGAGAATAAAAAATTTGGTATATGATAGTAAATTCCACGATAAGCTGATATCTATGGACAAGGTGAAGGGAGAAAAGTATGTACATGCTAGTGATAAGATAGACAATGAAAGAAGCTGCAAATTAAGGGAAAAATCTTCTAGAAAGCAAGAAGAACTCATTCATACTTAAGTTGAGAAGAAATCAATCAAAATTGAAAACACATCAAATGGAAGGGGTAAATGAAAAAATAATTGACTGTAAGTTTTTTATCAATGGTTGCAAATGGTCTAACAATTATTTGAATGTGGTTTTACTGTGTGAGATAGGTTTATAGGTAATTTATGGATTGGCAAGTCCAAAGGTTTTACTATCTTATACAAAATTTTAGAGTCTCTTATAGTATAATTCCTTTGCAACTAAGATTTGATCTTGTTTTAAGCTTCCTAGTTGAATATTAATTAGGTGTAGCACACACCTTTGGTATTATTTTAAATGCATTCCTCTATGTTTAAAATTAAACTTCTGATGTACAAGTTTTCTATTACTTTATATGCATTCCTCTTTTTTTGAAATTAAACTTTTACTATGCGGGTGTTTTATTGAATATTTGTTGTTAGCATTAAAAAGAGGTTTTGATAATTATCTAATTTAATATGTGTTTTCTCTTCCTAAAAATTGCTCCTAGTTGTTTATCTATACATTCCTATTATTATTCCCACCAACCATTGGAGTCATAGTGTTCAATTCTATATTTGTACCCAAGCAGCCTCTCTAGCCTCCATTAGAACCTCATGCCTACCCTCTTCTTACAGTCAAGTATCTAAAGGGCCCCCATTGTTACATCATATCTCAAAATTTAGATGTGTCCATGGGGGACCTTTAGATATTCAACTGTAAGAAGAGGATGGGAAGGAGGGTATGATGGGGACTAAAGAGGCTATTTGGGTGCAGATATAGAACCAACTCCTATGAATCTAATGGCTGGGTGGGAATAATGGGAATGGATGGATTAACAACTGGGAGTGAGTTGTAAGAAGATGAAACACATATTAAATTATACTATTATCAAATCCTCTTTTCAATGCTAACAACAAATATTCAATAAAATACATGTATAGTAGAAGTTTAATTTTAAAAATAGATAAATGCATGTAAAATAATAGTAAATGTGTATCAAGGGTGTGTGATGTACCTAATCAATATTGAATTGGTGAAGTTTAAAACAAAATTGAATCTTAGTTGTAAAGGAATTCTATCACAGCAGACTCCAGAATTTGGTATAGGATATGAAATTCTAGGATAAGTTAATATTTATGGACAAGGTGAGAGGAGAAAAGTAGGTATAGGTTAGTGATAAAATCGATAATGAAAGCAGCTAAAAATTAAAGGAAAATCCTTCTCAAAAGTAGGAAGAACTCATTCATACTTAAACTGGGAAGTAATCAATCAGAATTGGAAACACATCAAATGGAAGGGGTAAATGAAAAAATAGTTGACTGAAAGTGTTTTATTGGTGGCTGCAAATGGTTTAACGATGATAAGAATTCTTTTGCATCAAATCATGAAGTCTCTTATAGTATAATTCCTTTGCAGCTAAGATTCAATCTTGTTTTAAGCTTCACTAGTTGAATATCGATTAGGTGCAACACACACCTTTGGTACTTGTTTTCTCTTCTTTTACATGCATTCCTCTTTTTTTAAAATTAAACTTTTTTTATATGCGTTCTTTATTCAATATTTGTTGTTAGCATTGGAAAGAAGATTTGGTAATTATCTAGATTAATATGTGTATTGTCTTCCTACAAATTTGTCCCAATTGTTTATCCATCCATTCCCATTATTATTACCACCCAACCATTAAATTCGTAAGGTTCGATTCTATATTTGCACCTAGCCAACCTCTCTAGTCCCCATCAGACCCTCCTACCCACCCTCATCTTATAGTCGAGTATATGGAGGCCCCCCATCGACACATCACATCTCAAAACTTAGATGTGTCAATGGGGGTCCTTCAAATACTCAACTGTAAGAGAAAGGTGGGAAATATGGTATGATGGGGATTAGTGAGGCTGGTTGGGTGCATATATAAAAATTTCCCCTATGAATCTAATGATTGGGTAGGAATAATGGGAATGGATTGATAAACAATTGGGATATTTGTAGGAAGAAAAAATATATTAAATCATACAATTACCAAATCCTCTTTTCAATGCTAACAACAAATATTCAATAAAAAAGCAAGTATAGTTAAAGTTTAATTTTAAAAATAGAGTTATGCATGTAAAAGAAGATAAAAAATGTACCAAAGGTGTGTGCTACACCTAATCAATTCAACTCATGAATTTTAAAACAAGATAAAATCTCAACTACAAAAGAATTCTAATGCAGAAGATATTAGAATTTGGTATAGGATAGCAAAACATATGGACTTGTTAGTCCATAAATTTCCTGCAAACCTATCTCACATAGTTGAACCACCTTCAAATAATTTTCAAACCATTTTTAGCCATCGATAAAACACTTCTAGTCAACTTATTTTTATTTACCCCTTCCATTTGATGTGTTTCCAATTTTGATTGATTTCTTCTCAACTTAAATATGAATGAGTTATTCCTAGTTTATAGAATATTTTTCACTTAATATGTAGTTTCTTTCATTTTGGAGCTTATCAATGACCTATACATACTTTTCTCCACTCAATTTTTCCATAAGTATCAACTTATCCTAGAATTTACTATCCTATACCAAATTCTAGAGTCTCCTACGATACAATTCCTTTGCAATTGAAATTCAATTTTTTTTAAGCTTTTCTAGTTAAATATCAATTAGGTGCAACACACACCTCTGGTACACATTTTCTCTTCCTTTACATGCATTCCTCTATTTTTTAAATTAAATTTTTACTATACCCTATTTTATTGAATAATTGTTTTTAGCATTGAAAACTAGGATTTGGTAATTGTCTAATTTAATGTGTTTTGTCTTCCTACAACTCACTCCCAGTTGTTTATCCATTCATGTACATTATTTCCACCCAACCATTAGATTTATAAGGGTTGGTTCTATATTTGCACCCAACCAACCTCTCTATTCCATATCAGACCCTCTTTCCCACCCTCTTCTTACAACCGAGTATCTAAAGCCCCCTATTGAGACATCTAAGTGCAAGGATGCTTAGAACATAGTATAAGATAGTAAATTCTAGGATAAGCTAATATTTATAGACAAGGTGAGGGGAGAAAAGTATGTACATGTCAATGATAAGATAGACAATGAAAGTAACTACAAATTAAGGGAAAAATCTTATAGAAAGAAAGAAGAACTCATTCATACTTAAGTTGAGAAGAAATCAATCAAAAATTGAAACACATCAAATGGAAGAGGTAAATGAAAAAATAATTGATTGGAAGTGTTTTATTGGTGGTTGCAAATGGTTTAAAAATGGTTTGAATATGGTTTCACTATGTGAGATAGGTTTGCAAGTAATTTATGGATTGGCAAGTCTAGAGGTTGTACTATCTTATACAAAATTTTGGAGTCTTTTACTATAGAATTCCTTTGCAGCTGAGATTCGATCTTATTTTAAGATTCACTAGTTGAATATTGATTAGGTGCAGCATACACCTTTGGCTTTCTTTTACATGCATTCCTCTATGTTTGAAATTAAACTTCTGGTGTACAAGTTTTCTCTTCCTATATGGGTGTTTTATTGAATATTTGTTGTTAGCATTAAAAAGAGGATTTGGTAATTATCTAATTTAATATGTGTTTTTTCTTCCTACAACTTGCTCCTAGTTGTTTATCCATCCATTCCTATTATTATTCCCACCAACTATTGGATTCATAGGGGCCGATTCTATATTTGCACCCAACCAACCTCTCTAGTCCCCATCAGAACCTCATGCCTACCCTCTTCTTTCAGTCAAGTATCTGAAGGGTCCCCATCAACACATCATATCTCAGAACTTAGATGTGTCCATGGGGGACCTTTAGATACTCAAATATAAGAAGAGGATGAGAAGGAGGGTATGATGGGGACTAAAGAGGTTATTTGGGTGCAGATATAGAACTAGCTCCTATGAATCTAATGGTTGGGTGGAAATAATAGGAATGGTTGGATAATCAACTAGTAGTGAGTTGTAGGAAGACACAACACATATTAAATTATAGTATTATCAAATCCTCTTTTAAATGCTAACAAAAAATATTTAATAAGATATGATATAGTAAAAAATAATTTCAAAACCAGAGGAATGCATGTAAAAGAGGAGAAAACATGTGCTAAAGGTGTGTGTTGCACCTAATTGATACTAATTAGCAAAGCTTAGAAAAAGGTCAAATGTCAGCTCCAAAGGAATTCTACCGCAGGAGACACCAAAATTTGGTATAGGATAGTAAAACCTTTAGACTTGTTAGACCATAAATTACCTACAAACCTATCCCACACAGTAAAATTGCCTTCAAATCATCCCTAAACCATTTGCAGCCACCAGTAAAACACTTTGAGTCAATTATTTTTTCATTTACCCCTTCCATTGTTAAGCTTATCAATGATCTATACCTACTTTTCTCTACTCACCTTGTCCATAAATATCAACTTATCCTAGAATTTACTATCTTATACCAAATTTTAGAGTCTCCTACGATAAAATTCTTTTGCAACTAAGATTCGATCTTGTTTTAAGATTCACTAGTTGAATATCGATTAGGTGTAGCACATACCTCTGGTACACATTTCCTCTTCTTTTACATGCATTCCTCTATTTTCAAAATTAAAATTTAACTATATCTATGTTTTTATTGAATATTTATTGTTAGCAAATATTAAAATTTTACTATATCTATGTTTTTATTGAATATTTATTGTTAGCATTGAAAACAGGATGTGGTAATTATCTAATTTAACATATGTTTTGACTTCTTATAACATCTTCCCATTATCCTCTTTTCTACTAATAAAAAATATTGAATAAAACATGGGTATAGTAGAAGTTTGATTTCAAAAAGAAAGCAATGCATGTAAAAGAAGAACAAATATGTACCAAAGGTGTCTACTGCACCTAATTGATATTTAATTTGAAAAACTTAAAAAAAGATCAAATCTCAACTACAAAGGAATTATAATGTAGGAGACTCCAAAATTTGGTATAGGATAGTAAAACATTTGGACTCTTCAGTCCATAAATCACCTACAAACCTATCTCGCATAGTTAAACCACCTTAAAATCATCATTAAACCATTTGCATCCATCAATAAAACACTTATAATAAACTATTTTTTATTTACCCCTTCCATTTCATGTGTTTCTAATTTTGATTGATTTCTTCTTGCTTTCTAGAAGATTTTTCCCTTAATTTGTAGCTACTTTCATTGTTGAGCTTATCATTGACCTGTATCTACTTTTATCCACTCACCTTGTCCATAAATATCAGCTTATCTTAGAATTTACTATGCTATAGCAAATTTTGGAGTATCTTGCGATAGAATTCCTTTGCAACTAAGATTCAATATTTTTTTAAGCTTTGCAAGTTGAATATCCATTAGGTGCAACACACACCTCTGGTACACATTTTCTCTTCTTTTACATGCATTCTTTAAAAAAAAAAAAAAAATTACTATACCTATGTTTTTTTCAATATTTATTGTTAGCATTGAAAAGAGGATTCAATAATTGTCTAATTTAATGTGTTTTGTCTTCCTACAACTCACTCCTAGTTGTTTATTCATCCATGCCCATTATTCTCACCCAACCATTAGATTCATAGGGATTGGTTCTATATCTGCACCGATCATCCTCTCTAGTCCTCATAAGACCCTCCTATCCACCCTCTTCTTATAGTCAAAACTTAGATGTGTCAATGGGGTCCTTCAAATACTCTATTGTAAGAAGAGGGTGGGTTGGAGGGTTTGATAGGAACTAGAGAGACTAGTCAGGTATAGATATAGAACCAGGTCATATGAATCTAATGATTATGTGGGAATAATAATGGGCATGGATGGATAAACAATTGGGAGCGATTTATAGGAAGATAAAGAAAACATTAAATTAGACAATTACCAAATCCTGTTTTTAATACTAACAACAAGTATTCAATAAAATATGGGTATAGTAAAAGTTTAATTTCAAAATTAGAGGAATACATATAAAAGAAGAGCAAACATCTACTAGTGGTGTGTGTTACACCTAATCGATATTCAATTGGTGAAACTTAATACAAGATCAAATCTTAGCTACAAAGAAATTTTATTGCCAAAGACTCTAGAATTTGGGATAGGATAGTAAATTATAAGATAAGCTGATATTTATGGACAGGGTGATAGATGAAAAATAGGTATAGGTCAGTGATAAGATGAATAATGAAAGTAACTACAAATTAAGAGAAAAATATTCTACAAAGTAGGAAGAACTCATTCATACTTAAAGTGTGAAGAAATCAATCATAATTGGAAACACATCAAATGGAAGGGGTAAATGAAAAAAAAGTTGACTGGAAATGTTTTACCAATGGTTGCAAATGGTTTAATGATAATTTAAAGGTGGTTTAACTATGCGAGACAAGTTTGTAAGTAATTTATGGGCTAACAAGTTTAGAGGTTTTACTATCCTATACCAAATTGTGTTGTCCCTTGTGATAGAATTCCTTTGTAGTTGAGATTTGATCTTGTTTTAAGTTTCGCCAGTTGAATTTTGATTAGGTGTAGCACACACCTCTAGGAGAGACTTGTAGGTGTAGACATTAAAAAATGTCCTGAATGATATCATGCACTTGAAATAAATACTAACATCATTTTCTCTTGAAACTCATCCTCTTTTCGCTAAATTAATTGAATTAGCCTCGATAATTAATTAATTACATCATTTTCGTCTATTAACCTAATTCATCAAATCAGGTTAATTCACCCCCTTTCAAGCTAAAATTTCATCTTATTATATTAAATAAATAAAAATGTTTAATTTAATTCCCTAAGTCTTCTAATTTAATTAAATAACCCTAAATTATTTAATTAAATGTCATTTCATCTCTCCCCCATTCATTAAATTATTTAATTTAATGAATATCACTTTAATTCTTCTAATTCCCTAATTGCATGATTAAAACTTGTTTAATTAGCAATTAAACTAACTTTCCTCTAAAAATGGAATATTCCCATGGAATATTCTTTATCTCCTTTTTTGAACAATTAAAACTTTCTTTTAATTTGCAATATCTTTATCCTCACCCATGAGAATATTCCAAAGAATATTCTCTCTCCTCCAATCATCTCACTTGGATTTTTGAACAAGCTAAACCTTTAACCTCTTGAGCAAGTCACCTTGTGACCTGTGTGTGTAGGTAAAAAGTGTGTTTGTTTGAAACAAATGTGAGCCCCTGATTAATAATCATCTTGCATTCTAATTCGTTGATGAGAATCCATGATCCATGCCTCTTCTTCCTTCCACCCTTGACCGTTGATTAATCTTTTTGATCTCAAACCTCCATTTCTCATTTGCTCTCCTATAAATAGAACCCTATTTGGAGATAAATGGATCCATCTTTCAATTGAAAACTTATGTTGTTGAATTCACTTACATTCATACTCTCAATTTACTCACTTTTAGATTGTTTTAGTTATTTTTTAGTTGCATAATAGATTAAGAAATCCATTAATGGCTTCCATGCATCCATCTTAGCTTGTTTATAAATTAGGGTTTTCATCTTTTAGCTTAGAATTAGCTTAGATTGGCTTAGTAATTGCATAGTTAAATCAATTTTAGCATAAAATCATGTTAATATAGCTTGCATCATGTTTAATTTGGCATAAATTAGGTTTTCATCCATTTATCACAATGGTTTCATCGATTCTCTTCCATAGGATCAATTGAAACATTCTCATTAATCACAGGATTGGGAAAGCGTCATTGTTCCACATCAACACAACACCAATTCTAAAATGGGATAAGTTTCAAATGGGTTAATGTAGGCATTTAATTGCTTTTGTAGTTTGTAGTTTTTCAATTTCAATAAATTCTAAGTTTAAACTTTCAATTTGAATGATCTTGTTTGTAAGATTGAGGTTTAGTAGATAAATTATGCTTTGATTCATCATGGATCAAGCATAATCATTCGACCTTGACAATACTCATCTCACATTCTAGCGCTAGGAGGGCAAACTGATAATTTAACCAATTTTTAGCTCGAATTTTGTTTGTTTTCTTTGTTGTAGGGTATAACTCGACGCCCAAATCAAATACAATGATGTACTTTGAAGAGTGTTTCCATATAGCGATGCTATCTCAATTTGAAACAATGATGTCAATTAAATGCACTAGCATTGATTTAAATTTGGCGACGCTAATTTAATATAGAGGTATCAAAGACTTCAAACGATGATGCACCCAAATCCATTAGAACGATGCCTAAAAATTTTTTTATGCTATCGTGCTCTCTTTTTTTGTCATAGAGCAACACCCAAATTCACCAAAGCGATGCCCTGATTTCAAATCATGATGCTAGCATGTGCAGCGATGCCCAACTAGGGTAAGAATTTTTATGATCATTTTTTTAACATGTTCTAATGCACTTCTAACATTGTTCTCATTGTTAGACTAATAGGGTTGAACAACATGGAGCTAAAGTGAAGAAAGCTTTCTTATCTTGAAATTTTGTGATTGTAACAAGTGTTTAATGCTTTGGGGCAATTATAACCTAAATTTTCATTCTTTCTACTTTATGCTTTAGGATCTTAGTAAATTTCAATTAGGTTTAAAATAAATGCTCAAACGGGACTAACTTTGAACCCTATTTTCAACATCTTCAATTGGGTTTAATGAACAAGGCAACTTAACACTTCATTTGGTGCTTAAAATGAACTCATCACTACTTTGAGGTGTTAAAATTTACAACTAATTTTTGTTTCATAATTTACAATGTTGTTATTGGATGCATATGCAATTCTCTCATGTCAGTGACCTTGAGAAACAAAAAAATTCTATAACACTTTGCAAAATCACCTACATCTTTCAATTTGGATTAAAACTGAACCCCTTTGTGAGTGTGAGAAAAAGGTGTGGTGTGTATTCTCTCTTTGTTCATATGAGTGGAGATGATCGAACTATGAACATGCTTCCTTGATATTTTTTATCTTTACAGGGCATACCCCCCCACTTTGAAAGGAGGGAACGACCCAAGCGGTAACAAACTGAAGCCAAGTTCTTCACAACCATTATATAAATGTGTGGTTGTAATGAAAAATTATGATCAATGGGATGTGGTACATGATAGCTCTCCCCCAATATCTTTATGATGTGTAAAGCCCTTGTTCTAAGGGTTGGGAGACCTCTTGACAGAGTTTATCATTGTATCTCCTAAATTGGAAGCCCTTATTACAAACCTTTGTTTAGAATCCAAAATCCTTAATACTTGTTGATACAAGAATGATTGTTCTAAAGCCACCCCACATTATTACGATTCAATTATAGAAACATAAAAATCCTTTTGATCTCCAGATTTTAAGGATTTTGAGATTTGGTGGTCTCGAGAAGTGTGTGCCAAGAAAGGGGGAGTTAGTGTCGCAAAATCTCTAACTGCTCACATTGTTTAGTGTCTAGAGAAATCCAAGTTGGGTCTCAACAAGTATATCCATTTCGAACCTAGAGTTTTAAATGATTGTGAGTCAGTTTGATACATTGCTTGGTTCTAAAATGTTACAAAAACAAACATTTACTATCTTCCTCAAAATTTCAAATACTTTGGTTTAAATATGGATACCTCTTGAATTAGACTTGATATTACTACTTGTCCTAAGGGTTTCTATCCTTAGCGATTTCTAAATATCTTGACTTAATCTTGTATACACCTAAAATTGGTCTGGAGCATCCGATTAATTAAATACACATTATTTGATTAATTATTCTATTTCCTCAACTATTTAAATAAATAGAAATATTTATTTAATATAGTTCACTTTCAAATTCATCTTAATTAAATAAACAAAATTAAATACTTTGTTCGATTTAATTATCAAATCCCTATTTCAATCTATCACATCATTCTCGAATTAATTAAATAAGGTCAAACACTTTATTAATTAATTACCATATTCCTCTGATTAATTTAATAAACGACTATCCTATAGTTTGTTTTATTAAATTATTTATCTCCCTTTCCTAATTTAAATAAATCAAAATATTTGAATTAAGCATAAAGGAATATTCCAATCTACATTTCCTCAAAAATGAATTAGATTTCCTATGTCTAATCTATGTCTAAATTTGTCACAATTAATGCTTTGAAACTTCACGGGAAGTTTTGGAGACAAATTGGAGACAAATTTGGAATTTGATCTCTCAATCTTCTTCCATCGATCCTTCCTCTTCTCTTGCCTAGTGTTTTCATGGGTAGAACAACCTCCCTTTTTCTCTCAATCTCCTCCATTTTTCACCATTCTCCAAATTGAATCCAAGCCTCTCAAAGCTTTCCCTGTGCATTTCTACAGCCAGGAAATCTATAAATAAAGCCTCATTGAACCAAGAAAAGGATCCAGATAATCAAGCTTTTACACCCTTACTCTGCAAGAATCTAGGCATCAAGTATCCAACATCAAGTATCAAGCAATTCAACAATCAAGCTTCACATCAATGGTTGCCTCTTGGAGCTGCAATTATCTGTTTCACCTCAATATCATGCTAGTTTAATTGATTTATCATTTAGCATTGTATTAACATTATCTCATTCTTCAGATAGTCATTTTAACAGTCTTATATGCTTAACAATCTGAGAGCAATTTAGATTTAATAAATCTTTGGAGATAGAGAGCAATAGGATGCTTTCATTTCATCACTTGTTTTGATTTAGTTCAATTGAGTCATCTTTGATATAATGTCGTATTAAGAAGTGTATTTATGTTATTTACCTCATTACACTCTAAGTTAACAATGGATAAATTATACTTTTTTATTATAATTTCTTTAGAGTGACTCAATGATGTATTGAACTAGAGGAACAAGGAAAAAGGATGATATTTTTATTGTTTGTTGTATGTGCGATAATCATATAATGTGTGAATTGTCAGGGGATTTGCTATGCAAATGTATCACTGATGACATTCAAAATTCACACACTCAAATGATAATCTTTGCCTGTTTATGCAATGAATGCTCAGGTCATCTCGGTTCAATTATACCTCGATGCTTGTGTTCGATTGCAATATCAAAAATATGAAAGAAATACTCAGGTCGTCATTGGATTAACACAACCATTGACGCTTGTATTCACTTTCAACATCCAATAAAGCTCTATGATGATACCAAGCACAAAAAGACTGTAAAATGAAATTTGTTTTGCATATCATTGCATGATTAAATTAGATTGCATTCATCATCATTCATTATCTAGAGAGTATTTGTTGCATAAAGGATTCCAATCAATGATTATCTACTCTACAAAAGAGACTGAGTATACTTGACATAAAATCATCAAAAACATATAAACATCATCATTGCATCATAAATTCTACCATTAGTGCATCAGGTTCATTCTTACCATAACACATTCATTTAATATCATTTAGAATCCAAAATCACATCATATATCCACAAATCATTTAGAATCCATACATCACATCATCATTATTATATCATGCATCCATACATTTAAAAATATCAAAATCACATCATTACATCCATCCACGATCATTTATCATAAAATCATCCCATAATTAAAAAGCATTTATTCAACTATCCATACATGTTATCAAAATCACATCATTTATCCGCATATCATATTCCATCCATACATACATCATTACATCATTACATTAACATTAATCATCATTTATTATCATCACATTTAGAATAAACTCATCACATAAGGCATATAAACAACATCCATCACATAAAAATCATGACGCCATCATCATAATCATATTAAATGCATCTCATATATATATCATCAGGATTCAAGTATACAATGAAGTCATAAAAATACATCATCATACAAAAAGGTACATCATAAAATACATCAATAAAGATAACATGGCCTCCATGACCTGCTACTGCTAGAATGCGTAGGCCCAATAGGACCTGTACCGCCACCACCCCCAGACGGACCCGGATCTCTGGGATCTCTACATGGAGGCTGTGTCACCCCCTCACTGACTATCTGTGTGTGAGTCTACCCAGATCTTGATGGGGCATAACTGACTCGGCGCTCGGCAGGCACTGCATCATGATACCGACCTCTATAAAACTTGGCCTCTCGGGCAGCCCATAGAACCTCTCTCATATAGTCACCAATACAGGTGCCATCAGCCACTCTTTATAGGGTCTTAGATCTCTCCTGTGCCCTCTCAGCAATCTGCCGTGCACTGTCTCTCTCGGCTATCAGGGTATCAACTTGCATTTGTGTGGCAGCTAACTGCCCCTGTATTTGTGCCAAGGCCTGTGCGTGAGTCTGTGCCTGTACCTGCATCTGTGTCTATGTTTGCACAACCATGCTCCGAGCCTGTACCAACTGCCCCTGCAGTGTCTGAACCTATGCTTGCAAAGTCTGGACTTGTGCCTGAAGCCCAACCATCTGTCTTTGCTGCCCAACTGCTGGCACTGTCATTGCCTGCGTCTTACGAGGCCTACTGGATGAAGGAGCACTGTGAATATCTAGACCTGGCCCTTTGTATCCTCCACTCCCATCATCACTGTCCCCACTGCTACTGCTATCCTCACTGTCTGAGCTACTGCTCTCTAAGCTCTCATCTGCTATCCTCTGCCGCATCCTCCTCTACTAGTAACGGTGCTGGCTCATCGGGGATGGTAATACGAGGATGAGGGACCAAGGCCAAGGCCAAGAATGCTGCGTAATCCTCTGTCATGGGTGCAACTGCAATATCTCTCCTCATGTCCCAAGAAGATGGTCGTAATGTTCTGTAACCCTCTACTACCACATCATAGGATAATGTGGGGCCCCAATCTGGAATATCCATCCATCGTCGTCCATAGTGGGCTACCCCCTGTGGCATGCACTGAACAATTCCATACTATCTGTAAACCCAACGCAACAGAAATCTCTCAATAACAAACAGAGTCTGGCCAATAAGGTACATAGAGTCACAAAGAAACCCCAACACTACACCATCCTCCTCCCACTCCTCACAATCAAGGTAGGGGTACCATATCACTATCTCCGTATTGTCAAAAACCCTCCTCCAGTGCTCTAACTTGCCCATCCGGGCCTGTGTGAATTGACCACTATATCTAAAAACATATGGCCTACCAGCTGGTCTATCTGACAAATAGAAAAGTGCTCCCACACCCAAATCTATAGTAATGTCACCCCTACGGATAGACTGCGTGCACCTAGGTACACAATGGAATGAAGATCATGATAGAGATGTGCTAACATGCACATCCCCCACGCCTATCTGGTACTGTGTACCAACATACTCTCCAGTGTCCTGCCCCAGCCAACGAGAAATCCCTTTGACCTGTGATCAAGGCAAAGGAATCCTCCTATGAATCCAGCTAGCACTACTGGTAGTGTCGCATAAGAGTTTGCGATCCTCTGCCATCGAACGCTCGGACCCTCTATATCCTAATCCTAAAACACTCAATGAAGAGCATCTCTGTTGCTAGTCCCATGAGAGTCATATGTAACAATCTCCCCCATAAAAGGAATGCATAGTATATGCCACACATCCTCTAGTGTGACTGTCATCTCACCTGTGGGTAGGTGAAAGGTGTTGTGGTTGCTATGCCACCTCTCAGCTAGTGTGGTCAACAAACCTCGATTAATCCTAATCTGGGGCATGTCAAGTAAACTCATCAGGCCACACTGATCTATCACCTGGATCTCATCAGTTGTCAAATGTGGTATCAAATCAGTCGTCTGCGAAAACCTCTCTCTCATCTAGAGAATACCCAGATCGTCCTATCATCATAACAAAAAATCCACAATCAGTGAGCTATGTCAAGAATTAAATGTCATTCTACTATCAAGTATGTTTCAAAAACTTTGGTATGAATTTTTGATCAAAATTCATAGGCGAACATCCAACCTCACCTATCATGAGGGTCATCAAAACATTATCTAGATCTCACCTATCATGAGATTTGTTAGATATTGGCTCAAACCTTGCCTATCATGAGGTTCATCAAAACATTATCTAGATCTCACCTATCATGAGATTTATTAGGTATTGAATCATTTCCTCGCCTATCATGAGGATCATCAAGAAATAGGATTTCTTCTCACCTATCATGAGAGTTAATCTTTTTTACTTTAATCCCAATCCAACATTCAGAATGTGGATTGTCAATCATACCAATCAAAAGAATGGACACGATCGGAATTGATGAAATCAAGTTTCACTAAGTCAAAATCTTCAATTCTGACATGGAAGCGCTAAAATAGGCTTCCAAAGCGCTAAATCCCAAAAGTGCTATTTTATCATCCAAAAGCGCTAAATCATGGACCCAAAGCACTAGAACACTGACGACACTATTTCAGCACTCTGAAGCGCTAAAACAGGCTTTTGAAGCGCTAAAAAACTCAAAGTGCTACTTTTTCGCATCAAAGCGCTAAAATAGGGCGTCTAAGCGCCACTTTACTAGAAGCGCTAGAACAGACCTTCAAAGCGCTAAACCAATGACTCAAAGTGCTGAAAATCTCAAAGCGCTAGAATCTGACTTCAAAGCGCTACTTCTTAACTCCTAAGCGCTAATTTGCTGAAAGCACTACTTTACTGACTAGAAGCACTAGAGTTTTAAACGCAAGCGCTAAAACTCAAAGTGCTAGACAATTTACTAGAAGCGCTACATCGGGATGTAAGTGCTACAGTGTAGTTTCGAAGCGCTGAAACTATCCTAGACACACCTAAGACCTAAAATGCATAAAAAACAAAAATACATGAAGTACAAGGAGGTCAAGGGGTACATACTGGAGGTCCATACGCAGGTGGCCATCTGTGATGTTGAACGCACTCAAATCGGTGAGTGTGGTAAGGAATAGGCATCTTGCTCTAGCTAGCAGAAATGTCTCTATCACTAAGAAATTTGAACTCAAAAAGCAAATAATGAATTGAAATGACCTTTTGGCACTATTTATAATTTTTGAAAGGTATTTTTATAACATTTTGATTAATTTTATCCATGAAATTAATTAAAACTCATCTGAGGGCTCTATTTCTTCATCATTTTGTTGAGAGATAAATTATTTCATCATCACAACATCATAAAATCATCAGAAAATCATAAAATTTTATAAAAAATTCTAAAAATCATCAGATTATTAATTTATCTCCCGAGGGGGCATATCATTATATTATCATCTGAAAATCATGTCTGGGGGACACGAAATTATATTATCATCTGAAAATCATGTCTAGGGTATACGGAATTATTTTTTTGAAATCATCGATCCTGGCAGTAGCAGCAAAAATATTCTTCGAACCAATGCGTAAACACATCACTTCGAAGAGGGGGGAAATGTATACACCTAAAATTGGTCTAGAGCATCTGATTAATTAAATACACATTATTTGATTAATTATTCTATTTCCTCTACTATTTAAATAAATAGAAATATTTATTTAATATAGTTCACTTTCAAATTCATCTTAATTAAATAAACAAAATTAAATACTTTGTTCGATTTAATTATCAAATCCCTATTTCAATCTATCACATCATTCTCGAATTAATTAAATAAGGTCAAACACTTTATTAATTAAATACCATATTCCTCTAATTAATTTAATAAACGACTATTCTATAGATTGTTTTATTAAATTATTTATCTCCCTTTCCTAATTTAAATAAATCAAAATATTTGAATTAAGCATAAAGAAATATTCCAATCTACATTTCCTCAAAAATGAATTAGATTTCCTATGTCTAATCTATCTCTAAATTTGTCACAATTAATGCTTTGAAACTTCACGGGAAGTTTTGGAGACAAATTTGGAATTTGATCTCTCAATCTTCTTCCATCGATCCTTCCTCTTCTCTTGCCTGGTGTTTTCATGGGTAGAGACAACCTCCCTCTTTCTCTCAATCTCCTCCATTTCTCACCATTCAATTCTCTAGATTGAATCCAAGCCTCTCAAAGCTTTCCCTATGCATTTCTATAGCCAAAAAATCTATAAATAAAGCCTCATTGAACCAAGAAAAGGATCCAGATAATCAAGCTTTTACACCCTTACTCTACAGGAATCTAGGCATCAAGTATCCAACATCAAGTATCAAGCAATTCAACAATCAAGCTTCACATCAATGGCTGCCTCTTGGAGCTACAATTATCTGTTTCACCTCAATATCATGCTAGTTTAATTGATTTATCATTTAGCATTGTATTAACATTATCTCGTTCTTCAGATAGTCAATTTTAACAGTCTTATATGCTTAACAATCTGAGAGCAATTTAGATTTAATAAATCTTTGGAGATAGAGAGCAATAGGATGCTTTCATTTCATCACTTATTTTGATTTAGTTCAATTGAGTCATCTTTGATATAATGTCGTATTAAGAAGTGTGTTTATGTTATTTACCTCATTCCACACTTACAAATCTCAATCCATATTTTTCAAAGAAAACATAGGAAATTATGCCTCTAATCTAATGATTTTCATGAAATGGACATTGTGAAAATTATGATGTTTTTGACATAAACATTTAGTTTGAAAACATAATCAAGATGAGTGTTTATAAAATCAATTCACTTAAGCAAGATAAAATTGACAGAATTGAATCCCACATGACCATTTGGAGACCAATCGCTCTCATTCAACAAAACTTTGAATTCATTAAGGGAGAACAAATATATCATTAGCAGTTTAAGAAGCTTCACTTTTGAAACCAAGGAAACATCCAATTAGTGGAGAATTTTCGCAACCATCTTAGATAAAGAAGAATGAAGAGATGATATTTTGGCCAAAAGGCCTATATTACCACCTCCTGTGTAGAAATAAATATATTTTTCTTCTTTAATGATTTCACGCAAAATCAAAATCCTCAAAATAAGATCTATAGGTCATCATTTTAAACTCAGACATCTTAAGCGAAAAGCTCTCAAGAAACACCTTTTATCACTTCACAAGAATATAGACAAGTTGGTAGCAAACGTTTATAGACATGCTTTAAGGTACAATCCAGAATTATATGCATTCAAATGGAGTCAAAACCCTAGTCTTTTTCATGATAGTGATCTTCTTTGAATGGTCTATCACACAATCAAAATCCATAGGGTAAGATCTACATCTCATCATTATAGGCATAGACATCATAATTCAAAGTTCGGTGGGAAGTGGGATGTCATACTTTACTACAATAATAACCTCTTGTTAAGAAACTATTATGCTCGAGCTAGGAGGAAACAAATAGGTTTAAACATCCCCATCTATCCTCTCATCTAAGTTGACATTGGGTCTTTAGGATTTGAACATTTTAGAGGTCTAGCGTCATTCTCACTACCTTGGTCTTAGAAAATAAAGGTTCGTTCTAAGTTAACATCGGGTCAAACATTTCATTAACCCCTTCATCAAATTTCATCCTTCACTTCACCAAACGTTGCAAAACTTTAGAATATACCAACATCTTTTGAATTAAATATCAATAAAACCAACCTCTAACTTAGCTATGATGTATGTGAAATGTATACTTTTCCATGCACTTATTTGAGTTAGTTATCATTCTTGAACTAGTTTATCTTGAAGGTCATCAGTCTACCCTAAAGATTCTTGAGTTCATCAACATCCTTTATCCTAACATCAAAACATGAAACTCAATTCAAAAGTGTTGTCCCAAAATGATTGGAAATATTAATTTCCATATCACCCATATTTTCATCCCCCATTATCATCATTGCTCCAGAGAGACTTAGAGTGTCTCTTTTACCTAGATTTGAGTCAACTAGAGAGTTCAAATATTAAAAATCTCAACATAATTCTCCCATCAATGACCCAAAATTTATGGTAAAGACAAGATCACAATACAAGAGAATCATGGAGAAAACCAAAGTAACATTTACCTCAAGCGATCCAAATCCTCTAGAATTTGATCAAAGAAGTCAAGTCACCCCATCACAACAATCATCATCTCTGACAAGATCATATGAGATTGAAGGCATCACAAACAATCCATTTGATCTTACTAGGGAGGAAATGATGGAACATCAAGCCTTTGAAAACATAGCTCCTATTTCCCCATCTTGTTGGGAACAGGTGCCTCAACTTTTGGCTTGAACATCTGAAAAGACTTCAAAAATTTATCAGCATTCTCAACCTTTATCACTCTACCATTGTGAAAATTTCATAGAGGCATGGTCTGGCATTTTACCTCTTTACCATGGGACTCTATTGGTCTGTCCATGGTTAGGCGATGTCACCACCATACCAAAGAGTCTCCTTCCTAGGGTGGTGGTACCATGGTTGATGAGTGACTATTAAGCAAAGGTTCACTACCATACCGCGGGTATGGTTTGGCAATAGTGTGGCAACGCAGTGAAGGGTGGTGGTCAGGATGAAGGTTATCACCTTACCATGGGTGTCGCTCAATGAAGCCCTGGTGGCCACGGTTAATAGTTGGTGGTCTACGAAGAATGCTTACTGCCCTATTGTGATGGCCTTTAGGCCATGTCACGGTGGTGTGGTAAGCCATGGTGATCAAGCTAATGGTTACCTCCTTTCTATGGAGGTCTTGCGGTTGGGCTCGGTAGCACAGTGGAGCTCCATGGTCAACATAGGTGATTACCGCTAGACCACAGGTGGCTTTGCTTAGCCTCATGGTTGAGCGCTGGCACCACCATACCGTGGAAGATCATGCTGAGCTCGACAGTGATGCAGTGCTAAGCAATGAGCTAGTAGAAAAGCCACTACCTCAGTACTACGATGGTGTTAGAAGGGACCTACTATTGGGCGGTGGAACCACCATACCATGGGAGGTCTCACAGGGCTTGGCAGTGGCGTGATAAGAGAAGCTCAGAGCTTGAGTGGCAGTTTTGACTCATGGTCAAAGCGATGAGAAAATGGGAAGGCGATGCGTGGCAAGAAATCAATACCTGATTGGTCGATGTCTAGAGCGGTGAAGGTAGTAAATGATAGATGTGTTTCAGCTGGTGACAAAATCTAATTAAGGCAAGGAATTTAATGCCTGGGTGGTTGGATGCAAAGAATATCGGTTAGAAGATTGGATTGCTTGATTGGGTGGACAATTCATCATTAAGAATTGTGATTGGTTGGAATTTTTAATGTGATGTAAGACTTATAAAGTCGATTAGATTGACATAAGTCAATTGAAGGGTGATGGTGAAGGATATGCGAGATAGAGACTGAGAAGTTAGAGTAAGTCATTGTATACTTGTAGAAGTATTGTAACAGTGAGTGTATGAATACTTAAATTCTGTTGCTATGAGCTAACTATCAGAGAATGAGGACTGTGGTGGGTTTTTTTCCCGAAATGGTTTTCCCATGTAACTTTGGTGTTATCTGTGATTGCTTATTTTTCTTATCCTTTCTACTATGTATGTGTTTATCTTAGTTTTTTTAAGAAGATTTCAAACTAGTCTTTGCACTTCTCCTCTATTGTATTAGCATTAGGAAAGTGATTCCGCACCTTTGTTTTCCTTACAAGTGGTATCGGAGCTTGGCCTATTGTGTTATCCTTGTTAGTAAGGCTGGTTTTTTGTGCTAATACTGTTCCAGTGGGAGTTTTGTAAAGTTAGAACTTAGTTCTGTATGAGATGGCAAGTACATCAAGTAGAGTAGAGATTGAAAAATTCAATGGTGGCAACTCTGAGTTATAGAAACTCAAAATGGAAGACTTGCTTGTGGATAGAGACCTCTGGGTTGCTGTGTCTGGAACTATGCCACAAATTATGGAGCAAGAAGATTGGGAACTTGCACATAGAAAAGCGAGAGGTCTGATAAGACTTAGTCTAGCTGATTTTGTATGCCTTAATGTCCATGAGGAGAAGTTTGTAGCTTCATTATGGAAGAAGCTTGGTGATATTTATCAGGGAAATTCTCTGGTAAATAACTTATTCCTAAGGAAGAATTTGTACTCCTTAAACATGGAAGAAGGTGCATCTATTGCATACCATCTAAATTCATTTAATATGAGTGTTGCTCAGTTGGCGTCTTTGGGTATAAATATTGAGGAGGAGGATCGTTGCATGCTCCTGTTATGTTCGTTACCTGACACTTGAGATCATCTTGTAATGGCTATTGGAAGTATGACCACTACTTTCAAGATGGAAGATGTTGTTGCCTCACTATTGTTTGAAGAGATGAGGAGGAAGCCTTTAGAGATGGCCAAAGAGGCCCTTGTTATTCGAGATGGATTGAAGGAGAAAGGCAAGAAGAAGGACAAGAAGTCCAAATCTAAATATGAAGGGAGATCAAAGTCTCCTAGTAAAAAGTCCAAGGTGAAATGCTAGAACTGTGGGCAATCTGGTCATATCTGAAAGGATTGTAAGGAGAAGAAGAAGAAGAAGAGTAATGCTTCTAAAAGTGATGTAGATGCCTTCATTGCAGCCTTGGTGATTTAGGCATCAGATGATGTCTGGTTGGTTGTCTTGGGCGCATCATTTCATATGACATCTCATAGAGAATGGTTCAGTAAGTACGAGAAGTATGATGGTGGAAAGGTGTACCTAGTGAGTTATTCAACAATGGAGATTGTTGGCTATGGAAGAGTCAAGATACAGTTCCCTGACGATAGAATCAAAGGGATTGGTGGTGTACTCCACATATCAGGTTTGGATAGTAACTTACTTTCTATCAATAAGCTAAATGATGCTGGTATAGAAGTTTCTTTCTTGAGTAAAGGATGTAAAATTGCTAGAGGTGCAATGGTGTTGGCTAAGGGTGTATGTATTGGCACTCTATAGAAGCTGGATGCACATCCTGTTCAACGTAACAACACCTTTACAAAGTCAAGCAAAATTGTTCTTGTAGAGGAAGATGAAGATTCTTCTTTGGTTGCAAATGCTTTGGAGGTAAAACTCCTAGCAAAGAAGAAAATCTTGTTGAAGGGCTTGATGATTGTAACCTTGAGTTTGATTTTTGTGAACAATTTATTTATGGAAAGCAACATCGTGTTTCATTTTATTCGAGTCCTCATAAATATTTTGGTGTACTGGATTATGTTCATTCTGATGTGTTTGGTCCAATTAATGTTCATTCATTATCGAAATCTAGATATTCTGTTTCTTTTATTGATAACTATTCGAGAAGGGAATTTATATACTTTCTTAAGGGTAAATCATAAGTGTTCTATCGGTTTAAAGAATTTAAAACTTTGGTAGAGAATTAGACTGAAAATAAAATTAAATGCTTGAGGACGGATAATGGTGGTGAGTTTGGTTCTGTAGAATTCGAAAGGTACTGCATAGACCATGGAATTAAAAGGCATAGAACTACACCTTATACTGCATAACAGAATAGAGTTTCTGAAAGGTTGAAAAAAATGTTAATGGAGAGAGTAAGAAGTATGTTGAGCAGTGCTGGTCTAGAGTAGAAGTTCTGGGCTAAGGCTACGGCTATAGCATGTTACCTGGTAAATCTTTCACCTTGTTTTTCTCTTGTTGGGAAGACACCTTTGGAAGTGTGGTCTAGTAAGAAGCCCTCTCTTAGACATATTCGTGTCTCTGGCTATGAGGCATATGTATATGTGCCCAATGAGAAAAGATCAAAGTTGGAGAACAACGCTATTAAATGTATCTTCATCGGCTATGGTTTTGGTGTGAAAGGATAAAATCTTTGGAATCCTAATATTAGGAAGGATTTGTATAGCAAAAGTGTAATATTTCATGAGCTAAAACCTTCAGTAGCTGATCCACAACTAGAGACAAATAAAAGAGAAAATAAAAATGATTTAGTTCAGATTCCTTAAACTCCAAAAAAAGAGGAGCTACATGGTGTACCTGAAATTGAGGAGAGTTCAAGAAGCTTTGAGAGTTCTGAAGATGAAGAACCACAACCTCATCCAGTAAGAAGGTCTACACATGAAAAATAACAACCTAGTAGGTATGGTTTCTCTATGTTAGATTTGAATTGTGCCTATGCTTTGATTACTAGCACTGATGAGCCTAGGACTATAAAAGAAGCAATTAGCATTTATGATTCAAATTCCTGGTTGGAAGCCATGAATGAAGAAATGGAATCATTGAAGAAAAATGAAACTTGGGATTTGGTACCTTTGCCTGAAGGGCGAAAGGCTGTTGGTTGTAAATGGGTATTTAAGAAGTAGACTGGTCTAGATGGTAGTGTAGAAAAGTATAAGGCAAGGTTGGTTGCAAAGAGATTTTCACAGATAGAGGGAATTGATTATGGACAAATATTTTCCCTTGTAGCAAAGCTGACATCTATCAGATTTTTGTTGCCATTGGCAATAGCATATGACTTAGAGATTGAGAAGATGGATGTGAAGACATCATTTATCCATGGAGAGATGGAAGAAGAAATTTATATGTCCCAGCCTAAGCACTTCATTGAAAAAGGTAAACAAAGTCTGGTCTGTAAATTAAAGAAATCTATGTATGGTTTGAAGCAGTCTCCTAGAATGTGGTACCAAAAATTTGACACTTTTGTGTTGTCTATGGGATTTGTAAGATCAAAATCTAATCATTATTTTTATTATAAATTTGAAAATGATCATGTGCTTATTATTACCCTGTACGTGGATGATATGTTGTTCATAGGAAATAGTAAGTCTATGATTTCTGATCTTAAATCTCATTTGTCTGCAAATTTTGAAATGAAAGATCTAGGTGCAGCAAGGTATATTCTAGGGATGGAGATAACCAGGGATAGAATGGGCAGAAAACTCTGGGTAAGTTAGAGTAAATATGTCAATACAGTTCTGGAGAGATTTGGTATGGATGATTGCAAGCAACTAGTTGTTCCAGTTATGCAGGGAACAAAACTATCTATTGAAGATTGTCCAAAGTCTGCTACTGAGATGGAGTACATGAACAGAGTGCCTTATGAAAGTGTTGTTGGTAGTTTAATGTACACAATGGTCTGTACAAGACCAGACATTTACCAAGCAGTGGGAGTTCTCAAACGGTTTATGGAAAATCCAAGAAGATCACATTAGGATGTTGTGAAGAGAGTGTTCATATATTTGAAGGGGACTTTAGAATATGCTCTGTTACCAAGGCAGTTTGGTTGCATCATAGAGAACACTCAACATTTTTAAATATGTTGATTCTAATTGGGTAGGGGACATTGACAGCAAAAGATCCACCAGTGGATACACGTTCATGTTAAATGGTGGGGCAGTCAGCTAGATGAGCAAGCGATAGGCTACAGTCGCTTTATCCACTATAGAGGCTTAATACATGACAACAACACATGCCTGCAAAGAAGCAGTTTGGCTAAGTTGATTATGCTTTGATATTGGTTTCAATGCAAGGAAGATCACATTTTTTTGTGATAGTCAGAGTGCCATTAGTTTGGCAAAAAACCCGACTTTCCATGCAAAGAGAAAGCACATTCATGTGCAGTATCACTTCATGAGGGACATGGTGGAAGATGGAAAGATTTGTTTGGAAAAGGTTGACACCTTGAAGAATGTTGTAGATGCGTTACTAAAGCCAGTGAGCATGAACAAGTTTAGATGGTGCATAGACTCGATGAGCCTTGGGGCCTATGATCATCAGTAATTTTTTTGAAGTCTAAAGGAATATAGGAAGTCTCCGTCAAGTGGGAGATTGTTGGGAATAGGTGCCTCAACTTCTGGCTTGAACCTCTGAAAAGACTTGACGAATTTATCACCATTCTCAGCCTTTATCACTCTACCACTGTGACACTTTCATAGAGGTGCAGTCTGGTGGTTTACCACTTTACCGCGGGCCTTTGTTGGTCTGTTCGTGGTTGGGCAGTGTCATCACCATACCGCAAGGTCTCCTTCCTAGGCTGGTGGTAGTGCGGTTGATGGGCGATAGTTAAGAAAAGGTTCACTACCATACCGTGGGTATGGTTCAGTGATAGCACAGTGGCATGGTGAAGGGTGGTGGTCAGGATGACAGTTACCACCTTACCATGGGTGTTGCTTAGTGAAGCCATGGTGGCCATGGTTAACGACTGGCAGTTTGTGAAGAATGCTTACCACCCTACCGCGATGGCCTTTTGGCCATGTCGTAGTGGTGTAGTAAGCCATGGTGATCAAGCTAACAGTTACCTCCTTATCGCGGAGGTCTTGCATTCAGGGCTTGATAGCATGGTGGAGCTCGCTGGTCAACATAGGTGGTTACCACCAGATCGTGGGCGGCTTTTCTTAGCTTCCCAGTTGAGCAGTGGCACCACCATACCGTGGAAGATCGTGCTGAGCTTGGTGATGATGTGGTGCTAAGCGGCGGGCTAGTAGACAAGCCACTACCTCAGTACCACAATGGTGTTAGAAGGGACCTATGGTTGGGTGGTGGAATCGCCATACTACGGGAGGTCTCATAAGGCTCAATGATGGCACGATAAGAGAAGCTCAGAGCTCGAGTGGCAGTTTTGACTCATGGTCAAAGTGATGAGTGAATAAGAAGTTGAAACGTGGCAATAAATCAATACCTGATTGGTAGATGTCTAGAGCAGTGAAGGTAGTAAATGCTAGATGTGTTTTGGTTGGTGATAGAATCTGATTAAGGAAAGGAATCTAATGCTTGAGCAGCCCGATGTAGAGAAGATCATATTGCTTGATTGGGTGGATGATTCATCATTAAGACTTATGATTGGTTGGAATGTTTAATGTGATGTAATACTTGTACAATCAATTAGATTGACATAAGTCAATCGAAGGGTGATGGTGAAGGATATGTGAGATAGAGACTGAGAAGTTAGAGTAATTCATTGTATACTTGTAGAAGTATTGTAACAGTGAGTGTATGAATACTTAAAGTTTGTTGTTGTGATCTAACTATCTGAGAGTGAGGACTATGAGCTTTGTATGTAGTTTATTTTACTTTAATATAAAGTGTCTTCTCTTGGTGTGGTGGGTTTTTTTCCCAAAAGGGTTTTCCCATGTAATTCTGGTGTTATCTGTGATTGCTTATTTTTGTTATCCTTTATACTATGTACTTTTTTATCTCAGTTGTTTTAAGAAGCTTTAAAACTGGTCTTTGCACTTCTCCTCTATTGTATTAGCATTAGGAAAAAGATTATGCACCTTTATTTTCCTTACACATCATTTGTTACAAAAAATTTGGCAGAAGGCTTCAAACTCCACCATCAAGGATAAATCAAACATCTCCTCTTAGTCTTGTAGTTGGCCTTACTAACGACTTGGTCTAACTCTTCCATTTAAAATCAGTACACTTGTGGTTACCCTTGATACCAATCCTTCGCCTCCAACAACCACTTGGACACCTACTTTTGGTGCTCCTCCTATCACGAAAAATCCAAAATGGCTACATAAACCTCTTGACCTTCATTACTCCACCACAACCTTGTTGGATATGACAACTGAGAGGGAGGGGTGAATCATATGTCATAAATTTAAACCTTAAATTTAACTACCAAAACTAACATATAAACTGATTAAGTGATTAACCATCAAATTCCAATACACAAACACAATAACACCAGATTTACGTGGAAAAACCAACAAGGGAAAAACCACAGTGAGGATTAACTCACACTATAGAGAATATCAAAACTGATTATAAAAAGGCTCACTACCTAGAATAAGGCTCACTGCTTAAAGTAAGGACCCGTTGTCTGAAATCACTATCCATAGGGCTACAACTTGGATGGTTCACTATCACAGAGTTACAAAGAAGAAAAATAAGACTTTTTATAGAGAGACAACAATCCCAATGCAAAAAATGATTCCACCACAATCATTGATCCACTTGTGTGAATGATAGAGTTTTCCTTCTACTCATTGCATCCAAAAACTTAGTGTTAAGCTTCACAGTAATCAACCACACACATAACTCACACTTTCAAAATAGCATAAAAGTTGCACCTACTCTTTCGCTTATCGTCCTTCTTTTCTTCTGTACACTTTTCATTGCTAGCGCATTATGTATTTATACCATTCCCCAACTTTGAAAAGATACAAAGTCAGTCATCCAACTTCAAATTGAAATTAGGTCGGTGTCAAACATCCTAGGGTGGAATTAGAATGAGGACGACCCAAAAACATGCTTCATTGGGACCCATAATAGATCCAACATGCTTCATCAACTTCAAATGTAGTTCTTGACATAGGATCAACCAAACTAGTGTAAAACACATAGATCAATTAAGCCTGATGCTTTCAAATGTTGAAACCATCTTCTATAGGACTAGGGAAACATAACTCAAATGATAAAGAGAAATCTAGACCAACAATAATTCTTCCAGACCTCAGCCAAAATATAGTTCACAAGCACCAGGCAAACAACCTCAACAATTGACAACCTGAAATCTCCTCAACATATAGTAAATAACTAGTTGACTGGTTGAAATCAATGACAACACTTTCATTCCTCTTTCTATTCTTGCAAAAATCTCCCCCTTTGTCATTGATTGCAACACAAGATGTGAAAAACCATCAAAGAGACATACCAACTCTGAAAATACTTCTCAAGATTTTTCTTTTGCTTCTCCCGCTTAGAAGATCATCAGATGCTTTCCTCTCTCTTCTTCACATGCTCTTTCTCTCTTTTTCGCATGCTCTTTCTCTCCCCATTTGACATCAATGGAAAAGGCAAAAAAAGATATGTCCATTGAAACTTCCTTTGACATGAAAGAAAAATACTCATAATGGGAAATCTTTAAAAACTATTTGCTCCCCCTGAGAGGTAGCCACCAAAAAAATTAGTCCAAAAATATAGAACCATGAATCCACCAGACTGATGCATCTCCAAATGCATCTTAGTTTGTAAAATGAGGGGCAATAACCCCTAGCTTATCCTGGAGATACTGAAAAGTATCTTTAAGAAGAGACTTTATGAATATATCCCCAATCTGATCTTTTGTTAAAACATACTTGAGCTTGACTTCATTTTCCATGACCTTCTCTCTCAGGAAATGATACCTAATAGATATATGCTTCATTCTTGAGTGTATTACAGGATTATTCAAAATGTTAATTGCACTTGTGTTATCACAAAAGATAGAAATAGGATCATCATGCAACACTGTGGTATCTTTCAATGTTTGTTTCATCCATAAAACTTTAGTACAACAAGATGCATAAGCAATATACTCAGCTTCAATAGTAGACAAAGAGACTAGATCTTGCTTCTTACTCAACCATGCCACTAATCTACATCCAAGAAAGAATGCACCACCACTAGTAATCTTTCTATCATCTATACTTTTGGCCCAATCCACATCTATATAAGCACTAAGTATAAAATTAGTATCCTTGGGATACCACAACCCATAATCCATAGTGCCTTTCAAATATCTGAATATCCTTTTAACTATAGTAACATGTGTTTCCTTCATATCTTCTTGAAATCTAGCCACAAGACAAACCACATGTATAATATCTAGTCTAGTAGTAGTCAAATACAATAGTCCACCAATCATAGATCTATACCTACTTTGATTAGTCTTAGGTGAATCATCATCTTTTCCCAACTTACATCCAATCACCATAGGGGTACTTACCAGTCTAGAACCGTCCATTCCAAATATTTTCAGCATCTCCTTCACATACTTAGATTGTGAAATGAAAATTCCTTCCTTTTATTGATTAATCTATAGCCCAAGAAAGAATTTAATTTTGCTAAACATAGAAATTTCAAATTATTTCTACATTTCTTCTGCAAACATCTTACACATATTTTTATTCCCTCTAAAGATAATTTCATCAATATACACAACAAGTACAATCAAGATTCTGTCATTTTTAGTCTTGAAGTATAAATTACTATCTTCCGTACCTTTGTTAAATCCTTGCTGACTCAAATACTTATCTAGTCTTGCATACCAGGCTCTAGGAGCTTGCTTCAATCCATATAAATATTTCTTCAATTTGTACACCATATCCGATTGGTTTGTTAACTAAAATCCTTTTGGTTGTTCCATGTATACCTCTTCTTCTAGTTGACCATTCAAATATGATGACTTGACTTGACATCCATTTGAGAGACTTTGAAATCTTTATAACCAACCAATGCCAAGAACATCCTTATAGCTTCCATTATTGCTATTGAGGAAAAAATCTTCTAAAAATATATACCTTCTACTTATGAGTAGCCTTTGCACACAAGCCTTTCTTTATTTCTAACAACTTTCTCATTCTCATTTAGCTTGTTTCTAAACACCTAGTTTGATCCAATAACATTTTTCTCTGCAGTCTTGGGACTAGTTCCCAAGTTTGATTCTTCTCAATCTATAAAAGTTCTTCTTTTATTGCTTCCTTCCAATGTTCATCCTTAGAAGCTTCACTTACTGACTTCATCTCAATCTCAGAGAATAAGCACACATTTACTTCAGCAACAACTTTTCTTCTAGTTAACACACCCTTTGTCTTATCTCCAGTATTCTAACTTTTTGAATGATTTCTTTGTACATATTTTGGTATCTTAGGGGACATCACTGAAGCATCTTCTTCACTTTATTTCT
Source organism: Sequoiadendron giganteum (assembly GCA_007115665.2). NCBI lineage: Eukaryota > Viridiplantae > Streptophyta > Pinopsida > Cupressales > Cupressaceae > Sequoiadendron > Sequoiadendron giganteum. Next base: position 582,611,455 of record CM021107.1, read on the forward strand.
ATTTTTCTTATTCATATTTATCCTATTCTTCCACAAACTCTATTCTTGCATAGTCATGTTCATCAGACATATATTCATCAACATTAATAGAATTCTTTACATTCGAGCTTTCTAAATTTTTTCTCAGTCTTTTGTTGAAGCATGTGTATTCCTTGCTCTTATTAGAGTATCCAAGAAATATTCCTTCATCACTTCTTGCATCAAACTTACCCAAAGTTTCCTCATCTCTTCTGATATAGCATTTTCTTTTGAATACCTTGAAATATTTTACTGTAGGGATTCTTCCATGCCATAGCTCATAGGGAGTCTTTGTATCATTTTCTCTTTCCCGAACTTGATTGAATACATATAAAACAATGTGAATGGCTTCTTTCTAGTAAACTTATAGTAATCTGGCTTCAATGATCATTGACCTAGCAGCTTCTTCAATTGTTCTATTTTTTCTTTCAAAAACTCCATTTTGTTGAGGATTTCTCAGAGTAGATAGCTTTCTTTATACCATGCACTTCACAAAAAATATTGAACTCATAAGAGGTGAATTCTCCACCTTTTTCAGATCTCAAGCATTTAATCTTCAAATTCACTTCATTTTCAACCATAGCCTTGAATTCCTTGAATCTATCTCATGCATCTGATTTCTCTCTTAGAAATGTAACCCATGTGTGTCTAGAATAATCATCAATTAAAAGCATAAAGTACCTTTCACCAAGTAGACTTCATACTCTCATAGGACCACAAAGGTATGTATGAACCAAATCTAATAATCCAGTACTAGATTTTTCTCTTGATCTATAATGACTTCTTGTTTTCTTTTCGAACTGGCAATTCTTGCAAATAGCATTTACAGGCTTTGTAATTCTCAGTAGATCTCTCATGGACCAAATAGAACTGATTCTTGCCAAGTTATCAAAATTCATGTGACACATTCTCCTATGCCATAGCCAACTGTCATTTATCTGAGTCTTAAAACATCATCCGTCAGTACCTTTAAGCTGATAAATGTTCCCTTCAGATTTCTTCCCTATAGCAATCAATGTTCTGAATCCTTTCTGAATCTCACATTTCTCATCCTTAAACATAAGATCATATCCTTTTCTACACATCTAACCAACGATCAAAAAATTATGCCTTAAACCCTTAACATATTAAACATCGTCAATATGATGATTTCCATCAAAACTTACAGAACTTATCCCACATATTTTAGCACCAGTATCATCTCCAAATATAACCAGACCTCCATCATATTTTTCAAGTTTCACAAACTTACTCTTGTCACTAGTCATGTGATGTGAGCAACCACTATCAACTACCCAAAAAATCTATTATTGTTTAGCATGTAGGGAAGAGATAATTGCACCTTCATCTTTCTCTTTCTCTTTCTCTTTCTTTTGACTGTCTTTCTGATTTAGTAGAAGTAGTTTCATCCTTAATCGCCAAGAACAAGCATTCATTGTCATTTGGATCTTCATATTCTGAATCTTAATTTGATATACTAGTGTTATCATTCACATAGTAAGCTCTGTTAAACTTCTTTCCTTTCTTCTTTTCCTCATATCTTTGTTTATTCCTTTTAGCTCTTTCCAGACACTTTGCAACATAGTGACCAATTTCTCCACAACTAAAACACTTAAAGGGCATTTTACCTTCATACTTACTGGAGAATTTTTCTCATTCTCCTTACAAAGTTAGCTTTGATTTCATCAATGTTTTCTTCATCTAGATCTTCTATTTTTGTAGCTTTAAAATTAGTCTTTGTTTTACCTCCACTTCTTAGATTCGACTTCCTCACTTCATAAGATGTCAAAAATCCTAGTAGCAGATCCTTGGTACAAGTCTTGTAATCTATAGTCTGCTCAATAGCACTCACCTTTTCACTGTAAGCATCAAGAAGAGTTCTAAGAATCTTCTTTACAATTTTTGTTTCATCTATAGTAGCACCAAGGGATCGCATTCCAGCCACAATCTCATACAATATTTGTACATAGGCTTTAACATTATCATCTTCAAACATGTATAAAAGATCAAACTATGTTTCTAGATTCTATAATTTTTCCTCTTTTACCCTTTCATCACCATTGTGTTCTCTTTCTAAAGTATCCCATACTTCCTTAGTTGTCTTCAAATTTTGCACCTTTATCAACTCAGAATGTGCCAGACTATTCTTCAAGATGAACTTTTCCTTATTATTCGCTTCATTTTCTTTTATTTCTTTAGGTGTACTCAGACCATTAAGAGGAGGAGTGTAGGGTTCCTTATAAGCTCTCTCTACATCATATCTACAATAATACAAATATTATTCCATTAATACTTTCTAGATACCATAATTAGTTCCATTAAACCTTAGATAATCATAGATTATATTTCTATCCATCGTAGACCTTCCTTAAGTGGTTAAACTCTTCACCAAGGAACCAAGCTCTGATACCAATTATTAGATATGACAAGTAAGAGGGGGTGAATTAGTTGTCACAAATTTAAACCTTGAATTCAATTAATAGAACTAACATATAAACTGACTAAGTGATTAACCATTAAATTCCAATACACAAACACAATAACACCGAATTTATGTGGAAAACCTAATCAGGGAAGAGCCATGTGACGATTAACTCACACTATAGAGAATATCAAAACCAATTACAAAAAGGCTCATTGCCTAGAATAAGGGTCACTGCCTGAAGTAAGGAATCACTATCCATGGGGCTACAACCCAGATGGCTCACTACCATAGAGATACAAAGAATACAAATAATACTTGTTACAGAGAGAAAAAAATCCTAATGCAACAAAGGATTCCACCACAATCATTGATCCACTTGCATGAATGATAGAGTTTTCCTTCTACTCACTACATCTAGAAAATCAATGTTAAGCTTCACACTAATCAACCAAACACATAACTCACACACTTTCAGAAATAACATCAAAGTCACATATGCTCTTTCACTTATCTTCCTTCTTTTATTATGTACACTTTTCATTTCTAGTGCATTATGTATTTATACCATTCCCCATCTTTGAAAGGATATAAAGTTGGTCATCAAACTTTAAATTCAAATTAGGTTGGCATAAAACATCCTAGGGTAAAACACATAGATCAATTAATCTTGATGCTTCAAAATGTCAAAACCATCTTCAATAGGACTAGGGAAACACAACTTTTGAACCATAAAGAGAAATCTAAACCAACAACAATTCTTCTAGACCTCAACCAGAACATAGTTCACAAGCACCAAACTAACAACCTCAACAGCGGATAACCTACAATCCTCTCAATAGATAGTAAATAACTAGTTGACCAGTTCAAATCAATGAAAAAACTTTGATTCCTCTTTCTATTCTTGCAAAAAACCTCCACCTATTGAGGATATCCCTCTTCATCCACATCCATGAGTACCATAAGTATTCCCACCATCATGTAGAGTATTATGGACCAAGTATCTCAAGATAGTACACAAGGGCATATCAATACTATATCAAAAATCCAATCCTCAATGCAAATGGGGACATATTTACCCAATCCTCCCATGGGTTCATCTATACCATTACTGTCACAAAACACATCCAACCCATCTATCATTGACCCAAATAAAAACAACAACTTGGTTATGAACCCCATCAATCAACGAAATACCTTGACCACATCCAATGCAAAAGGAAATCCCCCAAGCATCGGTCAAGGGAATCCTTTTAATCAATGGACTCAAGGTCCTAATAGATCATTACCATTGCAAAATCTAATGACACCATCCTCATCTTTCCCCAAAGTCCCCTTCACTATGCAAAATCAAATGGGACCTCAAACTTGCATTGCTCCACCTCAGTCTACCATCTTACAAGGAATGTTAAACCAAGGGAACTCCCAACCTCTCATCATCAACTCACAGCCCATCCAAAACATCAATGCCCACAATTCATCACAAGTGTCTCAACAACCAACTGGTTCTCTATTAAAAACTCATACTTTAGTCTTACAATGGGCACAACAAGCTTATCAACAAGTCATCCAACAACAACAATAACAACAAAAAGAATAAAATTTAGCCAAACAACAACAACAATAGCAACAACAAGTTTATCAAGCATCCTTAGTAGCACAAAAAAATTAACAAGCCTATCAAGCATCCTTACTAGCACAAAAAAAACATCAGGCCCAACAATAAGCTCTCACGATGCAACAACAACGTCAAGCCTAGTAGAAAGCCCTCATAGTACAACAACAACAACAATCCCAATAGAAATCCCTAGTGGCACAACAACAACAACAGGCCCAACAACAAGCTCTTGTGGCACAATAATAACAACAAGCCTTACTAGCTCAACAGTATGCCCAGCATTAGCAACAACGACAACAACAAAGTTCCTACTATAATCCTCAATAGAACATCATCAATACAAATGCATTAGGAACATATATATCAACACCTAAATCACCTTCACATAATCCCACTCCACCATACACCCTGTACAACACACCATTATATCAGAATCCCATATACAACTCATCCATCATTCCATCATATATTCCTCCACCAAACCCATAAGATGATCTAGCATCGCAATTTAAGGTGCTATCCAAAGAAATGTGGGAGCTTTGAATGAGTAGGACAAAGAAGCCCTGTACACAAAATCTTTGTCCTTATCCATTTGATCGAAACATTGCAATGGTGCCATTCCCTCCCAGATTTTAAATCCCAAAATTTGATAAATACAAAGGGAGAGGGAGTCTTATGGACCATGTCAAAGAATTCAACGTCATGTGTATGGGGGTGGCTTACAATGATTCTAAATTAATGTGTCTCTTTCCTCGAAGCTTAACAGGTCATGCTATGGATTGGTTTTCTCATCTATCTCTCGACATCAAAACTTTTCAAGAAATCACTAATAATTTCATTGATCACTTCTCCTTCAACCTTGACATGGACATTAATCTAGAAGAGTTGTACACTCTTAAAAAAATCAAAGGAGAATCATTCACCAATTTCTTACAATAATGGAGACAAAAATCTATTAAGAGCAATTGGACCCTTCCTGATGAACAAAAAGTGGGAATCATCATAGAAAATCTAGATCCCGATCTCTCTTTCCACTTATAAATTTAGTGCATCACATCTTATAACAAGCTTTTCCTTTGAGCCCTTAACATCGAAGGAGCTCTAATCTCATAAGGAAATAATCAAGCTTACAATCACCCATCAACCAATTCAAATGATAAACCTCATGTTTGGGCTAAAAAAAATGTGAAAAATGATGGTTTGGTAGATGATAAGGTGGTCCTAATTGCTCCTAGACCCAACAACAATCAAGTTGCTAACATTCAGCCAACTGTGTAGCAAACAACACCCCCTTAGAACAATCAGATCAAGAAACACCAAGATGCAACAAAGGTGAACTACCAATAGGAACAACTATCCCAAGCACAAGTACACCCAGTTATCTAAACCTATCAAAACTATCATGAAGAAGTTGGTAGATTCAATTCTGATAACATTACCCAACTTTGAAAACTATAAAGAACTGCTAGAGAAACCATCTTGGTATAACGAGAATGATCTCTGTGACTTTCACAAAATCAAAAGACACAAAATAGAAAATTGCATGAGAATCAAGAATATCATCCAAGACCTCATAGAGAATGACACCATCTTTGTTGAAGTACCTACTAGGATTCAGGATCTTAAGATATACAAGAACCCTATGCTAGATCATAACAAAATAGCTAAGGATTACAAAAATGTACAACATAGTTATTCAAATGTGGTTGCTTCCTTTGATAGCATCATTACTCTTGTCACCATCAAAGGACCTAATATAGAGTGTGGAGTCACTACATGATGTGGAAGGGTCACTATCCAAGAATTCCCATCTTAGTCTAGGGCACAACCTACTTTTCCAACATCAAATCCCATCAATTATAATCTCTTAGACTAGCTTAAGAAGACCCAAACATAAATATCAATATTAGAACTATTGAGGCTATCCCCCGTACATAGGGAAATTTTAGAGAAAGCTTTATTAGAGTCATCCTTCCTCGAGGATATTGATATAGATTAGTTTCAAGCTATGGTAGGACATATTACCTACCATCTTATAATCATGCTTTACACCTCGAGGTCTTCATTCATCAGATTTTTTTTTTTAAATTCTTAGTAGATGGAGGTGTTGGTTTGAATATTTGTACCCTTAAGTAGATCAAAGATTTGGGATACTCAGAAGATGCCATTGGGAAAATAAAAGTACCACCATTAGAGCACATGAAGTCCAAGAGCGGATATCCCAAGGCATCATTGCACTACCCATCCAAGTGGGACCTATATTTGTAGAAACTACATGACAAGTGCTAGATCTTGATCTTCAATATAACATCCTACTTGGTTGACCATGAATTCACGCCTTAAAAGCTATCGCCTTGATGTACCATCGATGTGTCAAGTTTCCTTTCAAGGGCAGAGAAATTACCATCCATGGATATCTTGCACCTTTTTACTATTGCAAGAATATTGAGGCAAAGTTCTATAAGATACCCCAAGTGCCTAAAAATTATGAAGGGCCTACACCAACACCTACCTCATTTGTTGATCTGTTATCCCTTGTATCTATCTCAACAAAAAATACACCCATTGTGGAAAACATTCCTAACATCAAAGCAATAATTTAGGATGATGGTTGTGGAAACTATAAGCTACTAAAGGATACCTTTATCTTAGGAGAACTACCTCTTTCTCCTCAACCTCATGGGAAACACACATCTAGCACCAAAGAGCCTAAAACAATCAAGATGGTAGCTACTACCTTCACTAAGTGGGGGGATCTAAATCAAGAAGATATCAATGAGGAGGATGTCTCTAAACTCCTCTATCAGGCTGAACGACCTGTCCCTGTTCTTCCCATGGAAGATGACAATAAAGGCTTGCAAGTAATGAAGGCATGGGGTTATAAAAAAAATGAGAAACTAGGACAGAATAACATTGGATTGCTAGAACCTATCGTTCCTAAGAAATTATTAAAGATTCTTGGTCTAGGTTGTACTACTAGCAAGGTCACCCTTATTGGAAAAGGTAATTCTGCTAAAAAAGTCGAGGCTTCCTCTTGGTTACCTACACCACGTGATACAACCTTAGATGAATTCCTCCTTGATGTTGATGACCTATTTGAAATTAAATCCCTCTTCATGATATCCATTACATCCTTTTCTCTAAGCATTCAACCAACTGAACTATACCTAGTATACCCACAACTCATTGACATGGACCAACAAGGACTACCGATTATTGATTTCTTCGAAAATGATGAAGCAATCTCAAAATTCATGGGACTTCACAACAACCTACCAAGGGAAGATCACAAAGTAGGTTTTGACATAGATCTAGACACAGTGGCATATTATGGGGAGACAATTGAATCCTTCAATCAAAAAATTGATGAAATGCAATTATCATGCAAATCCTTGAGAGAAAACCACACTATGGCACTCTCTGATCCTAAAATAGTAAAAACAAATGGCATACCCAAGGGTGAAAACCTCTCTAAGGTGCCCAAGGATGAGGGATTCAATCTCCCCCTTAGTGTAATGCATCCTGAAAAGTTAGTAGTGCTAGCAAAAAAGGCCACTCCTGTCAATGTAGGAATAGAAGAAGCACCTCATATCACTTTCTATGTTGAATCCCTGCTAGATGAAGAAAAGAAGAACCTAGTAGCATTCCTGAAAGAGTACAGAGCTAATGCATGGTCATACACAGATATGATAGGCCTTGATCTTGAAGTAGTTGTGCATCACTTAGTATTCTATCATAAAGCCAAGACAGGTAAGAAAAAGTTAAGGAAGATGCACCCTCAGATAACACTCTTGGAAAAAATAGATTTATAAAATCTTGATGACATTGGATTCATTCGACTGATAGATTATCCTAAGTGGGTTTCAAACCTAGTAATAGTCTCAAAACCCATTGGGGGTATCAAAATCTGTATTGATTTTAAAAAATTAAATAAAGCATGCCCTAAGGATGATTTCCCTCTTCCTAAAATTTATCTCATTGTGAAATTAATAGCTAGGAATGAAATGCTATCACTCATGGATGGTTTTTCAGGCTACGATTAAATCATTATTGCTAAAGAGGATCAACATAAAACCATATTCAATTGTCCATGGGGAACCTATTGTTGGAACATGATTCCATTTGGGCTAAAGAATGTAGGAGCAACCTATCAAAGAGAAATGACCCTCATCTTCCACAACATGATCCATAAAATAGTTGAAGATTATGTGGATGATATTTTGGAAAAATCAAGGAAAAGGAGTGAGCACATACAAGTCCTAGGACCCATTTTTGATAGGCTTGAAGAATACAAGGTACAATAAATCCAAAAAAAGTGTGTCTTTGGGGTTACATCAAAGAAACTTCTTTTCTTTATTACCACACAAAGAGGGATAGAAATTGATCCAGCAAAGGTAAAATCCATCCTCGACATGGAACCACTACAAACACTGAAGCAAATGAGAGGATTACAAGGAAGATTGCAGTCCATCAAAAGGTTCATAGTGCAACTATCACATAAAATCCACCCCTTTTTTACTCTTCTTCATAAAGGAATAATCTACAAATGGGATGACAAGTGTGATAAAGATTTCTAGCGTATCAAAGATTATCTACTAACACCTCCAGTGCTCATGTCGTCAATACCAAAAAAACCACTAATCTTATATATCCCAACAACATCAACAACACTAGGAGCTCTTCTGACACAACATGATGAAAATGGAAAGGAAAGGGCTATCTACTACATTAGAAGAACCTTGGTGGACTATGAAATGAACTATTCACCTATTGAGAAAGCATGCCTAGCAGTATTTTTTTCTTCACAAAAGTTCAAGCATTACATATTGTCAGATCAAATCAAACTTATTACAAAGATCAATAAATTGAAATACCTATTATCTAAAGAAACTCTCACAGGGTGAATGGCCAAATGGATGATGATCTTACCTAAATTTGACATAGAATATGTGGAGTGCAAGGTAATAAGAGGACAAGTGATTGTAGAACAACTAGCAGAGTCACCTATCTATGCAAAGAACCCTTTGATATCTAATTTTCCTAATGAATTAGTGTTCTTTATTAACCTCATAGCTTAGTGGAAGATTTATTTTAATGGATCATTCACCCAACATGGATCCGGAGCAAGAATTCTTTTTATCGCCCCTCAAGGTGATTGTATCCCAAATTCATACAGGATATAATTTTCTTGCAATAACAAAATTGTTGAATACGAAGCCCTAATCATAGCTTTAAGGATAGCGGTTCAATGGTAAATTCAAGAGATGAAATTCTATGGAGACTCGCAACTAGTTATCAACCAAGTCAATGACTTCTATCAAACCAAGAATGATAAACTCACTTCTTACAAGAAGATGGTAGAGAATCTCGAGGAAATTTTTATAGAAATAAATTTTGAAGTAGATTCCTCGCATGAACAAAAAAGTAGTGGATTCCATGGAAATAATCGAATCATTGTTAGACAAGTCAAACAACGTCCTCAAAAGTAAATTCTTGGTAGAAAAAATTATCATACCAACTTTCAAAATCCCTGAATCTGAATTCGTGTGTGTCATTGTTGGTCCTAGATCCCTGTGGTATCATGACATCTTTACCTATCTAAGTAGAGGAACTCTCCCATCTGATATCACGTTCAACTTCATAAAGACCTTTGTTAAAAAGGAATCCCAATTTTTGATCCTAGACAATACCCTTTATTGCTGAAGCATCAAAGGAACATTACTATGATTTCTTAACCAAGAGGGGGCCTTAACTGCTTTAACAAAAGTACATGATTGCATATGTGGGTTCCATTCTAGCAGTATGATGTTAGCTAAGAAACTATTGAGGATGAGGTACTATTAGCCAACCATGGAAAAGAAAGCTCATCAGTATGTACAGAAGTGTGTCTAGTGTCAATAGCATGGAGATTTGACTTATGCCCTAGCTCAGGAATTGTAACCAATGATCAAACCTTGGCCTTTTTCATAGTGGGAACTTGACCTCATAGGAAAAATCACCCTAACCTCATCTAATGGCCACAAGTTTATCATAATTGCCACTAAGTACTTCACTAAGTGGGTAGAAGCTATTCCTATTGTTGGAAACAAGCTACATTAAGAGGGGGGGAAAATCAGTGTTGTGCAAAAATTAACTTCATTAACCTTTATTATCAAGCATTAATAACATTCAACCATAGTGCATAAACATGAAAATAAACACAACACCATAACACTAAGATTTTTAAGTGGAAACCCTATTAAGGGAAAAACCACGGTGGATGGTCAATCCACAATTATGATCTAAGTATACTCAAATGAAGATTACAAAATGGGGAATGCACTTGCATTTAGGTGCATTACCTAAAGCTCACTACTCAAGAGAAAGGCTCACTACCATACAAGAGTTTAGATTAAAACCATATGAAGATTGAACTGAGATGATATCATCTATTAATGCTAGATTACAATGCCAGATTACAATTTTGGATTAAGCACAATAATAGATATACTACCCTATAGACTGATTATGTATTTCTTATCTATTCTTCTCATACACATAATACAGATCTTCTATGCGCAAGTGAAATTGTGCATTATCGCTCTTCTGCTCTACTCTTATTCACACTTCACACCAAAATATACTACATACATCATACAAAATGATACAGACGATATTATATATATCTGTAATTGCAATTCAATTACACTTTGTTGGCTTCAATAGAACATAAAAATAATTACAATTGTCGGCAAGATCCTTATTTAAATATTTATGTGCATCCTCCAAACTTGGCTAAGACATAGAGGGGACCCAAACAAACATGATAGAGCATGAAAAAATTTGGTTAAATACTCCTTATATATCCGCGACATAATGTATTCATGAGGTCGGCTCTAATATAAGAAAAATTGGGAATAGGCTAACCAAATCTTCTAAGTTTCACATGAATTGATATGAGCCATTGCACTTCTGAAATAATAGAGACAATATGGCCAAAATCATTTCTTGAGATGTGCAACACAAGATAATAACCTGGAATCTTCATACGGATCGATGAACACTGTGTTACCAGATACTATGTTCTTCCTTGACAATCTTCAATCTTCTTGCTAGTATGAATGAATGATAGTGTACGAATATGATCATCGATTAGGGTTGCCATCAATGACAACACCAAGTGGTACATGTAGTGTCTCTTTCCAACAATCTCCCCCTTTTTCATTGATGGCAATACTTAGTGAAAAATGACTAAGTGTCAGACCAGTGCCAAGATAGACTGCATTGCTTTATCTAAAATTCAAAAATGCAATTCTCCCCCTAAGATGATTGAAAAAATTTAACTCCACTTCTTCTCCCCCTTTGAAATCAATGGAAAAGGTAGGGGTCACATGCCAAAAATGGATCAATGTATCAAAAAATTTATGCAAAAAAGTGTTACTTTAACTTACATGAGTTGAAAGATGTCTACAAAGTCTTTCTTTAGCTGAATAAATTTTGTGTCCCAAATTCTTTTGAGACTTTCTAGTATTGTAATATGACCACAGATCAAATAAGATTGTGTCTCCATGGAATCCAAGTTGTCTGGATCAACAACTCCTATAGATTATTCTGTTAGGGTTAGATGGAAGATATATAACAAGCTAAATGCAGATTTGAATAATAAAATAGAGTAATAAAACACACATAGAAGACAACACAGAGAATTTAACATGGTTCACCCAATCTGGGCTACATCCAAAAAACCACGACCATCCAATGATTTTATTATCTAGTGCAAAACCTTGTACAATATTGTGAATAATTCCATGCTACAACTCTTCATCCCAATCGCTTATAACAAGCTTTTAGAAGCTTCCAAAAAATTAGGGTTTACAAATTCGATAAGGATACATGAAGAGTGTACAGTTTAGCATGATCAGTTAGCACATACCAACAATCTCCCACTTGGAGACTGATCAGGCTCCATACTAACACAATCTCCCGCTTGGAGACTGGTCCTAGATGACACTGCTTCACTTATAACTCCCACTAGAAATACGCACCTTGGACCATGTTTCTTTGTTATACTTGAATTCAACCTTGAAGGCCAACCAAAGTTGAAGAGGACCTCAACTTCTCCCTTATCACTACCTTTGTAAACATATCCACTAGATTGTCATCTGTATGTATCTTTTCTAGCTTTAACTATCCATCCTCCAATACTAACTGAATGAAATGATATCTCAGTTGTATGTGTTTGGTTTTAGAGTGCAAGGCAAAATTATTTGCAAGATGTATCTGTAAACAAGTGATTTTCAGCCTATGTTTTTCCTAAATCTTCCATGAAGACTTGTAGCCATATCATCTCCTTTGTTGTCTTTGTTGCAGCCACATATTCTACCTCTGTGGTGCATAAAGAAACCACCTTTTGTAACCAATAAATCCAACTCACTTATGTACCACCAAATATAAGTACATAACCTATGGTACTCCACCTGGTATCTATATCCCCTACCAAATCTGAGTCAACATAGCCTTTTAAATCTGTATTAGAGCCCCCATAACATAAACATATATTGAATGTACCTCTCAAGTACCTGAGAGTCCATTTTATCACATTCCAATGCTCAACTCTAGGATGACTCATATACTTGCTAACAACTCCTACAACATTAGCAATATCTGGTCTTGTGCATACCATTGCATACATTAAACTTCCTACAGCTGAAGCATAGGGTACCTTGGATATTTTTTCTTCCTCCTCTTGTGTCTTTAGACACATATCCTTAGTCAATTTTACATGAATGGGCAAAGGTGTGCTGACAAATTTTGTATTCTCCATATGAAATCTCTACAACACCTTTTCAACATAATCAGCCTAAGATAAAAACAATTTCCTATTTTTCCTATCTCTTGTAATCTTCATACCAAGGATTTGTTTTGCTGCCCCCAAATCCTTCATAGCAAATGAATTTTCTAATTGTTGTTTTAACTCCTTTATGTGATCCATGTTAGACCCCACTACAAGCATATCATCAATATATAAACATAAAATAATGTAGCTATCTTGACCTAACATCTTAAAATAAACACAATGGTCTGAATTACACTTGTTGTAGCCTTGCTCAACCATAAAATTATCAAATTTAAAATACCATTTCTGAGGTGCTTGCTTCAAGCCATATAAAATTTTCTTCAATTTGCACACTAGTTTCTCCTTACCTTTGACCTCAAATCCTTGTGGCTGTTCCATATATATTTCCTCTTCCAAATCACCATGGAGAATGACACTTTTAACATCAAGTTGTTCTAAATGTAAATCTTCAACAACCACAATACTTAAAACAATACGAATAGAAGTCATTTTAACAACTGGAGAAAATATTTCATCAAAATCAATACCCTATTTCTGTGCAAATCCCTTTAAAACTAATTTGGCTTTAAATATTTTCTTACCTCCATCCTCCTCTTTCATCCTGTAAAACCATTTGTTTGGTAAAGCCTTTTTTCCTATAGGAAACATGCATAATTCCCAAGTCTGATTTCCAACAAGGATTCCATTTCTTCTTCCATTCCATGCTCCCACTGAACCTTGGTATCCACCTGCATAGCTTCATGATAACATTCTAGTTCACCATCATCAGTTAATAAAATAGAATACAAAGAGGGAGAAAATATTTCTAGAGGTCTACTTATCCTTGAAGATTGCATAACATTCACTAGAGTTTCTAGTATTTCTTGTTTCTGTTGTTGTGGAGCATGATGAGCCACTGGAACATTGTTGTTTGTAATATCATCCAACACTGCATAATCCTTTTCTGTCTTCTCATGTTGCTGCAATAGATCTTTGTACAACACTTTCTCATTGAATATGACATCCATGCTCAATCAATGATCTTATTTTCAAAATCCCAAAGCCTATAACCAAATTCATCAATGCCATATCCAACAAATATACATTTCTTTGATTTTGCATCAAGCTTGGTTCTATTTTCAGAATTTATATGTGCAAATGTTTCACAACCGAAGGTTTTGAGAAAAGAATAACTCACCTTATTACCTATCCATGCTTCCTCTAGAATACCACAACCCAAAGGATTAGAGGGACCTCTATTAATTAAATAAACAATAGTGTTTACAGCCTCTACCCACATGTTTAAAGGCATCCCGACATGCAATCTCATAGTTCGTGCACGCTCCATTATTGTTCTATTCATGCGCTTAGCCACTCCATTTTCCTGTGGAGTCCTTGGAACCATTTTCTGACTACAAATACCATTAGAGCAATAATAATATTCAAACTCTTTGTTGCAATACTCACCACCATTATCAGATCTAAGACATTTTAGCTTTTTACCTGTCTCATTCTCAACCAAGCTTCTCCATTTTTTTAAAGTTGCAAATACATCAGATTTCTACCTAAGGAAATAAATCCATACCTTCCTAGTTGCATCATCAATGAATGTAACATAATACTAAGAGCCACCATGAGAAGATACCTGAGCTAGTCCCCATACATCTGTATGCACAAGCTCCAATTTCTCATCTTTCTTTTGTTTCCCATCCTTGAGAAAACTAACTGTCTTTTGTTTTCCATAAACACAACTCTCACAGAAATCCATATTAACACATTTTAGACCTGGTAAAACATTCTTTGAATGTAGTAATTTCATACCTTTTGCACTCATATGCCCAATTCTATTATGCCATAGTGCTGATTCAGAATCCACAACAACTATCTGATTTTCTGCCTACTAAACTGCAACAACTGTTCCTGAACATTGATTTTTATCTACAATAGCTAAAGTAGTAGGAACAGTATGACCTGTACAAAGATATAAGGTTCCTACTTTCACACCTTTTGCTACCACTAAGGCACCTTTTGTAACCTTCATCATCTAGTTGCCCTGTAGAAATTAAATTTCTTTTTAACTTTGGAATGTGCCTTACCTCATGTAGTAGCCAATGATTCCCATTCTGCAACTTAATTTTGATTCTTCCCTTTTCAACAATCTGACAGGGTTCATTATCTCCCAAATAAACCACCCCAAAATCCCCTTGGACATAATCAGGAGAATAATTTCTATGGGGTGTAGCGTGAAATGAAGCCCCTGAATCTAACACCCAAGAACCATCAATGTTGTCAAGGGAAATAATCAAAGCATCCTCATCAAATTTATTACTTACCACATTTGCCTCTTTATTTCCTTCCTTTTTATCTCCTTTTTATTTTTTTGAGACTATTAATCTTTCTTTAAATGACCTGGCTTACCACAATACCAAAAATCTCTCTTGTCTCTAGATTGGGACCTTATGTCCCTTGATTTTCCTTGTGACTTCCCATGACTTCCAAAATTGTTTCCTCTCTCCTTTGTTCTACACCTACTTTCTGCATTCAAAACACTGCCTGATGTGGATGGTCCACCTGAGCTTTTCCTATGAATTTCCTCACTCAAAATAACACCAACAACATCATCAAACTTCAATGTATTTGAACCAGAAGCAAAACATCCACATTCCATCTATCGATAGGGGAGATGACGGTGATGTTAGACGACATATGGTGGATTCTGAGGCTCCTTATAGTAGGGAAACTAGTGAGCGAGTCGAGGTCTACAAGGGAGGAGTTGGATCGGACCATGTTTGTGTTGTTTGGACATGAGGACCTTCCCATTGAGGAGCATGGGCTAGACTTGGATTGATGTTTGGCACTGGGGGTACCAGCACTACCACTGTACTTGTATGGTTTGATCAATGGGTTACTATTACTGGACAAGAGTAGATGGTTCTACAACCTAAGATACATGGAGGTTATTGAACATATTATCGAGGGGAGGGAGGGGCAATTCACATGGGGGACATGTGTACTAGTGCAGTTATACCAAGACATGCACATGGTGTGCTATCGAGGGGCACTTAGTGTGATGTAGGTGACCCTATTGCAGGTGTGGGCATGGAAAAAAATTATTGTTATCATGCCAGGAGTAGTCAGAGTGGAGATAATGGATGAGGCAATGCCTTTGGCCTAGTGGTACGATTTTGAGTATGGTTGGGTCCTGCATTATGAGGGCCTCAGGCTTTTAGATAGATGGAAGCAGATGATAGATTAGCTAGAGGAGGCAGACATAGTATAGTGGCCATACATGTTTTAGTGATTTATTGAGTAGAGGGGAGAAGAGGGGAGACACGAGGATTATTTCTACACTAGGTGCTTCATAGTTGGGATGGAGCCACGCATAGTGGAGTCACATAGGCTTGATCGAGTGACCAGGCAGTTTGGGATCATACAGGATATTCTACAAGGGCCAAATAGGTTTTGTGAGATCAGCCGAGAGTGGCCATGGGGGGAGTCAATTGCTCTGATATTTTCCAGAGAGCTTTGGGTGACACAACAACTAGTAACCTATCTAGGGAGGACTAGAGGGGATGAGGAGGTAGGAGTGACAGCTCAGTATGCAAGATGAATTTGTAATCATCGATGGGCAAGGATTACACCAAAGGTTCCTATTATAGGTGCACTTGGGTTTAGATCTGAGGATGAGCGGAGAGTGGCAACATAGAGGAGAGATAGGAGGGGAGAGCTTGACAGAGGAGAGGTTGGGAGGTAGGTAGGGCAATAGGTTAGCAGGGCATAGGAGCCACAAGACAGGCGGAGGTAGGGGCCGCAGGACAGCTGGTGAGGTCGGTAAGGAGTAGAACGCAAAGGAGGGAGCGAGTGGTGTGGGAGGAGTAGGATGTGGAGATGAGAGATGAGCTTGAGGTAGAGGTGGGAGATGGAGGATAATAGATGGAGAGTGTACAGCCGAGGAGGACATAGGAGGGGGTGAGGTCTCAGTAGGATGAGGTAGAGATGATGATGAGGGAGGAGGGATAGCAGCAGGAGATAGGTCAGGAGAGGGTAGGGACCTTAGGTTAGCCCATGAGGATAGCGAGGAGGAGGAGATAGCAAAGGAGAGCCTAGGTGGAGAGCAGAGCCGAGTAGGTACCTGATGAGCTAGACATGGAGATGCATGAGGAGAGATAGGATCTTGAATTGAGATGATAGATGAGGGTGGGGTGGAGGGGACAACCAAGGAGAGTTTGGGTGGCAGCCAAGGTTTAGCAGGAGCCTAAGAGACCAGAGATGAAGATGCATGAGGAGAGAGATGCATAGGAGGATGCAATGGATGTGGATGTCCTTGTGTTGGAGCAACTAGAGATGATACCATATGTACCAACCAAGGAAATTATCATATTATTGAGGGCGGGGTAGGTGAGGCTCTGAATGACAGAGTAGAGGCTGATGATTGTAGAGGTAGAGGTTGTCAGACTCAGGGCTGAGGGGAGGATGCTTTAGGTAGAGGTAGTCAGATTATAGGCCATAAGACAAAGGGATTATGGCTTTTTTATTAACCTCCTGACCTCACAGGTATGAGATCCAAAGAGGGAGAGAGATGACATATGCAGTGAGCTAGATAGGGTGACCTGAAATCGAGACATATTATAGGCAGTGATGACTATATCATAGGTTAGGGGACAGTAGGAGTCTAGAGGGGATGGTCAGCAAGGTGAGAGGGAGATGGAGGAGTTGAGGGCATAGGTGATAGGATTGGTGAGGGAGAGTACTGAGCTCCAAGATAGGGTGTCTATGATAGAGATAGTACTTGGGGATGCGAGGTTGACGGTAGAGACATCAGAGGCATAGTTAGAGATTGCACAGATAGAGGGACATGGTGCATGGAGAGGTACAAGGCTTACAAGAATAGGTTCAGGTGATGTAGGGGGAGAGGGATACTACATGGGTAGAGGCTTAGGATATGTAGGTGGAGAGGGATGTTACATGGGCACAAATAGTGACACTATAGAGTGCTAGTGATGGATCAAGGGTAGTGGCACATAGACTACAGGGAGAGAGGGATGCCTCAGAGGCATGAGTAGTGGAGGAGGTGAGATATCAACTACAAGCAAAGATTGATTAGTTGAGGATGGCACAGGGGGCGTGGGTAGAGTAGAGGAGAGTCGTTACCAAAGATCAAGATAGATATAGACAAGAGCGGAACATATTCTGGTGTTAGGCTCTAGAGAGAGATGATATATGAGAGAGGCATCCTTTTGGATGATTGCTTATCAGTAGGCGGTTCCAGATCTGACGTAGCACATGTTTCACTTTGAGTGATAGGCTCCTCAAATGCCCACACCATCCCATTCACTGGGGACATGGACTTGAGGATACAGTGGCTCTCAAGCGACCATCCCTCACAAAGTGTCAATCCCTGAGTCTCCATAGAGGTCAAATATGGGTAGCACATGGTTCATCAGATTAGAGGGACAAGATCCTGGCTATTGATAGGTGCAAGATGGGAGAAAATACAGAGTAGCAGATATAAGAGCTGAGCCCTGTACTCGTACTTTCTTTTTGAGGGCAGATGATGGATATGTTTTGTGATGTATATGATCAAAATTATTATGGAATTCATGATGGATATTATATTTTTTATGATTTTTGACATGATATGCGAGAGCCCTTATTGATACTATGTGATGGATGATTTATTTATGCATATGTGTATGTTTATGGTTTTATTATGGATGATGTGATGTATGAATATGCCTATATAAATTGATGTTTATTCCTATATGGATGTATGATTATTATGTATAATGATTATGTTGATGCCTAATGTGTATGATGCAGGATGTATGGATGAATTATGATTATTTCTATGTGGATGATTATTATTATAAGCATGATGTCTAATACTTATGATGCAAGATGTATGATGGATGAATTATGATTATTTCTATGTGGATGATTTGATGTGCATGTAGATGAAAATAAGGGCCTGCATAATGATGGAAGTGAAGAATGAGATGGGTGCGTGACTGCACCTGTCAAGAACCATATGAATCCTGAGAAGAAAGGGGAAAGTGGAGGGGATCACCTATTGCACAATCCAAAATCCTAAGTCAAGGGAAAAGAAGGGATGAAGGATACATGAATGCAATGGAGGAGAAAATGAAATGCAATCCTAATGTAAGTTACCATCTTTGGAGCATTGATTTTTGATATAGCACAAGACACCTGGTACCATGGTATATAGACCAAGGAAAATTAGTTTCTAATGCATAAACAAGCACAATAAACAAGAAGGCTATCCCAATAGCGCAAATTCATGAAGACCTTGGTTGGGCTAGGTATTGAGATAACCACAAGCAAAAAAGGATATCCCAACATAACACAAGACTTCATGGGTCTTGGTGGGTACTACGTGGGACAACCAAAAAAAAAAAACAAAAGAAAAAATAAAGATATGCCCCTATGTAAACTAGTCAAAACACAACATAATATAAGAGATTATGACAACCTTGACGAGTGATGATAGCGAGCTCAAATGATAAACAAAAACCAAACACATCAAAATATTGCAATCAATTTCAAAACATCCTTTGCCATAAGATCAAGATGATGGATAGGGGTTGATGCAGTCTGTTAGGAAGGATACATCCCATTGAGACCAAATATGGATGCTAAACTAAAAGATTTATAATGATGTAGGATATTCAAAAACTGATTAAACCTCATGACACAAATACATTCTATTTGAGAGGTTTTTGTGAGATAAGGACATACCTTGTCAACAAGACACAAGACTGACTCAACCTAAAGACCTAGGGGCTTGGGGGTTGATTAAAGATCAGCCTTGCCTACATCAAAGCGCAGAGCCCTCGTAGTTCAGGAAAAAACTATAATAAAAGCGGAAAGAGGATGATGAAGACAGATGATGGAAGATAATGATTAGATAGAATAACCACAAATAAAAATAAAGAAAAGCCCCGAGGGTGGATCAAATGATCAACCTTGCCTACGTGCAAGCACAGGGGTAGTGTAGTTCAAAAAGGATGAAAGATCAATGATGAATAAGATCGGAAAGTGGACAATGGTGATAGATGATGAAGGAAAAAGTTCCCCAGGGGTGGATCAAGTGATCGGCCTTGCCTATGTGAAAGAATAGGGGCAACATAGTTTTCCAAGAAGGGACAAACAAAGATGACCAACAAAAAAAAGCCCTAGTGACAGATCAAATGATCGGCCCTACCTACGTGAAAGTGCATGCGTAACATAGTTTGCCAAAAATAGACAGACAAAAAAAAAGACAAAAAAATAGCCCCGGGGGTAGATCAACTGATCGGCCTTGCCTACATGAAAGTGCACGAGCAACATAGTTTTCCAAAGACAAAATGGGAGCTAGATGGAGATAGGCAAGATGAATGATCCTAGATGGAGACAACCAAAGTGACGAGGTAACACAAGCTCAGATTAGGATAAAATCTCAGCATGACATATAGTGGATGAAGTGCATCTAATGCTCAACCAAACTATATCAAGTGACTTGATGATGGAAGAAAATGGGAGGATATGAACGATAGGATGATAAGGATACTGAGATCTGGATGGATAAATCATAAAGTAACTAGGACACAAGGTAGATAATGATTAAGCCCTTTACAAAAAGTGCCTATTGCTAGGTTTTCACCAATCATACATATCCAACGCACCACGCAAGAGTGATTTTCACCACAGGATGAATTATTTCTCTTTACTATTTTTTGATTTTTCTGATTTTTTTATTTTTTTGTATTTCAACAATATTTTACTTTTATTTTTTTTGAGATTTTACCAGGAAGGATACCTTAGCTGACCTAAGTATAGAATTTCTTTAGATGCATAATGTTGATGGGTTCTTCCAAGGGCTCTCGCTCAGGTGTAGACAACTTGTATGCTCCATAACCATATTTGGTGGTGATGACATAAGGACCTAACCAATTAGCTTCAAACTTACCCTTCTTATCTTGATCTTGCTAATTCCGCTGATTTTCCTTGAGGAATAAGTCACCAACATTGAATTGATGAGGGTAGACCTTCTTATTATAGATTCTCTTGAGCTGATTTTAATAGGTTTGTAGATGGCTATAGGCTTTGACCTTTTTTTCATCTAGCAATTCCAACTGAGCAAGTCATGCAACCTAGCTGTCTTTGTCAGTGATTAGATTCTTCAGAGATATTTGAAGTGAGGGGATTTTGACTTCAATCAGAAAGATGGCTTTGACACCATAAACTAGTGAGTACGGGGTAGCACCAGTGGGGGTGTGAATGGATGTGCAGTAGGACTAAAGGGCGGGATGGAGGTGGAGGTGCCAATCTTGACCAGTGTTGTTAACCATCTTCTTAATGATTTTGATCAATGTTTTGTTGGTTGCCTCTACTTGAACATTACCTAGGGGGTAAACCATCGATGTTGGATATGATAAGTCTCACAAAGGAATTTCATGCACTTATTTTTGAATGGATTTCCATTTTCAGTGATGATGGTGGAGGGGATTCCATACCTGCAGAGGATATAGTAGAGGATGAACTTAGATATCTAAACAATGGTGATTTGAGTGAGTGGTATGGCTTCCACCCACTTGGTAAAGTATTCAATGGCTGTGATGATGAAGGTGTGACCATTGGAGGATGGAGGGTAGATCTTTCCAACCAAGTTGAAACCCCATTGTGAAAATGGCCATGGTGTCGTGATAGGTTGTAACTCTTGTGTTGGATTGTGAATTAAATCTTCATGTTGCTAACAGGGAAGACACCTTTTGAAAAACTCGCAAGCATCACGTTCCATAGTAGGCTAGTAATATGCTTCTCTTATAATCCTTTTAGCTAAGGCCATACCATTAGAATGGGCCCCACAGATACCACTATGCACTTCTGCTAATACAGTGTAGGCTTCTATCTCATTTAAACATCGAAGGAGAGTTCCATCATACCCATGTCGATAAATAATATCACTGATGATGGTGTAGCAGGTTGTGCATTGGATAAAATATTTTCATTGGTTTCATGTGAGGTTAGATGGTGGGGTGTTGTCATGAAGATAAGTGTAAATTTCTTGGTACCAAGGGGATTCAAGACCTACAATGTCACATACCATTTTTCTCTCAAGGATGTCATATGCAAGGATTAACAGTTTCTCTATGAGGAACTCACATTCGGTATGATCTCTAGGCAAGTCAAGGAGAGAACCAATGGTAGCCATGGTATCAGCTGCTTTGTTTTGTATTCTAGGAATCTAATCAAATTGGATGGAGGTGAAGTACTACTTGAAGTCATCTACCATATGTTTGTATGGTAAGAGCTTATCATCTTTCGTTAGGAACTCATTATTGACCTTCTTGATAAATAGTTGGGAGTCACCCAAGACTTGTAGATGAGTGATACACCATTGGATTACAATTCGAAGGCCAATGAGAAGAGCTTCATATTCAACAATGTTGTTGGTACATGGAAAGGCCAGTCGAAAGGACTTTTGTATGTAATCACCTTGGAGGGTGACAAGCAAGACTCTTGCTCCCAATCTATTGTTAGTGTGGGACGCATCAAAATATAAGGTCCATGTGGTGACTTCTAAAATTGCAAAGACCCCTTAATCTGAAAACTCTGTCTCTAAAGGATAGGCATCTACTAGTGGAGCATCTGTTGATTGATCTGCAATGACTTGTCCTTTGATTTCTTTGTGATCTACGTACTCTATGTCAAATTCACTTAGTAGCATGACCCATTTAGCCATGCGACCTGTCAATGTTGTTCTTGATAAAAAATATTTTAGTGGATCAAATTTGGAGATTAGCTTAATCGAATGAAAAAGAATGTAGTGTTTGAGTTTCTAGGAGCTAAAGACAATGACTAGGCAAGCTTTCTCCATACGGGAAAAAATGAGCTCATAACCAACCAAGGTTCGGCTGATGTAGTAAATTTCACATTCTTTCAAGGACTCATCATGTTGTGCTAATAATGCCCCCAGTACCATAGAAGTAGCTGAAATATAAAGGAGGAGTGCTTTTCACAAAATAGGTGGCATGTGAATAGGTGGGTGAGCTAGATATTCTTTGATTTGATCAAAGTCGAGTTGACATTGTGGGTTCCACTTAAATGCAGTATCTTTCTTCAGGAGGTGCATAAACAACTAACACTTGTCGACTTGTTGAGCAATGAACCTTTGGATGGATTGGAGCTTACCTTATAGGCTTCTTAGCTATTTCAGGGTGCAGGGTGGAGGCATTGCCATGATTTCCTTGACCTTAGTAGGATCAACCTTGATTCCTTTGTGGGAGACAATAAACCCTAGGAGTTTGCTGGCTATGACATTGAAAACACATTTCTTTGGATTGAGGTGTACCTTGTATTGTTCCAGACATTCAAAGATCTTTTTAAGGATGGTGGGGTGCTCTTCCCTTGTTCTGTACTTTCCTAATAGATCTTCAACATAGTCTTCCATTATTATGTGAGTGAAGTCATGGAAGATAACCATCATAGCTTGTTGATAGGTTTCCCTCGCATTCTTGATGCTGAAAGGCATGACATTATAGAAAAATGTTCCCCAAGGTGTTGTGAAGGCAGTCTTGTGTTGGTCTTTAGGGGAAATTTTGATCTAGTTATAGTTGAAGAAACCATCCATGAGGGATAGCATCTCATGTTTTACGGTGAGATCGACCAACATATCAATATTTGGTAATGGAAAGTTGTCCTTGGGACAATCTTTATTAAGATCTCAAAAATCTATACAAATTTTGATGTCTCCGCTAGGTTTAGCAACTGGGAATATATTGGAGATCCAGTCGGAGCAGTCAATTTTTTGGATAAACCTTGCTTCCAATAGCTTTTCCAATTCTTTCTTAACCAATAGGGCCACTTGAGGGTGCATTTTTCTTAGCTTCTTTTTAATAGGTTTTGCATCTGGATGAACATCGAGGTGACGTACCACCAAAGTTGGATAAAGGTCGGGCATGTCTAAGTATGTCTAGGTAAAGTTGATGATTCCTTCTTTCAAGAGGTTGGTGATGATAAAATTGTCTTCTTCTAATACTGCCTTAGCCACATAAGTGATCTTGGGGTTCTCTTCAGCTCCCAAGTTTATTTCTTGTGTTTCTTCGATCATAATGGATAATCAATCAAATAATTGAGTTCCTACAAGGGAAATATGAACATCCCCATATTCTAGTGCCTCTTCGAGGTTTTCACTAGTAGATATGCCCTTCATTTTTACTTTTTCATAATGAAAAAGTGCCTTAGGGAGATTTTCACTAGGTGACCTATTTTGATTTTGCTTCTTTTTATTTTTGTGGCTAGGGCATTCATCTTCCCCCAATCTCATGCAATGTACATATTGGTCCACTGAGGGAAAGGTGTTGATAGGTGTGGTACCTTGTAGGTCATAGTCTATACGCTTAGGACATTTGATGGATAAGGTTATGATGCAGATGGATATGCATTCAAACATGGTAGGGAGTTCAATGTGATCTAGGTCATCATATGCTTAAATGATGGATTCCTCCTCTGGTATGTCTTTGAGGGAACCGTCATCCACACTGACATTCTTGGAGGCACTAGATGATGCTAGAGAGCCCTTTTGTTTCTCATCATAGACCAAACCTATCTTCTTCAGATGCATGGATGTTTCTATGGGTTTCCATTTTCCTTGCTCTTCTATACCAAGACCTCCACGTTGGTAGTTGCACTTTTCAATAAACTTAGATGCATGTGGATAAACCTCCTAGAAGTATTTTTTAAGGGGACGTTCTAGCTTAGGTTTTTATCTGTAAACCCACTGACTGATATCCTCTTCCATTTGATCATGAAGGGAACCTAGATCTCTGAATTTTGTTGAGTCCATGTTCTTGGAAGTGACTGTGAGTGTCTTCTCTTCTTTTTTGGGGATAGATGGAGAAGGTTTTCCATATGTACATGGTGATGGTGGCATGGTTTCCACGTTCAATGTTGTATGCATTTCCTACTCACCACACCCCTTGTCAATGATTTGGACCTTAGTGATGGTGGAATCAGGTATGGATGATGGCATGAATGAAGAGATGTTTAATGCATTGGTAGATGGAGGAGAGTCTGATGTCTGAGTTGCCCCCATTTCTACTCTACGGAAATAGTGGGAATGCAGAAAGGAAGCCTCTATGGTGCGACAATATTCAAATGGCTAAGGATCACCTTGTATAGTTACTTCCATTCCTTGAAAAGGGAATTTCAGACATTGATGATATGTTGATGGGATGGCTTGCATAGAGTGAATCGATGGGCAGACAAGGAGGATATTATACGGAAGTTCCAGGTCCAGAACATGACACATAGTGTATTGCACAATGGGGCCAAATTGAACAGGAAGACAAATAGCACCCTCATAATCTCATTCTATGTTATCATATGCTTTAATAGTGATAACTTGATTGTTTAGGTCATCTTGGGTGTATCCCACCTATTGTATAAACTTTAATTTACAAAGATTTAGGGTAGAACCATTATCTACCAGTGCCCTTTTAACTTTATGAACATTTACACCAACCTCGAGGTCTAGGGGGTGGTTATGACTTGAGTCAAGGGGAGGCATATCTTTCTAGCTAAAACATAATTGATAAGTTGCTGAGAAATTTCCTACCAATGCTTGGAATTGCGTGGGATCAATGTTGTTGGGGACTTGGGTGCTTTGTAAGGCCTTATTTAGGATATCTTGATGTGCAAGAGAAGACTTGAGCAGATCCAGGATGGAAATCTAAGTCGAGGTCTTTCCTAGGTGATCAAGGATATTGTATTGTGAACTAACAAATGGAAACTGGGTAGATGTAGGGACTACTAGAACTGTGATGTGGGTGTGATAGGTGGTAACAACACATTTTGGATCTTTTCCTTTGATGTGTATCATGGATACACGTGGCTCCACTTGTTCGATGTACATGACAAGACCTTGGTAATTGTATGGAACATTTTTGTAAGTGACGTTATTAGTGTTGTTATTTTGGTTGTTGTTGTTGCTAGGTCTAGGATTAGAGTTGGATGTGGTAGGACCTTGATTATGCTAGGGAAAATAATTCGAATATATTTGAAGTTGGGAAGTATACAAAGATGCCATGTTAGCATCCACATGGATTTTACCCTGATCGATGAGACCCTGGATGTAGGTTTTTAGACCTTGACACTTGTCCAATGTATGTCCCTTAATCTTGTGAAATTCACAATACTCGTTGTCTTTGAACCAAGTTGGTTTAGGCTTAGACTCATCGAGGGGCTTGGTTATAGGATATGTGATGGAATAGTTTTCTTGGAGGATCTTGTTAAACATGACGCTAATGGGTTCTCCCAACTAGGTAAACTGACATTTATTTCCCCCTTGGTTGTTTTGATTTGACTGTTGACGGGGTGCTCCTTGGGGCACAAATATGGTGTTTGGGATTGACTGTTGTTGTTGAGGAGGATATTTTTGTGAGGTGGTACCCACCTGGACATGTTTGGTTTCAGTGACACCATCATTGACAATATTTTTATTCTTATTGCAATAATGAGGTTTATCTCTAGAGGATCGCTCTTTATCAGAATTGAAAATTTTGACCTACCCTTTAGCAACAAGGGCTCATTCCAGGATAGGACCTTTTTCCATGAGTGTCAAAAAGGTAGTGATGCAGTGGTGTCAAAAGTTGTGAGCCAAGTTTGGATGGGAATATTCGATGAAAAATGTAACCATGTCTTTTTCCTATAGTGGAGATTTCATCTAGCTGGCTAAGGCTCGCCATCTTTGCAGATAGATTACAAAGGTCTCTCCATCATGCTCTTTTTCTTTCAGGATATCAAGCATTTCAATGTCCTTCTCTAGATTAAAAGAGAAGTGGGAGATGAATTCTTCTGATAGTTGTGCAAAGGATTTGATGGATCCTTTTTCAAGGCCCATGAACCAGTTAAGGGCAACCCCCTATAGGTTCTTAGGGAACAATCAGATGAGATAGTTGTCATTGTGCATGACCTCTTGGTAGTGGGCATAAAATAATTGCAGATGAGCTTTAGGGTCTTTGGTTCCCTTGTACTTATCAAATTTTGGTATTTCAAATTGTTTGGGGAAGGGAACCAAGGAAATGGAGGGATCAAATGGATAGGCACAAATGTCCTCAAACTTGAATGACTGCTTGGCCATCCTAGTCTGTAAATCCTTCAATGCAGCTTTGACTTCTTCCAAGTCTTTGTTAATGGGTGTTGCAGGAGTTGAGGTAGGCTGATTGTATGGATAGTATTTTTGGTGTGATTAAGATGGCACTTCCATGGTTGGTTCATAGATAGGTTGGGATGCATACAAATGTGCTTGCTTGTTTTGATTGGTATAAGTGGGTTGTGGATTGATGTATGGCAGATAGGAGGATGACGGATTATGATGAATATAAGTAGTTTGTTGGTAGGTTGGTTGTTGCTGGTAGTAAGAAGAAGATGTGTCACCCTCCTATTATGTAGGATTTTGATAATACAAAGGGGTAGGACCCCCATTTTCATATGACGATGGTTGTTGGTAGTAGGAAATGGAAGTTGCACTCTGCTGGTAGGACTTTTTTTGTTGGAGATAGGGTGGATAAGATTGGTATTGTTGCACAATGGTGGTTTGTTGTAAAACGTATGGGGATCGATTTGATGGCTGCTAGTAGGGATGACTCTGTGACTACAGGGGATTGGTGTAAGGTGGCAGTTAGGTCTATGCTTAGTTTTGACCAATTTGATGAGGATTTGAATTGAGAAGGGATGGAGTAGTGTATGTGTTGGATGGATGGCAAAGGTACTTTGTAAGAGGATTATTCTACATTTACATAGGAATATGGATATTTTGGTATGGGGGTCACTATTGTGGCTATTGGTGGTAAGATGGCTAAGATGGAACACATTTTTGTTGTAATGGGATTGTGACTAAAGTTCCATCTGATGGTTGTCGCTATAGGGATATTTTTTGTGTTACCTGATGTGGTGGTTGCATAGGAGCCAAGATGTTTTGTTATGGGATAGGAATGTTTTGTTGCATTGGTTGTTGATGAGGTGATAGGAATGATACAATAACAATAGTAGTACATTTAGGTGGTGTGTGTAATGAATTGGACTAATGGGGATTGGTAGGAGGCTGTTGGAATGCAGGTGGCAATAAGTTGTTCGCGGGTGCTGATCTCAAGGGTGGCATTAATGCGAGGGAAGGTATGCCCCTAGTATTGATAGGTGGCCGACTAGTATGTTCAACTAGAAGCAGTGGAGTGGATGGGATGTATGGTGGCATGTCGTAGACATAGGGGTCATGATGCTTAGGTTGTGCTGCAGAGGTTGTGTTTGGGAGACGAGTACAACTAGCAACTTGGTGTATCACAGCGTTTCCAAATTTAAGATGATACCAATTCTCAGTGGATGCACCTTCGAGGACATATGAATTCCCTAGGACATTTTGTGAAGTTTGAGGATCGACGGGTGTGGGAAGAGTGTTGGTACTAGGATATTGTGATGCATTGAAATCAGATGGTGGTTTGACACCTCTCATGAGTAGAGTGGCAAGTATTTTATCTCCATGTTCATTGAGGAGATGATTGTCATCTGGACATCGAAAAGGTCATTAAGGTATTCATCAATGGTCACTTCGAGTTGATTTACCATGTGCTCATCACTAGGTGGTGTGGTATTTTAGATGTCGGTATTGGATTGGGATGAGGCGCTATTATGGGGATCTTGCAGATTGTTTGGAATTTTATTAGGATCTTGTGGGATATTTGGTTGGGAACCTTGGGTCTATTGGTCCACCATTTTCATTTTTGCTTGTGAACGGGTTTGAATGTGCATGAACGTGCAAAATAACCAAGTGATCTAAGATGCAACTAAGCTTCTAAATAATGATCTAGATGATGATTTGGATTTATTGATTTAGATTGGATAAAGATTGTTAGATTGGATTGTATGTTGGATTGATTGATAGGATATATGATGGATCAATTGATGATGTAGCAATTAATCAGATGATTGGATAAGGATTGGATTTTATTGGATTTTATTGATAAAACAATTTATAGGATTGGATGGAATCGAATTAAAGATCAATTGATTGGATGGTTGAAAGGGTTTCTAAACTGGGTTCAGAGATCACCCTAGGTGACCTAAGGTGTTGATTGATCGGATTAAAGGATGAATTGATGATCACAACACTAAATCCACCTTGATATGGAAGGGGATTGACAGGGCCAAGGATGATGATTGAATTAGGATGGATAGTGATCCTATGTGGATGTTCAATGATGACGATCAGGTTCAGGCACCTAGGTCACTTCGGATAATGACTTCAAATGAAGTTCAAAGGATTTGGATTGATAAAGCGATGGTGGATGTTGCTCTATGAGTACCTATATGATGCGGGTAATGAATGAATGACCTTTGGAAAATGAAAATGGACTCAAGGATGAATTATTATTGAACAGATGAGAATGAAAGTGTTTAGATCACAAAAATGACAAGGTTTTAAGTCCCCAACTGTTTGGGCTTAGGCTAGGTTGACTGCACAAAATAGAGAGGCAAAGATGTTGATTTTACAGTAGAGAGGTGTGTGTGCCCAGGCATGGTCACCCTTGCTAGGGCAAGGTCACCCCCATGAGGGCCTAGTCACCCAATTGGTTTTTGAACTTGTCCAAATCAAGAACGAGACCAAACAAGCCTGGCGGATGGTGAAACGGACTTGCTAAATGATGAAACGGGTTCCTTGAACAGAAAAATAGATTCCCTAAATGATGAATGGGTTCCCTAAATGGTAAAATGAGTTCCCTAAATGAAAAAACGCATTCCCCAAATGATGAACAACAAAATGAACCTCCTAACGGGTCGATGGAATAGGAGAACGAACCTCTAAATGGAGGAATGGGTTGATAGAATGATGGAATGGGTACTCAAAGTAATGGAACAAACTGAAAAAATAACGAAAAATACCTATTTTTGGGTATGGCCACTCCTGCCAGGGCCTAGTCGCCCTTTAGGTGAAAACATTGATCATAAATGGTTGATTCTAGTGTAGAGGGGTGTGGGTGCTCAAGTGTGGCAACCTCTACTAGGGCAAGGTCACCTCTGAACTTGACTTAGGTAAAAATAGCTATGGAAAAGGATTGAAAACACTTCAAATAGTAAGAAAAATGGCAAGAATGACTTGATTTGTAAGATATGCACTAGTTTTACACATAAAAGATAGTTCAAGCAACACAATCCTAAGATTAGTAAGAAGGGTATGGCCAACACGGTCCTCTAACTAAGCTAAACAAGCCAATCTAGGGAGTCCTTGATATGTGCTCGGTACGTGAGGCACAAACCATGAACACCAGTCCATCACAAGTGTGAGTCGAGAACCCCAGTGAGATACTGAAAGGCTTAGACCAACTCTCCACGTCTATCTATGTATCACCCTAGCTTCGACACTCCACCAATTACAACGCGATGAGATTAGGGTATAGTTTTAGCCTCCCCACTTTATATACCCCGCTGATACATGTGGTCGGGATCGTCCCTTGGGGTGATGAAGTGCAAGGGGAAAGCTTGAATGATTCCCACCCCTTGGGTAACACAAAGAACTAAATAAGCTATGATTTCTCTTCACCCAAGATCACCAAATGGTGCAAGGGAATTGTATATGTTGATAGCTTATTTTTAAGACAAGGGAAGAAAATTCTTTGACCCCCTACTTAGTCTATGTGCCTAATTAGTGTAAAAAAAATAAAATAAAACAACTAATTAAGGGTCTTGGTCCTCTCATCCTACAGGAAACAAGTTAGTAGTTTTTCCACCATTCTTCGTCAGTCATAAACTTCCTGCACAAAAACTAGTATAAAACCCTTCACAATCACCAAAAACACATGTTAGGGGGTCAGTATTAACAAAACAATAAAAAATAAAGTTTGAAAAATGCACTAAAATACTATTTTAACCTTATGTCTCGACCTCACTACCTCTGTTGGTGAAAATAGAGAACTGAAACACTGGTTCTGCTACAAAGAGGTGTGTGTGTCTGGATGTGGTCACCCCTCTAGTAAAAACAAAGAACTTTTGGTGTTGGTTTTCTGCAGACAGACGTCCTTGCAAGACCTGGTCACCCCTCAAGTCACATAGAGGGCTAAAAATGATGATGTTGTTGCAGAGGGGCATGTGTGCTCAGGTGTGGCCACCTCTGATAGGGTGTGGTCATCTTTGCTAGGGTGTGGTCACCCATGCTAGGACAAGGTCATCCCTCTGAGTCATATGAATCTGCAAAAATGCAAAAAACAACAAACTTTAAAAGATACAGACCTATTTGTGGGTCCCACCGAGCATGCCAGAAATGTGATTAGGTGAAATCTACTAGTCTAAAATTGATAAAAAAAAATAGAATTCAAGAGAATCAAATGACACCTGACACCTCAATTATTAGCCTAAGTTAACACAAATAAAGGACAGTTAAAAGATAAAAAGGATTGTTATACCTTTTACTTGCACTCCCTTGGTTGGACCTTGATTGGAGTTGGAGTTGTGTGCTCCTTGATGGTAAGTTCTGCTAAAAGATGGATGCAAGGATAGAAGTGATAGGTGAATGTCAAGATAAGCTAAAATGGATGTGTGAATGGATGAGCTAAAATGCAAGTGTTAGAATTGCAAGTATTAAGATGGAAAAATATGGCTTGGATATGGATGGAAAGTTTGAGAGCATAAGGATAATCAAAATGCCTAAGGTCCCTTGATGCATGTAAGAGGGAGGTATTTATAGAAGAATTTGAATTCTCTAGAGGTTTCAACAGTCAAGATTGATCCACCATGGCTAAGATGGAGGTCTATGGTGAGTTGAGGACTCATGAGACCTCAGATCTCGCCATGTGGTGGATGAAGTGGCCAAGGAAATGGTGAGATGGAAAAGGCCCTGTGGTCCCAAGGTACTTGCAAGTACCTTGGGATGGGAGAGGATTTCCCCAAAAAAGTATTCCTTGGCCCCATATGGGGCTGAAAGTGACAAGAGAGGACTTTTAGAAAGTCCACTCTTGTCACCATGGGGATTGGAAATGGCCTTGGAGAAATAAAAGTGAATTTTTAATTCACTTTCTTGGAAGGAACCAAAGGGTAAGACAAGATTCCCCTAAAAGGGTTCTTTGTCCAATGTGTACAATGTGACCTTTGAGAGGTCATGGGGAAGAAAAATGCATGGGGGGAATAAGTGTGAATTTTTAATTCACATGGGGAAGAGGTCAAACCAAAAAAGGTAAGTACCATAAAAGGTTGAACTAAGGACATTCTAGAAAAGGTAAGTGATTAGGATTAGGATTGTGCAAACAAGTGATTAGGCTTATTAATGATGATTAGTGGCAAGTGGATAGATATGGAGGATGTGACATTAATCCTAATTAAGGATATGCACATCTTAATGAAGGATTAATTAAATTAATCCCGATTAGGGAAAGGGTTATGGAGGATGGGACAATGAGAGAGAAAGAATGAATTTAAAATTGAAGAGGATAATTGAATAAATTAAATAAATTGATTGATTGATTTAATTTAGAGAGGAAATGGTAAAGGATAAAGTATTTAATTAAATACTTTTGGGAACCTTAGGGAAAGGGGATAAGGTTATTTAATAAATATAGATGGATTAGACGAATAAATGATGGGATTATGACCATATGGAAGTGCTCAAATTTAGGTTTCTATAGTATTGTATCCCTTTAGTACTACTTGGCATCTTCCAAAGGTCAACTTGTCCTACCTGTATCGAAGTAGTCTAACATGTCATGTTAGGGGAAATTCATTATGGATCATATCGGGTTCTTGTATATCCTAAGATCATAGAAAAAGCACAAAAAAATCATAAAATTTCATAAAAAATCCACAAAACATTTGTAAAACCCTCATCAAAAAATATAAAAACATTCACAAAATTGTCAAGTCAAAACCTAAAACATCTAGAAAACATCAAAAACCCTAAAAGGGTCGAACATCATAAATCAAAAAAGTGGTACCCTATTGAACTACATCATCTCTAAGATTGAACATAGGAAAGACCATCATTGATGTTGTTGGTCCATTTTTTGAAGAACCCACTGAACCGTGAAATTCTCTAAAAGGTAGCCAATCTCTATGTTCAAGAATTATCAAAGTTAGTGGCCAACATGATAGGTAAAGCTTCTCAGGGCCTCACCCCTACTCTTTCGGCTCTCTGAGACCAAGGAGGGTGTTCCTATTTGTGCTCATTTGATACTCTCTATCACAGGAACACTTGAATACATAGATATATTCCTACTAATTTGTTAACCTACAGTACTTGTGAAAGGTTTGGCAGACCTTTACACAAATAACTACATACTTGCTAGGAATATGAATATATATGAGATTTACATCTCAAGATGGATAGAATTCAATTAAGTTGTGTTTTAACTTTGAATCCGTAGCTAGGAATGTTCAAATTGATTTAATTACAATAATCCTTAACAAATGAGCTAGTGCCTCATGAAATTGGGCAGAAGGAGTCAAACATAAAATACTTTATCACACACAAAATGTTTAAACCCTGAAATGAATGGACCATTTTTGTAATGCATTACATCAAAAAAACTCATAGTACTTAAAGTACCATCCTTATCAAATCCTTAGCAAATTCTCACATACCTATGACTCTGTTTAAAGTATTTCTAATCAACTCTTTGAGTGAAAACAAGGAAAAAAATCATACATTCAATTGAACCATTTGAAGATAAATGAAACTATACTTGATATTTTCATTTATAGCTTGTAGGAATTGTACATAGGATAGAACATACTTTAATTTTATAGATTTGTTTCTATATCAATCATTTGCATAAGACTATTTAAGACTGTTTCATACATATCCTACACCCAAGAGAAGTAACCAACAGATTCATCAAGAATTTTACATTCTATTCATGTACTATATCCTACCTAGACCTCTTGGACTCCAAATTTTGATCCCTACAATGAACCTTGTAGTCTCTTTTATAGAATAAGAGAGAAAAAAGCATCAGGCTCATTGCAGTTACATTTCACTATAATTTCATTTCAAAACAAAATTTCATCAACATTTCAAAATTCCAAGATGGTTGGATGTAATCATTTACCGAATAGGGGAATCAAAATTTGTAACAACGCACATAACTAGTCGGTGCCCCCATACCCATAGAAAAAATTCCATTAAGTCCTTGTCATCCACATCCACGTCGAAACCCAAAAAGAGCTAGCATCAACAACACAACAAAAATGGAAAACCTAGAAAACTAAACTCTCACCCAAAACCCAAAGCAACACCACAACCAAAGTACAGATGACCACTTCATATTTTTGCCTTAGTGGGAGGTGAAACAACCACTTCTTCTTCATCATCACACTTAACAACACCAGAGCGAACAAAATTACACAATGCCACCATAGCAATTGGAGAAACCGCGAGAACCTCTTCATTAACACCAACCATCTCAGTCAGAGCCATGAGGAAATAGCTATAATCAGAGTCAATCTCTACATCACTATCACCAGAGCCACCTAAGACATCAATGGGTGAATTATTCCTACCCAAAGAGCTATGACCATACCTCAACTTGGCCTTTTATCTCTTCTCATACCCCATAGACTTCCTCTCCTTGTTGAACACCACCATCTCTGCACTTGCAGCTTGGCCTTTGAGCCGAGAGTTGCACTTGGTAAAATTTGGGATGGGCTTGGTGCCTTCCTCTTTCAAGATGAAATCACCTAGAAAGGTACTCTTCTCATGTTTTTGTACCTCTTCATGAGATCTTTGTATATTCACCCTTGCAGACCTACGTACAGACGAAGGAGAAGCAGTTGACTTTCTCATTTTGCACCAAGACTCAAGAATTTCATAGGAGCAACTACTAACCACTATAGAGGCATAGAGAAATTGAGGATCTTAATTGCAATGGTGAAAAATGGAAAGCCATCATCCATATTTATTGAGCCAATTGATGATGTCGATCATCAATGCTCCAAGAAAAACATGAGTGAGCGAGTGATTATTTGTTGGTGTCTGTTTCACCACCATTAATTCCTAGGTACATGGAAATCGGCATACAAATCATCATAATTACTAGAAATTAGTCCTTCACATGCATGGAGATCAGGTTGATATCCCTCAAAGATCTTACACCATTAATGCTCGCCATTTGTAGAGCCCAAACAACCATCACATGGCTAGTTCTATGTTTTGAATGTGATTCATCAATGCACCGATGCGTTGGCCTATTGAATGACTCAGATTGAGTCAAAAACATTTAAAAACTCCATGTCGTCGCATGGTAGGACCATCGGCTAATGATGCTTCCCCAGTTAGAAAACATGTGTACAACCCACGAGCCCCATATAGCCTCCTTATGCCACCAACAGAGTCCACGTGTCACCATCGTGCAGAACACGCAAGGGGTTAGGTGATACCATTACATGACACGTGCACTATGACTTGGATTAATAACCAACTATACATCAGATTCGTTGATCCTCTGCAATGGGAGATCAAGCCGATAGTGGGAAATGGGTCCCACTTGAATTGAAGGACACATGGTGCAATCACACACACCATGCAACGCACACCGTGCAACCTAGCCAAAACTCATTTTTTAATGTTGCATGAGATGCGCACAAGGGCTTGGATTTTGATCATTAAATACGACGGCTTGAATTTATGCATGTGCATATTATTTGTTATAAGGAAGGGGCCATGGGCTAGGTGACGGGCAACAACCCTTCAAAAAAAGAAAGACTTAAGACATAAGTCTTTAAGGATGAAATATTTTGGGCCGACCATGAAAAATTTCAAATTTTAACAAACACTCGATGACCAGTGGGCTAGAACAAAGGGGTTGATAAAGAAAATGAGCACGATGCCATAAGTCATAACTAAAATAACTGGTGACCCAGTATAGCAGGTCAAAATGAAAATATAATGCAAGGGTTCAATAATTTTGAAAATTTTGAACAAGGGTAACAAACCACTAAACCCTAACATACAACCATCAAGCACAAGGGTGACAATTTGACAAATTTTTGCATAGAACCAACCAAAAATTTGTAAAATTTGAAAATCTCTATTAGTGGCTCCAACTCAGGGATGCATACCATTGGTGGGTATGGCAAGAATCTAGATCTCAGGTAGAAGTAGACCAACCCAAAACAACAAACTAGGAGCTTGCCCAGTTAGGAAAAGCAGACACAATATGAAAGGAACAAACCACACCTATATACAAAATTCATAGGACTGTAAAAAGTTTTCCTTGATAAGAGATTTCATCCAATTCCACTAGCCTTAATTTTTAAGCCTGGTGTTTCAAGATTTTCCAAGCTTTGGAGTCAAATTTTATCCTTATCAAAGGCCCTTCTTTCATATACCTCCCATGCTTGAAAATCAATGTCAAGAAATTCCCAATAGTTTGCACTATTTTGGTAGGTACCAATTGTCTCATATGCCTCATAATTTCCTTTCTTACCAATCTCAGGCTTGTCGAGTTGCAATGGAAAAAGGAAACATGCATATTCCACCTCATCACATTCATTATGCATATCAAATTTGAAAACTTTAGAAACATTGTGCATCAGACTAGGTAAGCAATCCTCTAGAGAATTAGAAGTGAAAGAAATAGGTGCAAGCAAATCCTCTGCCTGCCTCACATAAATGACATCCTTGTTGAGCAAAAAAAAATTCATAATGATACCCAAGAGATGAGGGGCATTGACAAAAGACTTAAGTGCACACTCATGTTGGCTAATATCATATTTGACACAATTCAATTTCCCTATAGATGGTCGAAACTGCCACTCATCATTCTTTAAGCATTTTCCATTAGAATCAACATTTACATACTAAACAATGATAGCCTTGTCCTCATACCCTTCATCACTATTAAATCCAAAGTACTGTTCTTCTTGTGACCGGGGTAATTGCAAGTAAATTTCATAAGGATAATTATGTTCCTGGGACAAAAACTCAAGGGCTTTGGTCTCCCTTTTATTTTTAATCTCATCCTCCACAACAGTACCAGATTTGAAATTTTCATAAGCGTTCTCATCAACAAACTTGCTAGTGCACTTCTCACAACCATATCCTAACCATACATCCAAAGCATCATTAGAATCCTCAAAAAAGTGGACTATCCCTGCACCAACCAGGGGGTTCATCTTTAGTAGCTATCATGGATATAGGTTCATCAAAAAGGGGATTATCTATTATATTCATTCTTGTCAAGGAATCATCTTCTCTCTTTATATAAGGATGTAAACCTTGCAACCTATCATCACACTCAAAAAACTTGCAAACCTATGAAATAGGGTCTTCCTTTTTTTGGTAGGGGTAATAACATTCATTAAAAGAAAGACATGCCTCAATGCCATCGCAACATAAGAGTCCATCAATAGTAAGACTACATTCAGACCCCTCAAACTGAATTTAATAGTTTCTACCGCCAATGTTTTGATCATTGGCAAAAATTTGATTATTATCAACACTAGAATCATAGCTATTGATCAGATGACTTATTGGTGCAAGCACTCAGACCTCATTCAATTGTTCATCCTTTAATACCTCCCATGATCTTGATTCAAACACATCATATCTTCCATCATAACAAGATTCTTCCTCTTGCTCTTCATTACTACGGTAATGACCTGCCCATATATTACTAGTGAACATGTTGCAATCATTATATTCTGATTCGTCTTCCTCACCTATTTGTACTATTTTTTGTTTTCCTTGTCAAGACTATGAACGGTATTATCTAGAAGCATCTAATGTCTTACATGGTTTCTTCCAATCCCTTCTACCAATTTTATCTAGTCAACTATTCGGCCCAGACTTCCAAGCTTCAGTTCCTTTGGAAACATACTTGTTCCTAACCGGTATATTTCATAAAATAAGTCAATGCATATTGACTCTTTAGGCCTGACACTTTCTGGTATTTCTAGCAACACATCCACAAATCTATGGAACAAGTCATGGGACAATTCACCTTGACTTCTCTTTATATCATATAATCTCTTGGCACAAGACATGTGATCAAAACTACTTATATCTTGTGGATGTTTCACATGAGGTTTACTCTCATCAACACACTATGGCGATGGAGAAAGTGGGATAACAAGAGTCTTATCTTCTTGGAATGGTTCTTCACTTGTTGATTCTCTGATTAAATTTGCACAAGATGTGCCAGAATAACCAACATTAGCATTTAGGAATCCTTTCATCATTGAATACTTTGGATTGTTCTCAATATCCATAGCAATCTGATATGCTTGGCACAGTGTTGTGGGCTCTTTATCTCTTAACAGATAGCTCATCTTTTTGTCAAATGCACCCAAATAAACAACCAAACATTCAGCATCATTTGGCCTTATACTTTCAAGGATTTCCCTTATAATCTTGGAAAATATAAGATTAAAAGAAGGGACCAACTCTTCCTACTCTTTATGGATGTCCATAAAATTTTTTCTTCCTAGACTTGGATTTATTCTCTCACCAAATTGTTCTACAAAAGCCATCCTAAATTGATTCCATGAAGCTATAGAAAA